>CM026397.1:27807093-28031975 GCA_014843695.1 Archivesica marissinica | reverse complement strand
TTTAAATCGAGGTATAACCTGTGTATAATCGAGGTATAACCTGGTCGAGGTATAACCTGTGTATAGAGGTATAACCTGTGTATAATCGAGGTATAACCTGGTCGAGGTATAACCTGTGTATAGAGGTATAACCTGTGTATAATCGAGGTATAACCTGGTCGAGGTATAACCTGTGTATAGAGGTATAACCTGTGTATAATCGAGGTATAACCTGGTCGAGGTATAACCTGTGTATAGAGGTATAACCTGTGTATAATCGAGGTATAACCTGGTCGAGGTATAACCTGTGTATAGAGGTATAACCTGTGTATAATCGAGGTATAACCTGGTCGAGGTATAACCTGTGTATAGAGGATATTTGTGTTTATTATAAGATAGGATTTAATTTCATCAAGTGTTCCTCAAAACTTGTATTTCCACGAGTGATGTGGCCAATGATTTTTGCTAAAATAATATTTGTTTTCAAATTTTATTCATTTTAACTGTCGGGAGCCTCATTGCACTACAATACACAACCGCACAACCACTTCTCTTAGTGTGAACGTACATAATTAGAAATAGTGTCAGTATAATTTTCAAGTTTACGTGGAGAATTTTACCTTCACACCGGTTCTGGATCAGGATTAAACATGTACATGTAGCCGGTTTGTACCGTGAAAAATCTTGTATATGGTATTAATTTTGGGGTTATATTTGCATACTGGTTGGCGAGCATTTGGACAGGGGTGACCCATTTGCCTGTTGGAAAACATACATCGGAAGTGTGTGTGTGTTTTACGTTTATTTATGGTCGCTATCGGTTGCCCATATGAGCGACGCCTCCTGAAGAAATTAGTCAGTTTAGATTTTGGAGGATAGTGCAATGATACAGACAGAGACACATTCCAGAGTCTCCTCTGGTTCTTTTACATGCACGGTGTAAAGCACCGACACAAGACCTCGGTTTAAAGTCCCATCTGAAAGACTGTTAATAGTATTATGGTCAGACGTGGGATGATCGAACCTGCGATCCCTGGATTCGCAGTCCGTGTTAACCACTAGACTACTGACCCGTCTATGATTGCATTGGTAGTACGTACATTCAGAGCATTAACCCTTTCAACACCACAGACCTCTAAATTGTCTTACAAAAAAGTGTAGATCCAGTCACGAGCCGGCTCATCAGGATCTGCACTTTTTTCAAGTAATATAACTATTTTTAGAATTTTTTTTACCCATTTTGATAAATCATTAAATGAACTGATCCAAATGTAATTTTGTTATTAATTTAATGGTCTAAAAATATCATGGACCAGTCCATGTCAGTTACTTGGTGTTGAATGGGTTAATAAGTATGTATTGTTATTCATAATACCAGCCATCCAAAGCAACTGCCACATTTAATTAGTAATTTGTATATGTTATATCATTGTTTGAAATAAACTATGTTTAAACTAATTAGCTGTAGGGGACTGAATTATGCTCAAACATAGGTGACAATATGACATAAGCAGATCATCATCATCTCCATTTTGTCAATAATATCTGATCATCAAACTGAAGCAACTGTGAATTAGCACTACATGAAGCTTACCTGTCGTAATTAGCACCCTAAGCAGGAAGGTGCGCGCGAATAAAGCGATGATTAGATGGTCTTTAAAAAAAACACCCAGATATAAATGTACATGTATATCATGGTATATGCTGTGTGAGGTAAGATAAGGTAAGACAATTAACTTAAACTTAATTTTGTTTGAATATTTGTAGCGAACTTAAACCAGTACAAATTGTTGCTTAATGTATTACTTATATGCACGTGAGCCTCTGTGGTTGAGTGGTCCATCAAGCCGTTGTCAGAACTCACCATTCCCCGCTATCATCAGGCCCACAGTACACATTGAACCTCCGCAAGCGAATGACAACTTTCTGATCATTTTGCAGGGATCATTCTAGAGGGCGATGTGGGCGAAATTGTCGCCCTAGGGACCCTGACTTCGCCCTCTGGGGGCCCCACTTCTCCCTAAAAACCAAAATATTTTTTTTTGGTTTTTACGATTTTCAAACAAAATTTTGTCTAGTAAGATACACTGGCCCATTATAAAGCACTCCTTTCCTGTTGTATTTGTTGTATTTAATGGTTGTACTGTGCATTTTAACCCTATTTTGCAGAAATATATTAAAGAACACCATTTAAGGACGCGATCACACGCTTTCTCACTTTCTCAATTCTGACCTAGAATGAACCCTGATTTTGCAACGTGTGGCGATAGGGAGCGAACTTGTGGTCCTGATGATAGCGGAGAAGGGTGAGTTCTGACAACGGCTTGATGGAACACTCAACCACAGAGGCTCACGGGCATATAAGTAATACATTAACCCATTCAACACCAAGTAACTGACATGGACTGGTGCATGATATTTTTAGACCAATAAATTAATAAGAAAATTACATTTGGACCAGTTCATTTATCAAAATGGGTAATTTGTATCTAAAAATAGTAATATTACTGGCAAAAAGTGCAGATTCTGATGAGACGGCTCGTCACGAGCCGGCTCATCTGGATCTACACTTTTTATAAGCCTATTTAGAGGCCTGTGGTGTTGAACGGGTTGAGCAACTATCATCAGGACCACAAGTTCGCTCCCTATAGCGCACAAGTTGCAAAATAATCAGAAAGTTGTCAATCGCTTGCGGAGGTTAGAGTACTGTGTGTATTTGTTTCTACCCAGGATGTGTGGGTTGGGTGGTTGTCCCCACCACAACAGACCGACTTTGTACGATAATGCTCCAGAATTAATGGACCCTGTTCAAATATGAAAATTGAGGACGACCAAGCAATCGATCGTATCTACATGTACTTGTTCACAGACCTTCCTCCCACCCTTTCCGCCTTTTCTAGTTTTTGATTGGATAAAAATCAATTTTAGATTGTAAAACTGTTCCAGAGTTTGTTATTTACTCTGGTAGATATTGTATTAATACTAGAGCTCACAATACCATTACCGGGTAGATCAAATAGTCTTTCAGTAATAATAAATGCAATCAGGCCAAAACAATGTTTTTAACATTTTGTTTGACGTTAACTTTTCGTTTCAAACTGGGAATCTGGCAAGCAAACAACATTATATTAAGCAAGATCAATCCGAGATAGGAAACCTCTGCCACGCTGCTAATTGTCCATTTAAAATCTCCACCACGTTGCTAATTGTCCATTTAAAAATCTCCACCACGTTGCTAATTGTCCATTTCAAACCTCCGCCATGTTGCTAATTGTCCATTTCAAACTGCCGCCACACTGCTAATTGGCCTTTTCAAACCGCTATCACATTGCTAATTGGCCTTTTCAAACCTCTGCCACATTGATAATTGTCCATTTCAAACCTACACCACATTGCTAATTGGCTTTTTCAAACCTCCGCCATATTGCTAATTGTCCATTTCAAACAGCCACCACACTCTTAATTGTCCATTTCAACTGCCGCCACACTTGCTAATTGACCATTTCAAACCTCTGTCACACTGCTAATTGTCCACCCAAACATCCGCCACACTGCTAATTGCCCATTTCAAACCTCCGCCACATTGCTAATTGTCCATTTCAAACCTCCGCCATGTTGCTAATTGTCCATTCAAGCCTCCGCCACACTGTTAATTGCCCATTTCAAACCTCCATCACATTGCTAATTGTCCATTGAAACCTCTGCCACACTGCTAATTGTCCATTTCAAACCTCCACCACACTGCTAATTGTCCATTTCAAACCTCCACCACAATGCTAATTGTACATTTCAAACCTCTGCCACACTGCTAATTGTCCATTTCAAACCTCTGTCACACTGCTAATTGTCCATTTCAAACCTCTACCACACTGCTAATTGTCCATTTCAAACCTCTGCCACACTGCTAATTGTCCATTTCAAACCCCCGCCACGTTGCCAATTGTCCATTTCAAACCTCCACCACAATGCTAATTGTCCATTTCAAACCTCCACTATGTCGAATTCTCCAGTTATCTCGATGTCGGATCGAAATCCCATTTCAGACACTATAATTTACATATAACTGGCTCTGTTTATATCGAATTTCGTTAAGTCAAACTTCGGTTATGTCGAAGTATTTTGTTCGGTCCGACGGAATTCGACATAACGGATATAGACTGTATTTTTTTTAATTGATTTTTTTTATGGTGATTATTGACTTATTTTAATACTATGGCATAGAGGAAATGTTACTAGTCAAGGTGTCGTATTTTAAAAATTCAACTGTGATTAGTTTATACAAATTGATTTTAGCTTGATTGCGAAACATGTTCTTACAACTTATATTAATCACTTTCGAGACCTCATTCCTGATGGAATCCATCGCCACGAGGGAGAGAGAAGAGGCAACATGGAATCTAAATGCCTTGCCTAAGGACACAATGGTAAAGGTTCCAGCGGGACTCGAACTTCGAACTGTGATTCTAGTAGAACGCCCAACGATTGCTGATTAAGCGTGTAAAACTTTTAAATTGCAAAGCATTTTATGTTTATTTTGCAGACATATTTAATATTATTTGTTTGTTTTCTGGGTTATAAGATGGTTAAATTTAGCTATGAGAGCAGAGACGGCAAACATAGAATAAACATCGTATTGGCCTAACATTGCTGCTAGTTATTCCAGTACACAATATTGACCAAGTTTCTGTTTGTTTTCACTTAAAAGCTCCTTTAAAAATTGACAACTTCACAAGTTTATGTTTGTAATACATTTAAACCTGTGTTAGCGTTCATACATGGACATGTATCTGTATTAACCCATTTAATTCTAGATGTATTTATAGGCGTGACGCTGCGTGCTGATCAGGATCTATGTTGTTTGCTACATAGCCAAGTGTCTTAGCAAGATCACCTGAATAGCAAACAGCATAGAGCCTGATCAGACGGCACGTTCCATGGCGGTTGATCTGGCTCTATGTTCTTTGCAAATACTGTTTGAACGGTATCCCGAATGAAATGGGTTAAGCAGCAAAAAATATTGTATTAATCAGGCGAGTTCCAGATTCCCTAATTGGCATTCTCTTACATAACAATATTTGACTTTTATTAAGCAGACATCTGTCTCAAGCGGCCAATTTCAGTACAAAGTTCTCAGGATTGGCTGCTTAACACTGCATGCTGGGTAAAATAAAGGCTATAAATAGTTAAAATAATTGTAGCAGATGACAATTCATTAATGTGTTTTTCTGATGTGTAACTAAAATCTCCGGAAATATGTCATGGAATTTCATTAGAATTATGTCGTTACAACACAACTCTAATGAAAGTCGTTACAACACAACTCTAATGAAAGTCCTTACAACACAACTCTAATGAAAGTCATTACAACACAACTCTAATGAAAGTCATTACAACACAACTCTAGTGAAAGTCGTTACAACACAACTCTAATGAAAGTTGTTACAACACAACTCTAGTCGTTACAACACAACTCTAATGAAAGTCATTACAACACAACTCTAATGAAAGTCATTACAACACAACTCTAATGAAAGTCATTACAACACAACTCTAGTCGTTACAACACAACTCTAGTCGTTACAACACAACTCTAATGAAAGTCATTACAACACAACTCTAATGAAAGTCATTACAACACAACTCTAGTCGTTACAACACAACTCTAGTCGTTACAACACAACTCTAATGAAAGTCATTACAACACAACTCTAATGAAAGTCATTACAACACAACTCTAGTCGTTACAACACAACTCTAGTCGTTACAACACAACTCTAGTCGTTACAACACAACTCTAATGAAAGTCATTACAACACAACTCTAATGAAAGTCATTACAACACAACTCTAGTCGTTACAACACAACTCTAGTCGTTACAACACAACTCTAATGAAAGTCATTACAACACAACTCTAATGAAAGTCATTACAACACAACTCTAGTCGTTACAACACAACTCTAGTCGTTACAACACAACTCTAATGAAAGTCATTACAACACAACTCTAGTGAAAGTCATTACAACACAACTCTAATGAAAGTCATTACAACACAACTCTAGTCATTACAACACAACTCTAGTGAAAGTCATTACAACACAACCCTAATGAAAGTCATTACAACACAACTCTAATGAAAGTCATTACAACACAACTCTAATGAAAGTCCTTACAACACAACTCTAGTCGTTACAACACAACTCTAAAGTCGTTACAACACAACTCTAATGAAAGTCCTTACAACACAACTCTAGTGAAAGTCATTACAACACAACTCTAGTGAAAGTCGTTACAACACAACTCTAATGAAAGTCCTTACAACACAACTCTAGTCGTTACAACACAACTCTAATGAAAGTCCTTACAACACAACTCTAGTCATTACAACACAACTCTAGTGAAAGTCATTACAACACAACTCTAGTGAAAGTCATTACAACACAACTCTAATGAAAGTCGTTACAACACAACTCTAATGAAAGTCATTACAACACAACTCTAATGAAAGTCATTACAACACAACTCTAATGAAAGTCATTACAACACAACTCTAGTGAAAGTCATTACAACACAACTCTAGTCGTTACATCACAACTCTAATGAAAGTCATTACAACACAACTCTAATGAAAGTCATTACAACACAACTCTAGTGAAAGTCATTACAACACAACTCTAATGAAAGTCATTACAACACAACTCTAGTCGTTACAACACAACTCTAGTCGTTACAACACAACTCTAGTCGTTACAACACAACTCTAATGAAAGTCATTACAACACAACTCTAGTGAAAGTCATTACAACACAACTCTAATGAAAGTCATTACAACACAACTCTAGTCGTTACAACACAACTCTAGTCGTTACAACACAACTCTAATGAAAGTCATTACAACACAACTCTAATGAAAGTCCTTACAACACAACTCTAGTCGTTACAACACAACTCTAAAGTCGTTACAACACAACTCTAATGAAAGTCCTTACAACACAACTCTAGTGAAAGTCATTACAACACAACTCTAGTGAAAGTCGTTACAACACAACTCTAATGAAAGTCCTTACAACACAACTCTAGTCGTTACAACACAACTCTAATGAAAGTCCTTACAACACAACTCTAGTCATTACAACACAACTCTAATGAAAGTCGTTACAACACAACTCTAATGAAAGTCATTACAACACAACTCTAATGAAAGTCATTACAACACAACTCTAATGAAAGTCATTACAACACAACTCTAGTGAAAGTCATTACAACACAACTCTAGTGAAAGTCGTTACAACACAACTCTAGTGAAAGTCGTTACAGCACAACTCTAGTGAAAGTCGTTACAACACAACTCTAATGAAAGTCATTACAACACAACTCTAATGAAAGTCATTACAACACAACTCTAATGAAAGTCATTACAACACAACTCTAGTCATTATAACATAACTCTAATGAAAGTCATTACAACACAACTCTAATGAAAGTCATTACAACACAACTCTAATGAAAGTCATTACAACACAACTCTAATGAAAGTCATTACAACACAACTCTAATGAAAGTCATTACAACACAACTCTAATGAAAGTCATTACAACACAACTCTAGTCATTACAACACAACTCTAGTCATTACAACACAACTCTAATGAAAGTCATTACAACACAACTCTAATGAAAGTCATTACAACACAACTCTAATGAAAGTCGTTACAACACAACTCTAGTCGTTACAACACAACTCTAATGAAAGTCATTACAACACAACTCTAATGAAAGTCATTACAACACAACTCTAGTCGTTACAACACAACTTTAATGAAAGTTGTTACAACACAACTCTAGTCGTTACAACACAACTCTAATGAAAGTCATTACAACACAACCCTAATGAAAGTCGTTACAACACAACTCTAATGAAAGTTGTTACAACACAACTCTAGTTGTTACAACACAACTCTAGTCGTTACAACACAACTCTAATGAAAGTCGTTACAACACAACTCTAAAGTCGTTACAACACAACTCTAGTCCTTACAACACAACTCTAGTCATTACAACACAACTCTAAAGTCGTTACAACACAACTCTAGTCGTTACAACACAACTCTAATGAAAGTCCTTACAACACAACTCTAGTCGTTACAACACAACTCTAATGAAAGACCATGATATATATTTCTTCGTTATTTTCATCGCTAGCCTGCAAAGAGTTACGGCAGGTGTGATCATGCATGTACATGTAATTCTGTAAATTAATATTCGTCAGTGTGTACATGTAATTAAATTTAAAAATAATAAATAAAGTTCAGCGGATTTAGCTCCAATTTGGACCGAGCATTCATTGTGAACAACAGTTGAACAAGAAGAAACACCAGGCCTGGAGGTTATAAAACCTTTCTCCACTCTCTAGCTCAGTATCAGGCTTCTGATTGGTTGTACCAAGAGCAAATCTCAGAATTAACCAATCATATCACTTGAGATTGATTGAGAATAGTTTTAACTCCTCGGGCGGGGGTGGGGGCAGGACACAGCAGCTTGTCAGTAGTCCAGTGGTTAACACACTGGACTGCAAATCCAGGGATCGTTGGTTCGATCTCCCATCTGACCCTAATAATATTATGTCTTTCAGATGGGTCTTTAAACCAAGGTATCGTGTCGGTGCTGTACACCGTGCACGTAAAAGAACCAGAGAGCACCTGAAGCGAACGCGCATCCACTGCGCTATCACGACTTCCACAATATCAATATACATGTAGAGCAATAATATTACATACATGTAGAGCAATAATATTACATAGATGTCAATATACATGTAGAGCAATAATATTACATACTTGTCAATATACATGTAGAGCAATAATATTACATACTTGTCAATATACATGTAGAGCAATAATATTACATACTTGTCAATATACATGTAGAGCAATAATATTACATACTTGTAGAGCAATAATATTACATACTTGTCAATATACATGTAGAGCAATAATATTACATACATGTAGAGCAATAATATTACATACATGTCAATATACATGTAGAGCAATAATATTACATACATGTCAATATACATGTAGAGCAATAATATTACATACTTGTCAATATACATGTAGAGCAATAATATTACATACATGTCAATATACATGTAGAGCAATAATATTACATACATGTAGAGCAATAATATTACATACATGTAGAGCAATAATATTACATACATGTAGAGCAATAATATTACATAGATGTCAATATACATGTAGAGCAATAATATTACATACTTGTCAATATACATGTAGAGCAATAATATTACATACATGTAGACCAATAATATTACATACTTGTAGAGCAATAATATTACATACATGTAGAGCAATAATATTACATACATGTAGAGCAATAATATTACATACATGTCAATATACATGTAGAGCAATAATATTACATACATGTCAATATACATGTAGAGCAATAATATTACATACTTGTCAATATACATGTAGAGCAATAATATTACATACATGTCAATATACATGTAGAGCAATAATATTACATACATGTAGAGCAATAATATTACATACATGTAGAGCAATAATATTACATACATGTAGAGCAATAATATTACATAGATGTCAATATACATGTAGAGCAATAATATTACATACTTGTCAATATACATGTAGAGCAATAATATTACATACTTGTCAATATACATGTAGAGCAATAATATTACATATTTGTCAATATACATGTAGAGCAATAATATTACATACTTGTAGAGCAATAATATTACATACTTGTCAATATACATGTAGAGCAATAATATTACATACATGTAGAGCAATAATATTACATACATGTCAATATACATGTAGAGCAATAATATTACATACATGTCAATATACATGTAGAGCAATAATATTACATACTTGTCAATATACATGTAGAGCAATAATATTACATACATGTCAATATACATGTAGAGCAATAATATTACATACATGTAGAGCAATAATATTACATACATGTAGAGCAATAATATTACATACATGTAGAGCAATAATATTACATAGATGTCAATATACATGTAGAGCAATAATATTACATACTTGTCAATATACATGTAGAGCAATAATATTACATACATGTAGACCAATAATATTACATACTTGTAGAGCAATAATATTACATACATGTAGAGCAATAATATTACATACATGTAGAGCAATAATATTACATACATGTCAATATACATGTAGAGCAATAATATTACATACATGTCAATATACATGTAGAGCAATAATATTACATACTTGTCAATATACATGTAGAGCAATAATATTACATACATGTCAATATACATGTAGAGCAATAATATTACATACATGTAGAGCAATAATATTACATACATGTAGAGCAATAATATTACATACATGTAGAGCAATAATATTACATAGATGTCAATATACATGTAGAGCAATAATATTACATACTTGTCAATATACATGTAGAGCAATAATATTACATACTTGTCAATATACATGTAGAGCAATAATATTACATACTTGTCAATATACATGTAGAGCAATAATATTACATACTTGTAGAGCAATAATATTACATACTTGTCAATATACATGTAGAGCAATAATATTACATACATGTAGAGCAATATATACATGTCAATATACATGTAGAGCAATAATATTACATACATGTCAATATACATGTAGAGCAATAATATTACATACTTGTCAATATACATGTAGAGCAATAATATTACATACATGTCAATATACATGTAGAGCAATAATATTACATACATGTAGAGCAATAATATTACATACATGTAGAGCAATAATATTACATACATGTAGAGCAATAATATTACATAGATGTCAATATACATGTAGAGCAATAATATTACATACTTGTCAATATACATGTAGAGCAATAATATTACATACATGTAGACCAATAATATTACATACTTGTAGAGCAATAATATTACATACATGTAGAGCAATACTATTACATACATGTAGAGCAATAATATTACATACATGTAGAGCAATAATATTACATACATGTAGAGCAATAATATTACATACATGTAGAGCAATAATATTACATACATGTAGAGCAATAATATTACATACATGTAGAGCAATAATATTACATACTTGTCAATATACATGTAGAGCAATAATATTACATACATGTAGAGCAATAATATTACATAGATGTCAATATACATGTAGAGCAATAATATTACATACTTGTCAATATACATGTAGAGCAATAATATTACATACATGTAGACCAATAATATTACATACTTGTAGAGCAATAATATTACATACATGTAGACCAATAATATTACATAGATGTCAATATACATGTAGAGCAATAATATTACATAGATGTAGAGCAATAATATTACATAGATGTAGAGCAATAATATTACATAGATGTAGACCAATAATATTACATAGATGTAGAGCAATAATATTACATAGATGTAGAGCAATAATATTACATAGATGTAGAGCAATAATATTACATAGATGTAGAGCAATAATATTACATAGATGTAGAGCAATAATATTACATAGATGTAGAGCAATAATATTACATAGATGTAGAGCAATAATATTACATAGATGTAGAGCAATAATATTACATACATGTCAATATACATGTAGAGCAATAATATTACATACATGTAGAGCGATAATATTACATACATGTAGAGCAATAATATTACATACATGTAGAGCAATAATATTACATACATGTCAATATACATGTAGAGCAATAATATTACATAGATGTCAATATACATGTAGAGCAATAATATTACATAGATGTCAATATACATGTAGAGCAATAATATTACATAGATGTAGAGCAATAATATTACATACTTGTCAATATACATGTAGAGCAATAATATTACATAGATGTAGAGCAATAATATTACATACTTGTCAATATACATGTAGAGCAATAATATTACATAGATGTAGAGCAATAATATTACATAGATGTCAATATACATGTAGAGCAATAATATTACATACATGTAGAGCAATAATATTACATACATGTAGAGCAATAATATTACATACATGTAGAGCAATAATATTACATACATGTAGAGCAATAATATTACATACATGTAGAGCAATAATATTACATACATGTAGAGCAATAATATTACATACATGTCAGTAATAATCAAACTAAACCCAATTCCATTAGAATATTGTGGTATAACGGCACATTCCATGACATTTTACCGGGAATTCAGTTACAAGAAGAAGATAAACACATTAATGAATTGTCGGCTGCTATCATTATTTGAACTAGTTATACTGTTATAGCCTTATTTTACCCAGCATGCAGAGTTAAGCGATAATCATTTGAAATCCTTTCTCAGGTCAATAAATAATTACCAGTCTACCATATGTAGAGTCTTAAAAGACAGGGACAGTGTTCCAGTTGTCAATATTTTTGTCATTTTCTGTGATAAGCTTTAGTTTAAACAATATTTTATTCAAGAATGGTACATAACACAGGAATAGTTGCGTGTGTGTTTTATGTTTATTTATCGTCGCTACCGGTTGCCCATAATGAGCGACGCCTCCTGAAGAGATTAGTTATTTCAGATATTTGGAGGATAGTGCAATGATACAGACAGAGACCCATTCCAGAGTCTCCTCTGGTTGTTTTACGTGTATATGCACACACCTAGTGATTGTTCTTATACCTGACCGTGCTGACCGGACTCTCGTTCCACGTGTATATGCACACACCTAGAGATTGTTCATATACCTGTCCATGCTGACCGGACTCGCGTTCCACGTGTATATGTACACACCTAGAGATTGTTCATATACCTGTCCATGCTGACCGGACTCGCGTTCCACGTGTATATGTACACACCTAGTGATTGTTCATATACCTGTCCATGCTGACCGGACTCTCGTTCCACGTGTATATGTACACACCTAGTGATTGTTCATATACCTGACTGTGCTGACCGGACTCGCGTTCCACGTGTATATGTACACACCTAGAGATTGTTCGTATACCTGTCCGTGCTGACCGGACTAGCGTTCCACGTGTATATGCACACACCTAGTGATTGTTCTTATACCTGACCGTGCTGACCGGACTCGCGTTCCACGTGTATATGTACACACCTAGTGATTGTTCTTATACCTGACCGTGCTGACTGGACTAGCGTTCCACGTGTATATGTACACACCTAGTGATTGTTCTTATACCTGACCGTGCTGACCAGACTCCACATGTATAGGTAATGTATATTGATTTCTCAGTTGAAAACTTTCTCCAACCTTACGTTCATTCCGTTGAATATAAAACCTATATTATCTGTTAGATTCAATGGGTTAATTTACAGCACTAAGAGAAAATAGATCTTTATTGAAATAATTGTACTTCCTGTCATTTGTGTTGAGAATCTCTCGCGCTGTGCTGTACATACGTTCTAGGCATCAACCCTCGTATTGAACTTGATTGGCCAGACTCTAATTTAGCATCGAGTGAAGGTCAAGTAATTATAGAATAATTGTCCACAGAAAAAGGTCACGTAATCGGAGAATAATTGTGGACCTCTCCTGGAAGATGTAGATTATTTTCTTAATGAGCTGACATAAACAGATGGTTTTGAATATCGTACATACTGACAACTTGCATGTTCGGGTTGGACGTACATGGACATGTAGTCAATTGTGAAAATCTGTTTGCCATCAGGAAAAACCAGACGTCAAGCACAGTATTGAAATGAACATGTTCTCAGTATGAAAAGACACTATTCAGCATATCGTAAAAAAATGTCATATTCAATGAACAGACGGTTTTTAATGGCTGTCTTAATGATGCTATAAATAATTTTCATTTGACAGTTTCTAATGGGTTTAGCATCTTGTGTCTGGTGTAGGAGTTTGTTTCTAATGGGTTTAGCATTTTGTGTCTGGTGTATGAGTTCTTATTTGTGGCAGTCTCAGTATGCTGCAATGAGAGACATTGATGAGTTACTGCCCCTGAATACTCTTTAAGGAGGATAGGTACTCTTGATTGGTTTCCTCTGTTTTCATCATGGCTTCTGTTGCGCCACATGCTATCAATTTAATCTGTTTTCTCATCTTATAATTATTAAATATCGTACAGTACAATATATCCAATGGATACTATAAATGTGTTATCAATTAATTAATTTAACATGATTCTGATAAAATCCCATTTATCATACCACAACATCTGGTTACTGGGAACAACAGTAAAAACAAAGGATTCCAACTAAAAGGACCAATACACATCAGGATAATTCGAACTTTATCTGCCAAGGGAGGTAATAGAAAAACCAGCAATGTTGTTCATTGGTAGAGCGTTTCAATTGTAATCCAAAGGTGCACATTTTTACTTTCCTGTTACAATGGCTAATTTGTTTCACACGTCTTCATGAAATTCACCATAACTGTACCTTATTGCATAGAGACCAACAACCTAAGATGGCCGACTTGTTTCTGTTATTAAGTTTTATATACCTGGTCATGAGATAGTGGCATACTGTGACAAAGCTGTTTTATATACCTGGTCATTAGATAGCGGCATACTGTGACAAAGCTGTTTCATATACCTGGTCATTAGATAGTGGCATATTGTGACAAAGCTGTTTTATATACCTGGTCATTAGATAGCGGCATACTGTGACAAAGCTGTTTTATATACCTGGTCATTAGATAGTGGCATATTGTGACAAAGCTGTTTTATATACCTGGTCATTAGATAGTGGCATACTGTGACAAAGCTGTTTTATATACCTGGTCATGAGTGACAATGAAGTGAGTTTATCTGACACCTGATTATAAGTAGCTTTACACAATAGGAAAACTAATCAAGGTATTTTTTTTATTTACCATCGTACAAGCTTGCCGTATGTATAGTGGTTATTGCAGCAAACTTCAGTATCGATGATGATGATTGAGCTTATTTACCCTGGTCGCCGACAAACCATGTGGGCGAGCGTGCTAAGACGATTAGTTAATGCTCATATTTTATAAACTAAGGTCATTAAGTTGTGTGCGTTGTTAGTATTACTATTTGAATACAGTGCTTTATAATGGGACAGTGTATCTGGGACAACATTTTGTATGAAAATAAAACATTTTTAAAACATTTTTTTACGGGGGAAGTGGGGCCGGGCCGCCAGGGGGGGCTAAGTCAGGGTCCCTAGGCACTATTTTGCCCACGTCATCCTCTAGAATGAGCATTGGGGGCATGTTTTGTGTGTGTGAAGGCCTCCATGTTAAATTTTAAAGGCTCCCAATGTAGTTCATATGCCCAGATGGAGATTTATGCGATCTATTTATTTATATTTACATTTAATTTATATAATTATTTTTTTCAATGCCACAAAGAAAAAAATATTACACATTGCATTTAAAAGGTATAATTATATAAGACTGGATTTAAGACTTATCCTGTGTCTACCTGGTAGTCGGATTATCCTTGCCAAGGAACAGTGTAAACTGTAAGTACTTGTAAGGTTCTAAGCTTAGATGCAAAGCTCAGCAAACTAGTCAATGATTTCTCTAATTATGATAACAAAATTACTGGTTGCACCCAAGACACACCTTGGTCCAGAGGTTATTATATGGTCCGGAAAAAGTTATCTGTACAGAAAGTACCAACATGCATATTGACTCTTGAAAAATCCAGTTTGACTCTTGAAAAATCCAGTTTGACTCTTGAGATTTTGACCTCAATGGTCATTGACTCTTGACTTTTAATGTCTAGTGAACGCCCTGAGACACGCCTTCTCTTGCAAGAAATGCTGGTGAACACTGAAAATGCACATGCCCGTAACATCGAATGAGCATGTCAGCTGCATATCATTAGTGAGGAAATTCAATCGAAAATAGATACAAACAGGGCATATACGTTCATCGAAGGAAATGCAGTAGCGATGTAAATATTGGATCATTGGCTTCAAATCAAATCACAAATGTCCATCACCGCCATAGGTTCAAATCCCACTGGGGGTGTCAAATTCTGTCATGTGAGTAAACTATCCAGCTGGCTTGTGGAAGATCATGGGTTGTACTCTGGTGCCCGTCTATGTCTGAAAATCTGAAAGGGACACCTGGGGTGTATCTCCACCAGTTATAACTGGAGAGTCGCCATATGACCTACATGTAAGTTGTCTGTGCGACTTTATCCATCAAGCACAAACAATTCCACCGGAACAACGTCTTAGCCTAGCCAGAAGAGAAATTCCCACCGGAACAACGTCTTAGCCTAGCCAGCAGAGAAATTTCCACCGGAACAACGTCTTTAGCCTAGCCAGCAGAGAAATTTCCACTGGAACAACGTATTAGCCTAGCCAGCAGAGAAATTTCAACCGGAACAACGTCTTAGCCTAGCCAGCAGAGAAATTTCCTCCGGAACAACGTCTTAGCCTAGCCAGCAGAGAAATTTCCACCGGAACAACGTATTAGCCTAGCCAGCAGAGAAATTTCAACCGGAACAACGTCTTAGCCTAGCCAGCAGAGAAATTTCCACCGGAACAACGTCTTAGCCTAGCCAGCAGAGAAATTTCCACCGGAACAACGTATTAGCCTAGCCATCAGAGAAATTTCACCGGAACAACGTATTAGCCTAGCCAGCAGAGAAATTTCCACCGGAACAACGTATTAGCCTAGCCAGCAGAGAAATTTCCACCGGAACAACGTCTTTAGCCTAGCCAGCAGAGAAATTTCCACTGGAACAACGTATTAGCCTAGCCAGCAGAGAAATTTCAACCGGAACAACGTCTTAGCCTAGCCAGCAGAGAAATTTCCTCCGGAACAACGTCTTAGCCTAGCCAGCAGAGAAATTTCCACCGGAACAACGTATTAGCCTAGCCAGCAGAGAAATTTCAACCGGAACAACGTCTTAGCCTAGCCAGCAGAGAAATTTCCACCGGAACAACGTCTTAGCCTAGCCAGCAGAGAAATTTCCACCGGAACAACGTATTAGCCTAGCCATCAGAGAAATTTCCACCGGAACAACGTATTAGCCTAGCCAGCAGAGAAATTTCCACCGGAACAACGTATTAGCCTAGCCAGCAGAGAAATTTCCTCCGAACAACGTCTTAGCCTAGCCAGCAGAGAAATTTCCACCGGAACAACGTATTAGCCTAGCCAGCAGAGAAATTTCAACCGGAACAACGTCTTAGCCTAGCCAGCAGAGAAATTTCCACCGGAACAACGTCTTTAGCCTAGCCAGCAGAGAAATTTCCACTGGAACAACGTATTAGCCTAGCCAGCAGAGAAATTTCAACCGGAACAACGTCTTAGCCTAGCCAGCAGAGAAATTTCCTCCGGAACAACGTCTTAGCCTAGCCAGCAGAGAAATTTCCACCGGAACAACGTATTAGCCTAGCCAGCAGAGAAATTTCAACCGGAACAACGTCTTAGCCTAGCCAGCAGAGAAATTTCCACCGGAACAACGTCTTAGCCTAGCCAGCAGAGAAATTTCCACCGGAACAACGTATTAGCCTAGCCATCAGAGAAATTTCCACCGGAACAACGTATTAGCCTAGCCAGCAGAGAAATTTCCACCGAACAACGTATTAGCCTAGCCAGCAGAGAAATTTCCTCCGGAACAACGTCTTAGCCTAGCCAGCAGAGAAATTTCCACCGGAACAACGTATTAGCCTAGCCAGCAGAGAAATTTCAACCGGAACAACGTCTTAGCCTAGCCAGCAGAGAAATTTCCACCGGAACAACGTCTTAGCCTAGCCAGCAGAGAAATTTCCACCGGAACAACGTCTTTAGCCTAGCCAGCAGAGAAATTTCCACCGGAACAACGTCTTAGCCTAGCCAGCAGAGAAATTTCCACCGGAACAACGTCTTAGCCTAGCCATCAGAGAAATTTCCACCGGAACAACGTATTAGCCTAGCCAGCAGAGAAATTTCCTCCGGAACAACGTATTAGCCTAGCCAGCAGAGAAATTTCAACCGGAACAACGTCTTAGCCTAGCCAGCAGAGAAATTTCCACCGGAACAACGTATTAGCCTAGCCAGCAGAGAAATTTCCTCCGGAACAACGTATTAGCCTAGCCAGCAGAGAAATTTCAACCGGAACAACGTCTTAGCCTAGCCAGCAGAGAAATTTCCACCGGAACAACGTATTAGCCTAGCCAGCAGAGAAATTTCAATCTTAATAGTTTCAATCCATTTAAAACTGATTTATTTTAGCTCGATTGCGAAACAAGTTCTTTCAACTTATATTAATCACTCTCGAGGATATATTGTTTATTAGACTTAAGCATTACATAGCTCATCATCATAATAATACATATACAATTTGCATGCAATGAAAAATAAAAGTCATAAATATATGAAGAGTATTAAACTGATGGTGGATAAACATGTTAATTAAAATGTTCCAACTTTTTTAAGTTTAAAACTTACATCAGCAGGGTTCCCGCTGTCGGTCGCCAATGGCGCCAATTGCAACAAAAAAACAAATATTGGCTAAATTTTGTGAATTGGCTAAAATATTTGCCGCAACATGTTTTGTTTTAAATTTTTTTTTTTGGTACATGTTTTGTCAAATACATGTAATGGCTTCAAATATTTATTTGTGAACTATATGGCTCTTAGTTGGCTCCAAGTGTTTTCAATTGGCTCCAGTGTTTTTCAATTGGTCACAGAAGTGGTGCAGACAAACATTCAGACAGAGGGAACTCTGCATCAGATTATTTTATCAGTGAAATGTTTGCTGTGTTTTGCAAGAAATAGAGGATTGATAGATAAATAAAACCTTGAAATACATTAACAAAAGCATTACATCGTGGTGTAGAGCTGTAGAGCCAAGTACATTTGTCTAGAAGGTCAAATATAGTTGTAAGCCTGACTAAAACCCAGAAGAATTTGAATTATTCATAACAGTTTAGTGATATTGGATGCAGTGATCTGTTTACTACTGGAATTGTTCCAACTATGTGCATCATTTCTACAGCAAGTTCTTGGGCATAGCTTATGGTGTCATGGGTGTGGGTGAGTATAAAGGGTATATGTGGATATAATGGTGTCATGGGTGTGGGTGAGTATAAAGGGTATATGTGGATATATGGTGTCAGGGGTGTGCGATATGGGTGGATATATGGTGTCATGGGTGTGGGTGAGTATAAAGGGTATATGTGGATATATGGTGTCATGGGTGTGGGTGAGTATAAAGGGTATATGTGGATATATGATGTCATGGGTGTGGGTGAGTATAAAGGGTATATGTGGATATATGATGTCAGGGGTGTGGGTGAGTATAAGGGTATATGTAAAGTGGGTGAGTATAAAGGGTATATGTGGATATATGATGTCAGGGGTGTGGGTGAGTATAAAGGGTATATGTGGATATATGATGTCAGGGGTGTGCGATATGGGTGATGCATGATGTCAGGGGTGTGCGATATGGGTGGATATATGATGTCAGGGGTGTGGGTGAGTATAAAGGGTATATGTGGATATATGATGTCATGGGTGTGGGTGAGTATAAAGGGTATATGTGGATATATGATGTCAGGGGTGTGCGATATGGGTGGATGCATGATGTCAGGGGTGTGCGATATGGATGCATGGTGTCAGGGGTGTGTGATATGGGTGGATGCATGATGTCAGGGGTGTGTGATATGGGTGGATGCATGGTGTCAGGGGTGTATGATATGGGTGGATGCATGATGTCAGGGGTGTGTGATATGGGTGGATGCATGGTGTCAGGGTGTGTGATATGGGTGGATGCATGGTGTCAGGGGTGTGTGATATGGGTGGATGCATGGTGTCAGGGGTGTGTGATATGGGTGGATGCATGGTGTCAGGGGTGTGTGATATGGGTGGATGCATGGTGTCAGGGGTGTATGATATGGGTGGATGCATGGTGTCAGGGGTGTATGATATGCATGGTGTCAGGGGTGTGCAATATGGGTGGATGCATGATGTCAGGGGTGTGTGATATGGGTGGATGCATGATGTCAGGGGTGTATGATATGGGTGGATGCATGGTGTCAGGGGTGTATGATATGGGTGGATGCATGGTGTCAGGGGTGTGCAATATGGGTGGATGCATGATGTCAGGGCGTGCAATATGGTGGATGCATGATGTCAGGGGTTTGTGATATGGGTGGATGCATGATGTCAGGGGTGTATGATATGGGTGGATGCATGGTGTCAGGGGTGTGTGATATGGGTGGATGCATGGTGTCAGGGGTGTGTGATATGGGTGGATGCATGATGCCAGGGGTGTATGATATGGGTGGATGCATGATGTCAGGGGTGTGTGATATGGGTGGATGCATGGTGTCAGGGGTTTGTGATATGGGTGGATGCATGGTGTCAGAGGTGTGTGTGATATGGGTGGATGCATGATGTCAGGGTTTGTGATATGGGTGGATGCATGGTGTCAGAGGTGTGTGATATGGGTGGATGCATGATGTCAAGGGTGTGTGATATGGGTGGATGCATGGTGTCAGGGGTGTGTGATATGGGTGGATGCATGGTGTCAGAGGTGTGTGATATGGGTGGATGCATGATGTCAAGGGTGTGTGATATGGGTGGATGCATGGTGTCAAGGGTGTGTGATATGGGTGGATGCATGGTGTCAGGGGTGTGTGATATGGGTGGATGCATGTCAGGGGTGTGTGATATGGGTGGATGCATGTCAGGGGTGTGTGATATGGGTGGATGCATGATGCCAGGGGTGTGTGATATGGGTGGATGCATGTCAGGGGTGTGTGATATGGGTGGATGCATGGTGTCAGGGGTGTGTGATATGGGTGGATGCATGGTGTCAGGGGTGTATGATGATATGGGTGGATGCATGGTGTCAGGGGTGTGTGATATGGGTGGATGCATGGTGTCAGGGGTGTGTGATATGGGTGGATGCATGGTGTCAGGGGTGTGTGATATGGGTGGATGCATGGTGTCAGGGGTGTGTGATATGGGTGGATGCATGGTGTCAGGGGTGTGCAATATGGGTGGATGCATGGTGTCAGGGGTGTGTGATATGGGTGTATGCATGTCAGGGGTGTGCGATATGGGTGGATGCATGATGTCAGGGGTGTGCGATATGGGTGGATGCATGGTGTCAGGGGTGTGTGATATGGGTGTATGCATGTCAGGGGTGTGTGATATGGGTGGATGCATGGTGTCAGGGGTGTGTGATATGGGTGTATGCATGTCAGGGTGTGTGATATGGGTGGATGCATGTGCCAGGGGTGTATGATATGGGTGGATGCATGATGTCAGGGTGTGTGATATGGGTGGATGCATGGTGTCAGGGGTGTGTGATATGGGTGTATGCATGTCAGGGGTGTGTGATATGGGTGGATGCATGGTGTCAGGGTGTGCGATATGGGTGGATGGGTGTCAGGGGTGTGTGATATGGGTGGATGCATGGTGTCAGGGGTGTGATATGGGTGGATGCATGTCAGGGGTGTGCGATATGGGTGGATGCATGGTGTCAGGGGTGTGTGATATGGGTGGATGCATGGTGTCAGGGTATATGGGTGGATGCATGGTGTCAGGGGTGTGTGATATGGGTGTATGCATGTCAGGGGTGTGTGATATGGGTGGATGCATGGTGTCAGGGGTGTGCGATATGGGTGGATGGGTGTCAGGGGTGTGTGATATGGGTGGATGCATGTCAGGGGTGTGTGATATGGGTGGATGCATGTCAGGGGTGTGTGATATGGGTGGATGCATGTCAGGGGTGTGCGATATGGGTGGATGGGTGTCAGGGGTGTGTGATATGGGTGGATGCATGGTGTCAGGGGTGTGTGATATGGGTGGATGCATGTCAGGGGTGTGTGATATGGGTGGATGCATGGTGTCAAGGGGTGTGTGATATGGGTGGATGCATGATGCCAGGGGTGTGTGATATGGGTGGATGCATGGTGTCAGGGGTGTGTGATATGGGTGGATGCATGGTGTCAGGGGTGTGTGATATGGGTGGATGCATGTTAGGGGTGTGTGATATGGGTGGATGCATGATGCCAAGGGTGTGAGTGTATCCTAAGCCTACAATGTAACCTTAAATCCTACCCCTAGACCCTAAAGCCTAACCATGTGACCAAAAGATATTGGTTATCATTAAACAAGTATCGATGGTATGCCTGTTAGCACCTCATGCTCGAGTTATGTGACTGTGGATGATTACAACTTTAGATTTTCTCATTTCTTTACGGGAATGTTAATATCATGGAGCCGGATGTTACCGTATCTTCATCAATTTTAGCTTGTGGAATCTCTATTTTCATATATGTACGTTTATTTATCATCGCTACCGGTTGCCCATATGAGCGATGCCTCCTGAAGAGATACATCGGAACTTCATTTGTCCCGCAATTTTCGAGTAGTTGCACGTTATAAATGATAGCGTGTTATACATCGATAAATATGGTACATAGGAATTTCAATGTCTGTTGACTATGACAAGAAAATTGTAAATTTAATACGTTGTTGGAGCCAAGTGACAGTTTGTTTTGACAGCTTCCGAGAACAATTAGCCACAAGACAAGTTTGTAATTGGCAGTGTTATACAATTATGTTTTTTGTGTGTGATCCAACGCTGACTTGTCTGGTAGTAATATTATTAATTCAGTTGATTGGAACTTGATTTTAACCATTCTCCTCATAGAAGCACCTCTTGACACATTTACCAATACGACATCCATTGACAGTGTAGAAGCCAAACCAATGTTCATAACCCTTTCCCTCATAGAAGCACCTCTTGACACCTTTACCAATACGACATCCATTGACAGTGTAGTAGCCAAACCAATGTTCATAAACCCTTTCCCTCATAGAAGCACCTCTTGACGCCTTTACCAACAATACGACATCCATTGACAATGTAGTAGCCAAACCAATGTTCATAATAAAGGCCAGAATCTCGTGCATTCCCAGTAATATGTATGGAGGTGGGATAGATATGGTGACTAATTAATTATCCACTGCATGATAGCTAAATGGCTGTCGTTTGTATGTAGATATAATAGTATATTAACCTAAATCTTTATGTAGTCCCAGTAATATCTATTCGAGGTGGATAGATATGGCGACTATTTATTCACTGCATGATAGCTAAATGGCTGTCGTTTGTATGTAGATATAATAGTATATTAACCTAAATCTCTTTGTAGTCCCAGTAATATCTATTCGAGGTGGGATAGATATGGCGACTGCTCATCCACTGCATGATAGCTAAATGGCTGTCGTTTGTATGTAGATATAATAGTATATTAACCTAAATCTCTATGAAGTCCCAGTAATATCTATGGAGGTGGATAGATATGGCGACTATTTATTCACTGCATGATAGCTAAATGGCTGTCGTTTGTATGTAGATATAATAGTATATTAACTTAAATCTCTATGAAGGAAAAGGTTAAGCATTTTGTTTTGAAGGTTTTATGACCAATTTCTGATGTTTTGAATTATTTTAATTTTAGAGTAAAAAATTGGCCAATGACCGACAGTGTAGCAGTTATTAAACTCCTGATACTTGATATCTGGCTGACGATTGGATAATACCAATATTCTAAAGAAATAATTTGAATTTGAACTTATGTCATAGAATGTGTTGATGAATCTAACCAGAGTGCTACCATGGTCGTATTGTGAGTACATGTATATGCATTGGAAATTCTAGACGGAAAGAAGAAAGAAAAGGCAAGACTAGCAAGCAAGTCTAAAAGTGGTTAAAATTGTCATCTGAGCCAGAAAGTCTTTTCCACATTTTGTTTGTCTTTTGTCACAGTACATTAGTTTCAATCTTGTCTGGCTGGGATATAATTTGATGAAGGTGTGATTAGTGAGCCAATAATTCCTGTCTCATGGGAGAGCATGTTCTCCTCAGCTGTATGACATTGCTATGTATGTCAAACTTAAGACTAGATGAATGTGTGAAGCATGTATGTATGTTTTATGCTTATTTATCGTCGCTACCGGTTGCCCATATGAGCGACGCCTTCTGAAGGGATAAGTCATTTTAGATTTTTGGAGGATAGTGCCATGATACAGACAGAGACCCATTCCAGAGTCTCCTCTGGTTCTTTGACGTGCACAGTGTACAGCACCGACACACGACCTCGGTTTAAAGTCCCATCTGAAAGACTGTTAATTTTATTAGGGTCAGACGGGGGATCGAATGTGTGAAGCATTGGTCTCCATCCGGTTTTTATTTGTCTAATGCTCAGGAGTCGTCGCCAACTTCGTTGTCTCATGGGAGAGCAATTTGTTCTCCTCAGCTGTAGGACATGTATGTCAAACTCAAGACTCTAGATGGATGGGTGAAGCATCATCTCCAATCTGTTTTGATTCGTCGTTGTTTTCCATAATAAGGTCAGAATTTGTATCCAAACTGTAATCTTGACCAGTTGAGACTCCAGATGAATTTGATCATGGCCTTCACGGAAACAAAAAAATAGGCCACCAACCAGTTCAACTGTATTCAGGGGAGGTAACTGATCAATGTCTCTCATTAATCGCCTGTGTTATGATTGGAATATATACGGTATTTTGAAACTACCAACATTATTGTTGTGATTTTTGCGGATGTTGTGGATTTTCGGATGCTGTGGATTTTTGGATGCTGTGGATTTTCGGATGCTGTGGATTTTCGGATGTTGTGGATTTTCGGATGCTGTGGATTTTCGGATGCGGATGTTGTGGATTTTCGGATGCTGTGGATTTTCTATTGACCACTGTTGGTCAACTCGAGGTATTCACTTAGGGACATATACAAGTGTAGGTATTGTTTTTAACTCTAGGTATTCACTTAGGGACATGTACAGGTGTAGGTATTGTTTTTAACTCGAGGTATTCACTTAGGGACATGTACAGGTGTAGGTATTGTTTTTAACTCGAGGTATTCACTTAGGGACATGTACAAGTGGTAGGTATTGTTTTTAACTCGAGGTATTCACTTAGGGACATGTACACGTGTAGGTATTGTTTTTAACTCGAGGTATTCACTTAGGGACATGTACAGGTGTAGGTATTGTTTTTAACTCGAGGTATTCACTTAGGGACATGTACAGGTGTAGGTATTGTTTTTAACTCGAGGTATTCACTTAGGGACATGTACAGGTGTAGGTATTGTTTTTAACTCGAGGTATTCACTTAGGGACATGTACAAGTGTAGGTATTGTTTTTAACTCGAGGTATTCACTTAGGGACCTACAAGTGTAGGTATTGTTTTTAACTCGAGGTATTCACTTAGGGACCTACAAGTGTAGGTATTGTTTTTAAATCACGATTATTGTCTCATTTATTACATATAAGACAATAATTGGCATTTTTATATCGTTGTCCATCGATAATGGGGGAATAATTGAACAAATTCCAACAGTTAATAGAAATTATTCTCTTTGATGCAATCGACTTTCTGAATGTGTTTATTGTTTATTTATGATCCGTGTGTACAACATTGTTACAGGCTTTGAAATTATTGATGCGGTAACTGGGTACCAGGGGTTCGATATTGGTTCAGCATGCACAGAAGCTACAGTAGTCCAGGGGGACAATTATTGATGTTGTAACTGGGTACCAGGAGTTTAATATTGGTTCAGCATGTCCAGGGGGACAATTATTGATGTTGTAACTGGGTACCAGGAGTTCGATATTGGTTTAGCATGTACAGAAGTTACAGGAGTCCAGGGGGGGGGCAATTATTGATGTTGTATCTGGGTACCAGGAGTTCGATATTGGTTTAGCATGTACAGAAGTTACAGGAGTCCAGGGGGGGGGGGGGGCAATTATTGATGTTGTATCTGGGTACCAGGAATTCGATATTGGTACAGCATGTACTGAAGTTATGGGAGCCCAGGGGACAATTATTGATGTTGTAACTGGGTACCAGGGTTCGATATTGGTTCAGCATGTACATAAGTTATGGGAGTCCGGGGGGGGGGGGGGACAATTATTGATGTTGTATCTGGGTACCAGGAATTCGATATTGGTTCAGCATGTACAGGAGTCCAGGGGGACAATTATTGATGTTGTAACTGGGTACCAGGAGTTCGTTATTGCTTCAGCATGTACAGAAGTTACGGTAGTCCAGGGGGACAATTATTGATGTTATAACTGGGTACCAGGGGTTCGATATTGGTTCAGCATGTACAGAAGTCCAGGGGGACAATTATTGATGTTGTAACTGGGTACCAGGGGTTCGATATTGGTTCAGCATGTACAGGGGGACACTTAAGCTATGGGAAACCAGGGGGCAGTCTACCACTGCTGTTCCAATGCTAGGAGAGGGTCAGGATAATAGAACAATACAAGGTGGTCTTTGTTTAGAGGTTGTGTTTAGTACAAGACATTTGTTCCTATATTCAAAGGTTGTGTTTATCAGGAGAAAGATGGTCGTTATTCAAAGGTTGTGTTTATCAGGAGACAGATGGTCGTTATTCAAAGGTTGTGTTTATCAGGAGACAGATGGTCGTTATTCAAAGGGTGTGTTTATCAGGAGATAGATGGTCATTATTCAAAGGTTGTGTTTATCAGGAGAAAGATTGTCGTTATTCAAAGGGTGTGTTTATCAGGAGAAAGATGGTCGTTATTCAAAGGTTGTGTTTATCAGGAGATAGGTGGTCGTTATTCAAAGGTTGTGTTTATCAGGAGAAAGATTGTCGTTATTCAAAGGGTGTGTTTATCAGGAGATAGATGGTCGTTAATCAAAGGTTGTGTTTATCAGGAGAAAGATGGTCGTTATTCAAAGGTTGTGTTTATCAGGAGATAGATGGTCGTTAATCAAAGGTTGTGTTTATCAGGAGATAGATGGTCGTTAATCAAAGGGTGTGTTTATCAGGAGACAGATGGTCGTTATTCAAAGGTTGTGTTTATCAGGAGACAGATGGTCGTTAATCAAAGGTTGTGTTTATCAGGAGACAGATGTCGTTATTCAGAGAGTGTGTTTAGCACAGGTTGGCTTAATTGTACCTGTACACATACTCTCACTACAAACAAACTACAGTTGAGTTTGATGTGTTCTTATAAAATAAACCCTCACAATAAATTACAAGGCAGATTACTGTTGATAATGCATTGATGCTTTCAACGGAGATATACCAGAGATAGACAGAGATGTAGATACCACAGAGATAGAGATACATGTATATACCACAGAGATATACAGAGATGTATATACCACAGAGATAGACTGAGATACATGTATATACCACAGAGATAGACGGAGATACATGTATATACCACAGAGATAGACAGAGATACATATATATACCACAGAGATAGACGGAGATACATGTATATACCACAGAGATAGACAGAGATACATGTATATACCACAGAGATAGACAGAGATACATGTATATACCACAGAGATAGACGGAGATACATGTATATACCACAGAGATAGACAGAGATACATGTATATACCACAGAGATAGACTGAGATGTATATACCACAGAGATAGACAGAGATACATGTATATACCACAGAGATAGACTGAGATGTATATACCACAGAGATAGACGGAGATACATGTATATACCACAGAGATAGACTGAGATACATGTATATACCACAGAGATAGACAGAGATACATGTATATACCACAGAGATAGACGGAGATACATGTATATACCACAGAGATAGACAGAGATACATGTATATACCACAGAGATAGACGGAGATACATGTATATACCACAGAGATAGACAGAGATACATGTATATACCACAGAGATAGACAGAGATACATGTATATACCACAGAGATAGACATAGATACATGTATATACCACAGAGATAGACAGATATACATGTATATACCACAGAGATAGACTGAGATGTATATACCACAGAGATAGACAGAGATGTATATACCACAGAGATAGACAGAGATACATGTATATACCACAGAGATAGACTGAGATGTATATACCACAGAGATAGACAGAGATACATGTATATACCACAGAGATAGACTGAGATGTATATACCACAGAGATAGACGGAGATACATGTATATACCACAGAGATAGACATAGATACATGTATATACCACAGAGATAGACAGATATACATGTATATACCACAGAGATAGACTGAGATGTATATACCACAGAGATAGACAGAGATGTATATACCACAGAGATAGACAGAGATACATGTATATACCACAGAGATAGACTGAGATGTATATACCACAGAGATAGACAGAGATACATGTATATACCACAGAGATAGACAGAGATACATGTATATACCACAGAGATAGATGGAGATACATGTATATACCACAGAGATAGATAGAGAAACATGTATATACCACAGAGATAGAGATACATATATATACCACAGAGATAGACAGAGATGTATATACCACATAGATAGATAGAGATACATGTATATACCACAGAGATAGAGATACATGTATATACCACAGAGATAGACTGAGATACATGTATATACCACAGAGATAGATAGAGATACATGTATATACCACAGAGATAGATAGAGATACATGTATATACCACAGAGATAGAGATACATGTATATACCACAGAGATAGACATAGATACATGTATATACCACAGAGATAGACTGAGATACATGTATATACCACAGATAGACGGAGATACATGTATATACCACAGAGATAGAAAGAGATACATGTATATACCACAGAGATAGAAAGAGATGTATATACCACAGAAATAGACGGAGATAGACACATTTCCACTAAGGCACAAATGTTCTAAATATTTCCACCAGAATTAAACGAATAGTAAATTAAATCATTGTCTTAACCCTTTCCTTTATAGAGATTTAGGTTAATATACTATTATATCTCCATACAAACGACAGCCATTTAGCTATCATGCAGTGGATAAGTAGTCGCCATATCTATCCCACCTCCATAGATATTACTGGGACTACATAGAGATTTAGGTTAATATACTATTATATCTCCATACAAACGACAGCCCTTTAGCTATTTATGCAGTGGATAAGTAGTAGCCATATCTATCCCACCTCCATAGATATTACTGGGACTACAAGACAAGAGATTCTGGCCTATATTTTGAACATTGGTTTGGCTACTACATTGTCAATGGATGTCATATTGGTAATGGCATCAAACGGTGCTTCTGTGAGGGAAAGGATTAATGATACACATTTCCTCTACGGCGCAATGTTCAAAATATTTCCACCAGAATTAAATGGATAGTAAATTAAACCATTGTCTTAATGATTCTTCAATTAAGAATTTCTGCCAATTTTCAGGATGGCAGACTAAGCTGCTAATTGACGTGTGGCCTTCAGGGCCTGTGTTGATGATCCTCTCTGTATTGGTGAGCCAGTCTCTCTTCTTGGAGGTTTCCTGTGGTGTCTTTAAGTATAATTAGCAAGAACATTTGGGAGTGCTCTTGATTTCTTGTAAAAGATAAAATTCACAGTGCTTTTCACATGAGCAAAAAAATTGAGTAGAGGCTGATAATTTTGGCTATAGGAATGGTGCAAATAACTGCTGTTTTAGCAGGTTACTACTGTCCATAAACAAAATTAAAAGTGTTTCTGAGATGTCAATAAAAAGGTATAGATATCTCTAAGGACAGAATTACGGACCCTAATGGCACATTACATGGGTGTCTGACCCTTATTACGCATGAAGTGACCAGCCTAACCCCATCATTGTTTTAATTGTTCCAAAATTTTATTTATGGACAGTGTTCTATTTCTTAAAACAGAGTTGCTATATATCTGTAGAATATCAGTGTTATATATTGCAGCACCTGCCTTACACTTACAATGATTGCAGGATGTTGGCCCACAGATGTTTTCTCAGAATCTAGATCTAGTCTCAAGCTGTACACTCAATTCAGGAAATTGCTTAAATCCCACATGTGGTCATAATATAATCATCCAAATTGGAAGGACATTTCTGAGCAATGCTGTGTTAGTACATGTATTCACACAAGTATCACTCCATATTGACATGTTTAAGTGTCACCTTAACCCTATCAGATGTGAAGGTCAAAAACTAGGGTTAAGGTCAAAATTTAGCTCATATATTCCTAAACAGTAGTCCTGGACACCTGTATAGTGACCAGTAAACTTTGACCTTAACCTTTGTATGCATCAACTTCTTGCTATTGTCAGATTTAGTTCATATATTCTTAAACAGTAGTCCCGGACACCTGTATAGACCTGTAAACTTTGACCTTAACCTTTGTATGCATCAACTTCTTCCTCTTGTCAGATTTAGTTCATATATTCTGAAGCAGTTGTTGCGGACACCTGTATAGACCTGTAAGCTTTGACCTTAACCTTTGTATGTAACAACTTCTTCCTCTTGTCAGATTTAGCTCATATATTCTTAAACAATAGTCCCGGACACCTGTGTAGTGACCTGTAAACTTTGACCTTAACCTTTGTATGCATCAGCTTCTTCCTCTTGTCAGATTTAGCTCATATATTCTGAAGCCGTAGTTACGGACACCTGTATAGACCTGTAAACTTTGACCTTAACCTTTGTATGCATCAACTTCTTCCTATTGTCAGATTTAGCTCATATATTCGTAAACAGTAGTCCCGGATACCTGTATAGACCTGTAAACTCTGACCTTAACCTTTGTATGCACCAACTTTTTCATCATCTCTTATCAGATCAAGCTCATACTTGCACACAATACTGTTTGTCATTGATAGTCCACACTTAAATGCTGTTGTTGATATATGTTTGAACTGTCACCATTTTGACAGTCAAATACTTTTCAGTCACACATTTGCACCCATGTGCTTAAATACTCTATGCTTTTGCTTCTATTTACCTGTTGAAATATATGGAGACGATTATTTTTATAGCATACTTGTAAGTAAGTCAGGAAGACCTCCGTTTGAAGAGTACTGCAAAAATCCTGATGACAATCAGTGTAAAAATGCCTGCACTCCTTTGATTTATATCATACATAATTGGAATTAATGCTGCACACTTGTACAACACATCTATTTTTAGCACATGCATACTGAGTACTTGGGATCCCGAAACATTAGAAACAATGTCGACTGAAAGGTGGGTGGTCTCTCCATCGCAACATACTGACCTCAGTTATTATCAGAAAACGGGTAGAGAATATATCACTTACTTTTCTCCTGCTTATAATATACTAATATAAAGTACAGTCAAACCTGTGTTAGTGGTCACCTCTATTAAGCAGCCAGTTTCCAGATTCCCAATATGTTGTTTTGCTATACATTTGACCTTTACTAAACAGCTACCTGTTCTAGGCAGCCAGTTTCAGAGATTCCCTTGGCTGGATGCTTAAGACAGGTTTGACTGTATAGATTTTTCTCGCGATTATTTCGGCTTTGTCTGCGCCCACACAATTTATATTTAGATGGAATGTACACCATGAGTTTATAGACGCGGGGACTTTGAAATCAAGAAATGAAACCAGTTAGTAAACATGGCTTATCTAAGTATATGTTAATTGTCGCATATTGATAAAACCTTATCCATCGATTCTTGGAATGCTACACTAATAGTTTGTAGCACGCGTCCATCATAACAAATCAACCCAATCAGGCCTCATTCATCTATTATGTATGTCCACTCTTAATCTTTAAATTAGCGAGTGTTTTCACAGTTCATCGCATTGTTTACATTCGCAATCGGCATATGTGTGATCACGTGATATCACAACACGCGTACACAGTGTTTCATTGGATTTCTACCGCGGTAATTCATCCGTTTTTTTGGCGAAAGTAAATAGAGCCAGGTTTTTTTTAGATTTTCTGGGTTTTTTTAGATTTTCTGTCAAAAAAGATTATTATGATTTTTGAAAAAGGCACTTGTCCGGGACTAACGTTTTGAAATTAGCCACTTGTCCGGGACTAACGTTTTGAAATTAGCCACTTGTCCGGGACTAACGTTTTGAAATTATCCACTTGTCCGGGACCAACGTTTTGAAATTAGCCACTTGTCCGGGACTAACGTTTTGAAATTAGCCACTTGTCCGGGACTAACGTTTTGAAATTAGCCACTTGTCCGGGACTAACGTTTTGAAATTAGCCACTTGTCCGGGACTAACGTTTTGAAATTAGCCACTTGTCCGGGACTAACGTTTTGAAATTAGCCACTTGTCCGGGACTAACGTTTTGAAATTAGCCACTTGTCCGGGACTAACGTTTTGAAATTAGCCACTTGTCCGGGACTAACGTTTTGAAATTAGCCACTTGTCCGGGACTAACGTTTTGAAATTAGCCACTTGTCCGGGACTAACGTTTTGAAATTAGCCACTTGTCCGGGACTAACGTTTTGAAATTAGCCACTTGTCCGGGACTAACGTTTTGAAATTAGCCACTTGTCCGGGACTAACGTTTTGAAATTAGCCACTTGTCCGGGACTAACGTTTTGAAATTAGCCACTTGTCCGAGACTAACGTTTTGAAATTAGCCACTTGTCCGCCGTAATTTTCGACTTGTCCCGGGCGTCGGGCGATAGGATTTGTACAGCCCTGACTATTAGTGTATTAGTCACGTGACAGTTGTATCAGCCTACCGATACACTCAACGGAATGCTATTGAACCATGCTTCATCTCTGTCAGCGAAATTAGCCTAGAACTATATAAATATTTTAAATACGGATGCAAATTGAAAATACGCCGAGCATAGGAATACGCTGAGCATAGGTTCCACCACTCTATAGTTGTAAAAGTTCATTGGATTGTCTTCAAAAATGAATAGTATGCATGTCTTTTTGAGCGTAAAGTTCATTTGAAATGTAATCCTGTGTTGGCTTCCATTATTAATCACTGTCACGGGGCTACATTTTAAAATAAACTTTTAGCCTCAACTTCATTCTATATTAATACTTCCAGAAAAAAACGAGCTAGAATCTCACCATTTACAAATAAAAACAGCAAAAAAAATCAAACCAGGAAGGAGACAAAATCAAACCAGGAAGGAGACACCCCTCCCACACCACCCCTTCATTCACACAGATAAGTGGCCCCAACTATTTTCGGCTCAGTTCAGTGTGGGCCCTGACTAAGTGACCGTTATGGAAAATTAGAGACACCTAGAGCAATGAAGGATTCTAATACAAGTCCAGAAAGAGTAATGTAAAGACCTAATTGATTTCTGTGACCTAATTGATTTCTGTGACCTAGAAACTGCTACTGTCACTGAGTAATTAATTGGCAGTATAGTCCAGTTGTGTGTGTTTTACATTATTTATCGTTTATTTATTGTCGCTACCGGTTGCCCATATGAACAACGCCTCATGAAGAGATATTTCAGATTTTTGGAGGATAGTGCAATGATACAGACAGAGACCCATTCCAGAATTTCTTCTGGTTCTTTTACATGCACGGTGTAAAGCACCGACACGAGACCTCCAGTTGTGTGTATTTTACATTTATTTATCGTCGCTACCGGTTGCCCATATGAGCGACGCCTCCTGAAGAGATTAGTCATTTCAGATTTTTGGAGGATAGTGCAATGATACAGATTGAGACCCATTCCAGAATCTCTTCTGGTTCTTTTACGTGCACGGTGTATAGCATCGACACGGACCTCGGTTGAAAGTCCCAATTTTATTAGGGTCAGACGGAGGATCGATCAGTTATATAGAATATGCAATACATTTGTAAGTATGTGAGGTTCATATATCCACTTTCATGGAATGCAATGATTTTCCGATTTTTCTTTCTATGACTCTGGTCTGGCTATATTGAATAAAAGTAAAGTGTTTGTTTATGTGTGTGTTTTACGTTTATTTATCGCTACCGGTTGCCCATATGGGCGACGCCTCCTGAAGAGATTAGTTATATTAGATTTTGGAGGATAGTGCAATGATACAGACAGAGACCAATTCCAGAATCTCCTCTGGTTCTTTTTACGTGCACGGTGTAAAGCACCGACACGAGACCTCGGTTTAACGTCCCATCTGAAAGACTGTTAATTTTATTAGGGTCAGACGGGGGATTGAACCTGTGATCCCTGGATTACCAGTCCAGCGTGTTACCACTGGACTACAGATCCGTCTGTGTGTTTGTTTATTATAGTGTCACCCCTATTTAAAGGGCCAGCCATTTCTGACTTAAGAGACACACACCTCTTTTTATGAACATCAGTACTTCCCGAATCCTATGCTTATATGCCAGGCTGGTAGGCAATCGGTAACCATTATTTAACTAGCTGGCGGCTCACCAATCGGCCATATCAGAACGAACCCCTGACGAGATTCGAACCTTCAACCTCCCGTTCCGTAGGCGGACGCCTTAACCACTAGGTTAAAAATGTGAATAACACTTTGCTATAGCGGAAATAATTTTATAATTGACTCCAACATTTCGACAATTGGCTAAATGATCTCATATAGCGTCTCTTTCGTGCCGAGTTAACGAGCGGTGACAAAATAAAATGCATGATTTCGTTCCGCCTACTGCATTGTCTATCGATATACTCATGTGATTATAGCGGCTAGTAGATCCCAGAAATACCAATCTCAATTTTCTATAACTCTGTCGGGAAATACAACAGCCACCGCAATCTCATGTTTCGGAACCTGACTCGCAGCTATGGAGTCTCACCCTGACAACGAACTGCTACACTAACCACAGGAGAATCATGGGGGATATATTATATTGTGTACGACTTTTCTTTCTCGTTAGGATTGGTAGCTATATTTTTGTTTCTGGTCAGGATATATTGGTAGTTACCGTATACCCCCGTTTAAACGCCCCCTCCCTAATAAACGCCCCCCCCCCTCATTTTGAAGTAAATACAAAATAATTCTCACCTCAGTGCCCGCTGCTATCATAGTCTGTACTGATAGAAACACAGTGGTCTGTGTCCATGTCAATAGGTATGAAGAAAGGGGGACGTTTAACCCATTCAACCCCAAGTAACTGACATGGACTGGTCCATGATATTCTTAGACCAATAAATGAATAAGAAAATTACATTCGGACCAGTTCATTTATCAAGATGGGTAATTTTGTCTAAAATTAATAATTATTACTGGCAAAAAAGTGCAGATCCTGATGAGACGGCTCGTCACGAGCCGGCTCATCTGGATCTACACTTTTTCATAAGCCTATTTAGAGGCCTGTGGGGTTGAAAGGGTTAAAGGAGTCCCAGACATACTTTGCATATGATTTGTCGCAAATTGCATCGCCCCGGGGCGTTTAAACGGGGGTAAACGGTATATTTAATTCACGCTATAGGAACTGGGGTTATATAGTTTCCGGCTGCATCTGGGTGTGTGTGTGTCTGTGAACATGATAATTCAAAATGTTTTTGATGGAATTGGATGAAACCCTTGTGTATATATTGAGAGTTGATCTAGGAGGATGTGATCAAAGCTTGTGATCAGGGCTGCCGACGAAGTGTCTCCGTCCGTGTGTCATATACTAGCATCTCCAAGTGTGCTGTTCTCTAGTTATACGCCTGTGTTAGAAATTAAATGTGTTTACAACAAACAATATACACTCAACAAAATTCCTAATCGGTCACCTGGTGTTTTATATTATTTGGAGCAAACTAATAACCATATAGTATCAATATTCAAGCATTCATGTATCATCTTGTCTGATACGTTTTATTACAGATGTATATGCAATGAATTGCTGTATTATAATGTGGAATAAAATACATTAAATGAAAATAGTTTAATGATATTGTACGATTATTAGATGGGCTCCCAATATTATAAAACACAAGATGACCGATTAGGAATTTTGTTGAGTGTATACATGTATATTTATATATAGAATGATTGCATTTACTCATTGCGACCCTAGGGCATCCGGGTGTCACATTCTAGATATCTGTCTCAAAACTGACATTATGGAATTGGAATTGAATGAAATTTAACACAAGCAGCACAAGAAAGTAAGAATGGCGATAATTAAATAGATTCCTATACTATTCTATGTTTCTGTCTAATCCCCTAATCTATTTTGATAGAGTTTACATTAATGTTTATATATAAAATTATAGTTTAATCTTAGAAAAATACTTATGTATATAATTTTGATGCCTGCCCTTTTAAAAAATTGTCACATTGGCATTACCATACCAACACCCCTTTTTTAACCCTTTCAACACCACAGGCCTCTAAATAGGCTTATAAAAAGTGTAGATCCGGATGAGCCGGATCGTGACAAGCCGTCTCATCAAGATCTGCACTTTTTGCTAGTAATATTACTATTTTTTAGACAAAATTTACCCATTTTAATAAATGAACTGGTCCAAATTTATTATTCTTATTAAGTTATTGGTCTAAAAATATCATGCACCACCGGCCCATGTCAGTTACTTGGTGTTGAATGGGTGTACCAGTCCATGTCAGTTACTTGGTGTTGAATGGGTGTACCAGTCCATGTCAGTTACTTGGTGTTGAATGGGTTAATAGCATGCACCACCGGTCCATGTCAGTTACTTGGTGTTGAATGGGTTAATAGCATGCACCACCGTCCCATGTCAGTTACTTGGTGTTGAATGGGTTAATATCATGCACCACCGGCCCATGTCAGTTACTTGGTGTTGAATGGGTTAATAGCATGCACCACCGTCCCATGTCAGTTACTTGGTGTTGAATGGGTTAATAGCATGCACCATCGGCCCATGTCAGTTACTTGGTGTTGAATGGGTGCATCGGCCCATGTCAGTTACTTGGTGTTGAATGGGTTAATAGCATGCACCACCTGCCCATGTCAGTTACTTGGTGTTGAATGGGTTAATAGCATGCACCACCGTCCCATGTCAGTTACTTGGTGTTGAATGGGTTAATAGCATGCACCATCGGCCCATGTCAGTTACTTGGTGTTGAATGGGTTAATAGCATGCACCACCGTCCCATGTCAGTTACTTGGTGTTGAATGGGTTAATAGCATGCACCATCGGCCCATGTCAGTTACTTGGTGTTGAATGGGTGCATCGGCCCATGTCAGTTACTTGGTGTTGAATGGGTGCACCAGTCCATGTCAGTTACTTGGTGTTGAATGGGTGCACCAGTCCATGTCAGTTACTTGGTGTTGAATGGGTCCACCAGTTCATGTCAGTTACTTGGTGTTGAATGGGTGCACCAATCCATGTCATTTACTTGGTGTTGAATGGGTGCACCAATCCATGTCAGTTACTTGGTGTTGAATGGGTGCACCAATCCATGTCAGTTACTTGGTGTTGAATGGGTGTACCAGTCCATGTCAGTTACTTGGTGTTGAATGGGTGCACCAATCCATGTCAGTTACTTGGTGTTGAATGGGTGTACCAGTCCATGTCAGTTACTTGGTGTTGAATGGTTTAATATCATGCACCACCGGCCCATGTCAGTTACTTGGTGTTGAATGGGTTAATATCATGCACCACCTGCCCATGTCAGTTACTTGGTGTTGAATGGGTTAATAGCATGCACCACCTGCCCATGTCAGTTACTTGGTGTTGAATGGGTTAATAGCATGCACCACCTGCCCATGTCAGTTACTTGGTGTTGAATGGGTTAATATCATGCACCACCTGCCCATGTCAGTTACTTGGTGTTGAATGGGTTAATAGCATGCACCACCTGCCCATGTCAGTTACTTGGTGTTGAATGGGTTAATAGCATGCACCACCTGCCCATGTCAGTTACTTGGTGTTGAATGGGTTAATAGCATGCACCACCTGCCCATGTCAGTTACTTGGTGTTGAATGGGTTAATATCATGCACCACCTGCCCATGTCAGTTACTTGGTGTTGAATGGGTGCATCGGCCCATGTCAGTTACTTGGTGTTGAATGGGTGCATCGGCCTATGTCATTTACTTGGTGTTGAATGGGTTCACCAGTCCATGTCAGTTACTTGGTGTTGAATGGGTGCACCAGTCCATGTCAGTTACTTGGTGTTGAACGGGTTAACCTGGGTCAACCGTTTTATATTCATTTTCTATCCAATTTTACATATTATTTTTAAAGATGATTTTAATCCGTTATTCAGACGGTGTTTAGGTGTAAGCCATTTTACTTGTTTTGTTGTTCCACTATGATAGTAAGTTGTTTCGTTTATGAATATGTCGGTCTATCAATCTCTGTATAACGTTGTTCAATATTTATTATGCTATTAACCCGTAAAATGCTGAATAAATTGGAAGGAATGTGCAAACAACATAGATCCAGATCAGCCGCGTCTGATCAGGATCTATGTTGTTTGCTATTCAGCCAAGTGGTTTAGCTCCACTATCCGAATAGCAAACAGCATAGAGTCTGCAAAAATGATATTTATCTGCCGCTAGCGTGCAAAGGGTTAAATTCATAAAATGATTCTGTGGTTATTATGGCTTAGGTTTCGATGTGTGATTAAATTCATGTTATGAGAGATGTTATGTGCGGTTGCATAAATTATGCAAATTTATGCAAATGTGGATGTAAACGTTCTCGTTTCTCTTGATGCTTGCGGACACAGAGTTATCTGTAGAGTAAGAAACACACCCCCTTTCTAATTCCGAGGCATAGCGTGAAACATGTATAATACAGAGAATTTAGCCCAGAACCAGCTGAAATTTGCAAATGTCATTCAAAATATCAATCGTGAACTGCAGGAAAAAGGTATCAAAGTTGTTGTCTTGTGGCATGTTATATAATACATTGTTTTTTTTGTGAAGCTCAGTGGCTTCGTTTATTTTATATCAATATATACAGTATGTACACATTATAGCAAAACAGTTCAATTTATTCAAACAGATTTCAATAATATTGCAATTTATAATATGCATGTGCAATTACAGATTTCAATAATACATTGTATATATAAGCATTTGCTTTTTATTTTAGTGTAAGCTACTGGTACCTTGCATTAACCCTTTCAACACCACAGACCTCTTTATAGGCTTACAAAAAGTGTAGATCCAGATGAGCTGGCTCGTGACGAGCCGTCTCATTAGGATCTGCACCGGCTCGTGATGAGCCATCTCATCAGGATCTGCACTTTTTGCAAGTAGTGGTTACGGTCATTGACTTCAAATTACTTACCCCTTACCGCTGTAACTAAGGTTTGAATCCCAATGGAGGGGTGTCGAATTCTTTCAAGTCAGGAAGCTATCTAGCTGGCGTGTGAAAGGTCAGTGGTTCTACCAGGGTGGCACCGAGTCGTTTTCTACTACTACTAATAAATGGGGAGACGCCATTTGAATTAGTTGTTGATGCGACTTTAAACCTCAAAATAGAAAGTAACTGTTTTATGGGATGTTCGATGGGTATGACAATAGTTTATACAAATTTATTTTAGCTCGATTGCGAAACTAGTTCATACAACTTATATTAATCACTCTCGAGACCTCATTCCTGATGGAATCCATCTCCACGAGGGAGAGAGAAGAGGCAACGTGGAATTTAAATGCCTTGCCTAAGGGCACAATCGTAACGGCTCCAGTGGGGCTCGAATTCCGGACCTTTTGCATCTGAAGCGAACGCGCATCCACTGCGCTATCACGACTTCCTACATTGGGATGTCTGTTTAGATTTCTGTATTTTCTCGGGGGAGAAACATAATTTTTCTACATTCATTCCAATGACATATCGTATCCTTTGGCAATACTGAATCACATTCTTATAATGCAATTATTTACTAATTGATTCCCAATTTTCCACAAAGAGTTAACTTAATATAAGTGGAATTCGTAATAGCGCAGTGGATGCGCGTTTGCTTCAGGTGCGAAAGGTCCGGAGTTCGAACCCTGCTGGAGCCACTATGATTGTGCCCTTAGGCAAGGTATTTAAATTCCACACCGCCTCTTCTCTCTCCCTCGTGGCAATGGATTCCATCAGGAATGAGGTCTCGAGAGAGTGTTTAACCCTTTCAACCCCAAGTAACTGGCATGGACTAGTCCATGATATTTTTAGACCAATAAATTAATAACAAAATTACATTTGGACCAGTTCATTTATCAAAATGGGTAATTTTATCTAAAAATAGTAATAATTATTACTGGCAAAAAAGTGCAGATCCTGATGAGACGGCTCGTTACGAGCCGGCTCATCTGGATCTACACTTTTCATACGCCTATTTAGAGGCCTGTGGGGTTGAAAGGGTTAATATAAGTTGTAAGAACTTGTTTCGCAATTGAGCTAAATAAATTTGTATAGCTAAGCTTAATATAACGATAATGTTACCTTTGTGCCAATTGAATGCGTAATTCATTACTTCAGTTCATAATGTATATTACCCTACACTTGATTTGTTTTGAATATTTGCGATATACTGGTACATGTACATGAGTTTATGACATATAACACTGGACAATGCCAGATATAAACAGTTATTATTATTATTAGAATGTAGATATACTGTTGTCCCGTATAAACAGTTATTATTATTATTAGAATGTAGATATACTGTTGTCCCGTATAAACAGTTATTATTATTATTAGAATGTAGATATACTGTTGTCCCGTATAAACAGTTATTATTAGAATGTAGATATACTGTTGTCCCGTATAAACAGTTATTATTAGAATGTAGATATACTGTTGTCCCGTATAAACAGTTATTATTAGAATGTAGATATACTGTTGTCCCGTATAAACAGTTATTATTATTATTAGAATGTAGATATACTGTTGTCCCGTATAAACAGTTATTATTATTATTAGAATGTAGATATACTGTTGTCCCGTATAAACAGTTATTATTATTATTAGAATGTAGATATACTGTTGTCCCGTATAAACAGTTATTATTATTATTAGAATGTAGATATACTGTTGTCCCGTATAAACAGTTATTATTAGAATGTAGATATACTGTTGTCCGTATAAACAGTTATTATTAGAATGTAGATACTGTTGTCCCGTATAAACAGTTATTATTATTATTAGAATGTAGATATACTGTTGTCCCGTATAAACAGTTATTATTATTATTAGAATGTAGATATACTGTTGTCCCGTATAAACAGTTATTATTATTATTAGAATGTAGATATACTGTTGTCCCGTATAACAGTTTTATTAAAATTAGATATCTGTTCCCGTAAACAGTTATTATTATTAGAATTAGATATACTGTTGTCCCGTATAACATTATATTAAATGTAATATACTGTTGTCCCGTATAAACAGTTATTATTATTATTAGAATGTAGATATACTGTTGTCCCGTATAAACAGTTATTATTATTATTAGAATGTTGATATACTGTTGTCCCGTATAAACAGTTATTATTATTATTAGAATGTAGATATACTGTTGTCCCGTATAAACAGTTTTATTATTATTAGAATGTAGATATACTGTTGTCCCGTATAAACAGTTATTATTAGAATGTAGATATACTGTTGTCCCGTATAAACAGTTATTATTAGAATGTAGATATACTGTTGTCCCGTATAAACAGTTATTATTAGAATGTTGGTATACTGTTGTCCCGTATAAACAGTTATTATTAGAATGTAGATATACTGTTGTCCCGTATAAACAGTTATTATTATTATTAGAATGTAGATATACTGTTGTCCCATATAAACAGTTATTATTATTATTAGAATGTAGATATACTGTTGTCCCGTATAAACAGTTATTATTATTATTAGAATGTAGATATACTGTTGTCCCGTATAAACAGTTATTATTATTATTAGAATGTAGATATACTGTTGTCCCGTATAAACAGTTATTATTATTATTAGAATGTAGATATACTGTTGTCCCGTATAAACAGTTATTATTATTATTAGAATGTAGATATACTGTTGTCCCGTATAAACAGTTATTATTATTATTAGAATGTTGATATACTGTTGTCCCGTATAAACAGTTATTATTATTATTAGAATGTAGATATACTGTTGTCCCGTATAAACAGTTATTATTATTATTAGAATGTAGATACACTGTTGTCCCGTATAAACAGTTATTATTATTATTAGAATGTAGATATACTGTTGTCCCGTATAAACAGTTATTATTAGAATGTAGATATACTGTTGTCCCGTATAAACAGTTATTATTAGAATGTTGATATACTGTTGTCCCTTGTTTAGATGTGTGTATTTTCATTTCATTACTTTGTTATCAGTGTCTTTCAGCATGCAGACAACAAACAGAAAGCTGGGTTTGATGACTGGTATGAGCATAAACTGTTCCAAGCTATTCATTATTGTGAACACACTCATTGTTCCAGAATATTGATTCATGCGAACACTCGGTGTTCCAAAAACATTGATGACAGTGAACACACTGTGTTCCAGAATAATTTGATATCTGTGAACACACTCGGTATTTCAAAATGATGCTTGTGAAAACACAGTGCTTCATCGATGCTTGTGAACACATAGTGCTTCATCGATGCTTGTGAACACACAGTGCTTCATCGATGCTTGTGAACACACAGTGCTTCATCGATGCTTGTGAACACACAGTGCTTCATCGATGCTTGTGAACACACAGTGCTTCATCGATGCTTGTGAACACACAGTGCTTCATCGATGCTTGTGAACACACAGTGCTTCATCGATGCTTGTGAAAACACAGTGTTTCATTGATGCTTGTGAAAACACAGTGTTTCATTGATGCTTGTGAATACACAGTGTTTCATTGATGCTTGTGAAAACACAGTGTTTCATTGATGCTTGTGAAAACACAGTGTTTCATTGATGCTTGTGAAAACACAGTGTTTCATTGATGCTTGTGAATACACAGTGCTTCATCGATGCTTGTGAAAACACAGTACTTCATCAATGCTTGTGAACACACAGTGTTCTAAAATATTGTTGACAGTGAACATGCAGTGTTCCAAAACATTGTTGACAGTGAACATGCAGTGTTCCAAAACACTGTTGACAGTGAACATGCAGTGTTCCAAAACATTGTTGACAGTGAACATGCAGTGTTCCAAAACATTGTTGACAGTGAACATGCAGTGTTCCAAAACACTGTTGACAGTGAACATGCAGTGTTCCAAAACATTGTTGACAGTGAACATGCAGTGTTTCAAAACATTGTTGACAGTGAATACACAAGGGATTCCTAAATATAGATACCTGTGAATACACAAGAGGTTCCCAAATATAGAAGCCTGTGAACACACAAGGGGTTCCTAAATATAGATACCTGTGAACACACAAGGGGTTCCTAAATATAGATACCTGTGAACACACAAGGGGTTCCTAAATATAGAAGCATGTGAACACATAAGGGGTTCCTAAATATAGATGCCTGTGAACACACAAGGGGTTCCCAAATATAGAAGCATGTGAACACACAAGGGGTTCCCCAAATATAGAAGCATGTGAACACACAAGGGGTTCCCCAAATATAGAAGCATGTGAACACACAAGGGGTTCACCAAATATAGAAGCCTGTGAACACACAAGGGGTTCCCCAAATATAGAAGCATGTGAACACACAAGGGGTTCCCAAATATAGAAGCATGTGAACACACAAGGGGTTCACCAAATATAGAAGCCTGTGAACACACAAGGGGTTCCCCAAATATAGAAGCATGTGAACACACAAGGGGTTCACCAAATATAGATGCCTGTGAACACACAAGGGGTTCACCAAATATAGATGCCTGTGAACACAATATTAGGCTATTGATGCCTTATACAAGCTGCTGTATCTAGTTACTTTAAGTGACTATACTACGATGTATGTTTAATATAGTGGGTTGCTTACCATCCATACTCTCCTATAAGGCAGTCTCGCCTACAAGACGACCCACCTACTTTGGTCCTAAAATCTATGGGATTTGACATGCACTAGCATATAAGACGGGTTGATAAAATGGACACCAGACCAAGTATAAATTGCATGTTTGGCCAGTGCAAGTTCAAGACATTTTCAGTGTCAGGGTGCTTTCTTTTCTAAAATGTAATTATGGATGCCATAGTTAAAGCGACACTACATCGGTGAAAATGCAAATTTCTACAGAATGTAATTTCCTATTATATGGTATCATGTTTTCCCAAATATTTGTCTCAAAAACTGAGCATTTATACTAATAAACAAATGTCGTATACATGGTTTGTTGACATAACAAAATAATGTAAATAGGGTTCGCATACATGAGTAATACAATGCGTGTATCCTGAATAACACGATTTATGGTACAGATTTACCGTTATATCGGACTATTTGCATACTAATCCTAGATAAATTATCTCTAAATGACAGTATAACAAGCGTCAATTCAGGAGCATGGATGACCGTTATATGAAATCCTACTTTCACCATTGAAAGTTTATAGACCATAAAAACACTATTTATTGATTTAATGTATTCATAAGAATTTGTAGTAGCAATGCATGAACACGTGAAAATATATATTTTGGCTTTTTGTGATGTAATGTCGCTTTAAGATATTTTATAAAAAAAATATTTTAATTCTTTTGTTAGCACTCACTTATAAGACGGGAAGCCACTTTGAGACCATAATCTGGTCGTAAAAGACACGTCTTATAGGCGAGTATGTATGGTACTATGATTACTATACATGTATATAGTTGTCAGGAAATTTATAACACGTATTATTAACATGTCGATACACATTTAAATCATGAAAGATTTGGCTTCTTGGGACGTTTTCCTGTTTCCAATGCTAAAGAAGCATGTCTGTGGTTAACGGTGCCTTAGGGACTGCGATATATCTGTGTCTATTACGCATATGAACACTCCTTCAGAAATACCGCCAAGTGATTATTAAACCTATTTTTTACTGGCTTTTTTTTTTTAAAGGAGATTACTTTGAAGGTAGCTAAATCAAATGTGTTCATGAACATTTCTCAGAAATTGTTTTCATTGCACATAGTGTGAAATACCCCTAGTATGTCTAGTACAATGACATGTACACCCCTAGTATGCCTAGTACAATGACATGTACACCCCTAGTATGGCTAGTACAATGACATGTACACCCCTAGTAAATCTAGTACAATGACATGTACACCCCTAGTATGCCTAGTACAATGACATGTACATCCCTAGTATGCCTAGTACAATGACATGTACATCCCTAGTATGTCTAGTACAATGACATGTACATCCCTAGTATGCCTAGTACAATGACATGTACATCCCTAGTATGCCTAGTACAATGACATGTACATCCCTAGTATGTCTAGTACAATGACATGTACATCCCTAGTATGTCTAGTACAATGACATGTACACCGCTAGTATGCCTAGTACAATGACATGTACACCCCTAGTATGTCTAGTACAATGACATGTACACCCCTAGTATGTCTAGTACAATGACATGTACACCCCTAGTATGGCTAGTACAATGACATGTACACCCCTAGTATGTCTAGTACAATGACATGTACATCCCTAGTATGCCTAGTACAATGACATGTACATCCCTAGTATGTCTAGTACACCCCTAGTATGCCTAGTACAATGACATGTGCATCCCTAGTATGTCTAGTACAATGACATGTACACCCCTAGTATGTCTAGTACAATGACATGTACACCCCTAGTATGTCTAGTACAATGACATGTACATCCCTAGTATGCCTAGTACAATGACATGTACATCCCTAGTATGTCTAGTACAATGACATGTACATCCCTAGTATGTCTAGTACACCCCTAGTATGCCTAGTACAATGACATGTACACCCCTAGTATGTCTAGTACATCCCTAGTATGCCTAGTACAATGACATGTACATCCCTAGTATGTCTAGTACACCCCTAGTATGCCTAGTACAATGACATGTACATCCCTAGTATGTCTAGTACATCCCTAGTATGCATAGTACAATGACATGTACATCCCTAGTATGCCTAGTACAGTGACATGTGCATCCCTAGTATGTCTAGTACAATGACATGTACATCCCTAGTATGTCTAGTACAATGACATGTACACCCCTAGTATGCCTAGTACAATGACATGTACACCCCTAGTATGCCTAGTACAATGACATGTACATCCCTAGTATGTCTAGTACAATGACATGTACATCCCTAGTATGTCTAGTACACCCCTAGTATGCCTAGTACAATGACATGTACACCCCTAGTATGTCTAGTACACCCCTAGTATGTCTAGTACACCCCTAGTATGTCTAGTACACCCCTAGTATGTCTAGTACACCCCTAGTATGTCTAGTACAATGACATGTACATCCCTAGTATGTCTAGTACACCCCTAGTATGCCTAGTGCAATGACATGTACACCCCTAGTATGTCTAGTACAATGACATGTACACCCCTAGTATGCCTAGTACAATGACATGTACATCCCTAGTATGTCTAGTACAATGACATGTACACCCCTAGTATGTCTAGTACAATGACATGTACACCCCTTGTATGCCTAGTACAATGACATGTACACCCCTAGTACGTCTAGTACAATGACATGTACACCCCTAGTATGTCTAGTACAATGACATGTACACCCCTAGTATGCCTAGTACAATGACATGTACACCCCTAGTATGCCTAGTACAATGACATGTACACCCCTAGTATGTCTAGTACAATGACATGTACACCCCTAGTATGCCTAGTACAATGACATGTACATCCCTAGTATGCCTAGTACAATGACATGTACACCCCTAGTATGCCTAGTACAATGACATGTACACCCCTAGTATGCCTAGTACAATGACATGTACACCCCTAGTATGCCTAGTACAATGACATGTACACCCCTAGTACAATGACATGTACACCCCTAGTACAATGACATGTACACCCCTAGTATGTCTAGTACAATGACATGTACACCCCTAGTATGCCTAGTACAATGACATGTACACCCCTAGTACAATGACATGTACACCCCTAGTATGTCTAGTACAATGACATGTACACCCCTAGTATGCCTAGTACAATGACATGTACACCCCTAGTACAATGACATGTACACCCTAGTATGTCTAGTACAATGACATGTACACCCCTAGTATGTCTAGTACAATGACATGTACATCCCTAGTATGTCTAGTACAATGACATGTACACCCCTAGTATGTCTAGTACAATGAGATGTACACCCCTAGTACAATGACATGTACACCCCTAGTACAATGACATGTACACCCCTAGTATGTCTAGTACAATGACATGTACACCCCTAGTATGTCTAGTACAATGACATGTACACCCCTAGTACAATGACATGTACACACCTAGTATGTCTAGTACAATGGCATGTACACCCCTAGTATGTCTAGTACAATGACATGTACACCCCTAGTACAATGACATGTACACCCCTAGTACAATGACATGTACACCCCTAGTATGTCTAGTACAATGACATGTACACCCCTAGTATGCCTAGTAAAATGACATGTACATCCCTAGTATGTCTAGTACAATGACATGTACACCCCTAGTATGTCTAGTACAATGACATGTACACACCTAGTATGTCTAGTACAATGGCATGTACACCCCTAGTATGTCTAGTACAATGACATGTACACCCCTAGTACAATGACATGTACACCCCTAGTACAATGACATGTACACCCCTAGTATGTCTAGTACAATGACATGTACACCCCTAGTATGCCTAGTACAATGACATGTACACCCCTAGTATGCCTAGTACAATGACATGTACACCCCTAGTATGTCTAGTACAATGACATATACACCCCTAGTACAATGACATGTACACCCCTAGTATGCCTAGTATAATGACATGTACACACCTAGTATGCCTAGTACAATGACATGTACACCCCTAGTATGCCTAGTACAATGACATATACACCCCTAGTACAATGACATGTACACCCCTAGTATGTCTAGTACAATGACATGTACACCCCTAGTACAATGACATGTACACCCCTAGTATGTCTAGTACAATGACATGTACACCCCTAGTATGTCTAGTACAATGACATGTACACCCCTAGTATGTCTAGTACAATGACATGTACACCCCTAGTATGTCTAGTACAATGACATGTACACCCCTAGTATGCCTAGTACAATGACATGTACATCCCTAGTATGTCTAGTACAATGACATGTACACCCCTAGTATGTCTAGTACAATGACATGTACACCCCTAGTACAATGACATGTACACCCCTAGTATGTCTAGTACAATGACATGTACACCCCTAGTATGTCTAGTACAGTGACATGTACACCCCTAGTATGTCTAGTACAATGACATGTACACCCCTAGTATGTTTAGTACAATGCCATGTACACCCCTAGTATGCCTAGTACAATGACATGTGCATCCCTAGTATGTCTAGTACAATGACATGTACACCCCTAGTATGTCTAGTACAATGACATGTACATCCCTAGTATGTCTAGTACAATGACATGTACACCCCTATTATGTCTAGTACAATGACATGTACATCCCTAGTATGTCTAGTACAATGACATGTACACCCCTAGTATGCCTAGTACAATGACATGTACATCCCTAGTATGTCTAGTACAATGACATGTACATCCCTAGTATGCATAGTACAATGACATGTACATCCCTAGTATGTCTAGTACAATGACATGTACATCCCTAGTATGCCTAGTACAATGACATGTACATCCCTAGTATGTCTAGTACAATGACATGTACACCCCTAGTATGTCTAGTACACCCCTAGTATGTCTAGTACAATGACATGTACATCCCTAGTATGTCTAGTACAATGACATGTACACCCCTAGTATGTCTAGTACAATGACATGTACATCCCTATTATGTCTAGTACAATGACATGTACACCCCTAGTATGTCTAGTACACCCCTAGTATGTCTAGTACAATGACATGTACACCGCTAGTATGTCTAGTACAATGACATGTACATCCCTAGTATGTCTAGTACAATGACATGTACATCCCTAGTATGTCTATAGTACACTGACATGTACATCCCTAGTATGTCTATAGTACAATGACATGTACACCCCTAGTATGTCTATAGTACAATGACATGTACATCCCTAGTATGTCTATAGTACAATGACATGTACATCCCTATTATGTCTATAGTACAATGACATGTACATCCCTAGTATGTCTATAGTACAATGACATGTACATCCCTAGTATGTCTAGTACAATGACATGTACATCCCTAGTATGTCTATAGTACAATGACATGTACACCCCTAGTATGTCTAGTACAATGACATGTACATCCCTAGTATGTCTAGTACAATGACATGTAGTTTTTACTATTTGATTTGATTTTCTAATGTTTTGTGGAAGCGTTGTAGCGCGGTCACCTGATTGCGCTTTTGCTTCAGGTGTGATTTTACGGCACGCTGTTCACGCCAGCTGTAACCGTTACAACGGTGCCCTTAGGCAAGGCATTTAAATTCCACATTTCCTTTTCCTCTCCTTCATTGCGATGGATTCCATCAGAAATGAGGTCCCGAGAGCGATTAAACTATTGTTGTACCGGTAAGAACTTGTTTTGCAATCGAGCTAAAATAAATGTTTATAAACTATATTTTTTTGTTCCATGTTGTAAGCTCCTTCTAATTTCCATAATTTTTAAGTGTTCCTTTTAATTTCAATTATCGCCATGGCAATTATTGGAATACAACTCCAGCACCAAAGTCGTGGTTGGGCGATTTATTAGAGGGACAAATTCATCAAGCTTAATAAAATCGAAACCAGCTGTCTATAATTTCCGGTCATGTACACCGGTGACTTGCAGACAACCTTGCTGTATATGGATTACACAAAATTCCTTGTGACTACCATTCCGTATTAAGACCAATCATTAATTCAGTACACTTAAAATGTGGGGGGGAGGAGTGAATTAATGGACATAGAGGGAAAATATCGCTATATAAATTATTGTCTCGATTATTTATTGGTCTCTTTAGCATATTTGACAGAATTATCTTCGACTTGATTCAATGTGGGTTTGTTCATCATCATGTTTCAAGGAATTAAAAACAATTTGGCGAAATTTCTTTCTCGAGACACAGAAATATTATTGCATGATCGACAGTTTTTATATATTGCCTCTACAGGACAACACTTCGAGCTGTTGACCGGGCATGTTCCACTGTTCGTAGTCGACCCATGAGATATCGGATAAATCCCTGAACATCAAAATGGGGCTGCGGACATTGGTCACATAATTATTATGCAGTCTGTAGGTTTTATCATTTGTGTAGTCCTAGTCAATCTACAGTATCTGTTGTGTTTGTGTGCTGCAGCCATATCTATTAAAAGTACCCCGGGATCATTTTAGAGGGCGGTGCAAAATAGTCACCCTAGGGACCCTGACATCGCCCTCTGGGGGGCCACCCACGTCTTTTTTTTTTTTTTTACAATTTTCATACAAAATGTTGGCCAGTATTAGATACACTGACCCATTATAAGGCACTCCTTCTATTCAAATGTTGTATTTAATGGTTGTACTGTGCATTTTAATCATCTTTTGTTGAAATTGATCAAATAACACCATTTAAGGACGTGCGTCGGTCGTGCGCTTGCTCACTTCTCCCAAAGATTCTGACCTCGATTGAACCCTGGTACTGAACGGAATTTCCTGTTGTTTACACAGGTATGTCCTGCTTCGGAAACAGGTATGTATCTCAAAGGTGAAGGTCGTAGAGATCAATTGTTTACTAGGTCAAATTCCCATTTCCATCTAAGACAAGGAATGGGAATTCCAGGGAATGTGTGTTACACCAAAGAATCAAAGTCTGTGTCACGTGTTGACTTGGGTATACAGTCAAACCTGTGTTAGTGGTCACCTCTATTAAGCAGCCAACCTGTATTAAGAAGCCAGTTTCCAGATTCCCAATCAGTTGTTTTATTATACATTTGACCGCTATTAAGCAGCCACCTGTGCTAAGCAGCTACTTTCTGTGAGTCCCTTGGCTGGCTGCTTAAGACAGGTTTGACTGTAATGTTAGAATATCTGATGTGTGCATTTCAGGGTTTGTGCGAGATGGCGGTGTCGATTCAGGACTTGAGGATATGAGTCCTACACAACAGAAGCTTATTGGAAACAGACAACTTATTACAGACATGAGTAAGTTTACAGACAGATTGGGTGGAGATGTACAGTCAAACCTGTGTTAGTGGTCACCTCTATTAAGCAGCCAACCTGTATTAAGCAGCCAGTTTCCAGATTCCCAATATGCTGTTTTATTATACATTTGACCTGTATTAAGCAGCCGCCTGTGCTAAGCAGCCACTTTCTGAGATTCCCTTGGCTGGCTGCTTAAGACAGGTTTGACTGTAGGTGTATGTTAATATGTGTACAGGTGGGTGTGTGTCCATGCATGCAGTCACATAGCGCCTATGATGCACTTAAGGCCCGGGCCTACAGATTGTCACAGAAAAATTATAATAACAGCGATATGTCAGCGATGATGTCGTCACGTCGATGACACGCTACAATGCATGTGTTGTTTACGTGCATACTATTAGCTTTTGACCTTGGTACTTAATTATTTGTAAATGGCCAACCTCTATGTCCATCATTAATCCCAGTGCAACTGATCTCCCTTTAAATCTTGTTATATGTTGTTTCCATTAATCCTTTCCTTCATAGAGATTTAGGTTAATATACTATTATATCTAAATACAAACAATAGCCATTTAGCTATCATGCAGTGGATAAGTAGTGGCCATATCTACCCCACCTCCATAGATATTACTGGGACTACATGAGATTCTGGCCTTTATTATGAACATTAGTTTGGCTACTACATTGTCAATGTATGTCGTATTGGTAATGGCGTCAAGAGGTGCTTCTATGAGGGAAAGGGTTAATTATGAACATTGGTTTGGCTACTACATTGTCAATGTATGTCGTATTGGTAATGGCGTCAAGAGGTGCTTCTATGAGGGAAAGGGTTAATGTATGTCATATTGTTAATGGCATCAAGAGGTGCTTCTATGAGGGAAAGGGTTAATGTATGTCATATTGTTAATGGCATCAAGAGGTGCTTCTATGAGGGACAGGGTTAATGTATGTGGTGTTGGTAATGGTGTCAAGAGGTGCTTCTATGAGAGAAAGGGTTAATGTATATCGTATTAGTAATGGTGTCAAGAGGTGCTTCTATGAGGGAAAGGGTTAATTATGATGGCTATAAATTATTAGATTAAATTGACCCACCCGTGTTGGATGTAAATGCTTAGCAAATTAAACCGTTTACTTTTAAATGTTCAACATCAATGTGAGTAAATTGACACATTCCAATGACCTCATCACATTATAGTAAATTCATACGCCATTGGTGCGTGTACACAAGAAAAGTGAGAAAATAAATCTACCACTTCTGTAGAATTGCAGAAAAGGAAATCCCACCCTCGGGCTGAAGATGCGTGCAAAGAACGAGGCTCGGCTCGGCTCGGCTCGGGTGGGATTTCCGTATCTGCAACTCTTGGAGGTGCTAGATTCACTTTATCTTTGTAGGCCACGGGACATTTCATTTCTGTATAGCAATATTAGACACAAATTGGTATCATTCTGAAACATATTGTCTCTGAAAATAATCAAAATTTGAATGTGTCGGAGTACACCATCATTTCTGTATAGCAATATTAGACACAAATTGGTATCATTCTGAAACATATTGTCTCAAAATTTGAATGTGTCGGAGTACACCATTGACGTTCTAGGATTCAGACTTTCCATGGCAACATGTCCCCAGACCCCCTCCAGCACCATCGTAGCATCGTTGCTCAATTTATTAAAGTGCCTTCAAAATAAGAAGTAACTAGCTATGCCCCTGATGTCTACAGATAAGAGTAAGTGTGCAGACAAATTACCTGTATTATTCACATCATAAGATTTATTACATGCATGTGTAAATTGCTAGGAACAGGAGTACTGTGTTATTTATGGAGTCAGTTTAGGTTTATGATATTGTTGGTTGGTACTCTAATATCCAACCCAATGGGTACTCTAATATTTCCTCCAATTGGTACTCCTAATATTTGGTCCAATTGGTACTCTAATATCCAGCCCAATTGGTACTCTAATATCCACCAGCCCAATTGGTACTCCTATTATCCAACCCAATTGGTACTCCTAATATCCAACCCAATTGGCACTCTAATATCCAGTCCAATTGGTACTCTAATATCCAACCCAATTGGCACTCTAATATCCAGTCCAATTGGTACTCTAATATCCAACCCAATTGGTACTCTAATATCCAACCCAATTGGTACTCTAATATCCAGCCCAATTGGTACTCTAATATCCAGCCCAATTGGTACTCTAATATCCAGCCCAATTGGTACTCTAATAACAGCCCAATTGGTACTCTAATATCCAACCCAATTGGTACTCTAATATCCAGCTCAATTGGCACTCTAATATCCAACCCAATTGGTACTCTAATATCCAGCTCAATTGGCACTCTAATATCCAACCCAATTGGTACTCTAATATCCAGCCCAATTGGTACTCTAATATCCAGCCCAATTGGTACTCTAATATCCAGCCCAATTGGTACTCTAATATCCAACCCAATTGGTACTCTAATATCCAGCTCAATTGGCACTCTAATATCCAACCAATTGGTACTCTAATATCCAACCAATTGGTACTCTAATATCCAGCCCAATTGGTACTCTAATATCCAGTCCAATTGGCACTCTAATATCCAGTCCAATTGGTACTCTAATATCCAACCCAATTGGTACTCTAATATCCAGTCCAATTGGTACTCCTAATATCCAACCCAATTGGTACTCCTAATATCCAGCCCAATTGGTACTCTAATATCCAGCCCAATTGGTACTCTAATATCCAGCCAATTGGTACTCTAATATCCAGTCCAATTGGTACTCTAATATCCAGCCCAATTGGTACTCTAATATCCAGCCCAATTGGTACTCCTAATATCCAGCCCAATTGGTACTCTAATATCCAGCCCAATTGGTACTCTAATATCCAGCCCAATTGGTACTCTAATATCCAGCCCAATTGGTACTCTAATAACAGCCCAATTGGTACTCTAATATCCAACCCAATTGGTACTCTAATATCCAGCTCAATTGGCACTCTAATATCCAACCCAATTGGTACTCTAATATCCAGCCCAATTGGTACTCTAATATCCAGCCCAATTGGTACTCTAATATCCAGCCCAATTGGTACTCTAATATCCAAGCCAATTGGTACTCTAATATCCAGCTCAATTGGCACTCTAATATCCAACCCAATTGGTACTCTAATATCCAACCCAATTGGTACTCTAATATCCAGCCCAATTGGTACTCTAATATCCAACCCAATTGGTACTCTAATATCCAGCTCAATTGGCACTCTAATATCCAGCCCAATTGGCACTCTAATATCCAGCTCAATTGGTACTCTAATATTCAGTCCACATGGTTGAAAGCAGTAGAATAACACCTTTTATTTCTCACTGCTTTCCTAGCTGATAATAATGCTTTCAATGATCTAATTATAGATCAAGCATGAACATAGAAAGCTATTAATAGATCTCGTGACTCGTGATAATAATGCTTTCAATGATCATTCGGTGAAATATAATTCACTGATACAAACAAATATCCTCTTAGTCTTCATCTGACAGCCATGTGTACTGTTTGATTTGACAGCCACGTAACCTGTTTGATTTGACAGCCATGTGTACTGTTTGATTTGACAGCCACGTGACCTGTTTGATTTGACAGCCATGTGATCTGTCTGATTTGACAGCCATGTGATCTGTCTGATTTGACAGCCATGTGTACTGTTTGATTTGACAGCCACGTAACCTGTTTGATTTGACAGCCATGTGTACTGTTTGATTTGACAGCCATGTGTACTGTTTGATTTGACAGCCATGTGTACTGTTTGATTTGACAGTCATGTGTACTGTTTGATTTGACAGCCATGTGTACTGTTTGATTTGACAGCCATGTGTACTGTTTGATTTGACAGTCATGTGTACTGTTTGATTTGACAGCCATGTGTACTGTATGATTTGACAGCTGCATGACCTGTTTGATGTGACAGTCATGTGTCCTGTTTGATTTGACAGCCATGTGTACTGTTTGATTTGACAGCCATGTAACCTGTTTGATTTGACAGTCATGTGTACTGTTTGATTTGACAGCCATGTGGCCTGTTTGATTTGACAGCCACGTAACCTGTTTGATTTGACAGCCATGTGTACTGTTTGATTTGACAGCCATGTGTACTGTCTGATTTGACAGCCATGTGACCTGTTTGATTTGACAGCCATGTGTACTGTCTGATTTGACAGCCATGTGTACTGTTTGATTTGACAGCCATGTGACCTGTTTGATTTGACAGCCATGTGTACTGTTTGATTTGACAGCCATTTGTACTGTTTGATTTGACAGCCATGTGACCTGTTTGATTTGACAGCCATGTGTACTGTTTGATTTGACAGTCATGTGTGCTGTTTGATTTGACAGCCATGTGTACTGTCTGATTTGACAGCCATGTGTACTGTTTGATTTGACAGCCATGTGTACTGTTTGATTTGACAGCCATGTGACCTGTTTGATTTGACAGCCATGTGTACTGTCTGATTTGACAGCCATGTGTACTGTTTGATTTGACAGCCATGTGACCTGTTTGATTTGACAGCCATGTGTACTGTTTGATTTGACAGTCATGTGTACTGTTTGATTTGACAGCCATGTGTACTGTTTGATTTGACAGCCATGTGTACTGTTTGATTTGACATCCATGTGGCCTGTTTGATTTGACAGCCATGTAACCTGTTTGATTTGACAGCCATGTGTACTGTTTGATTTGACAGCCATGTGTACTGTCTGATTTGACAGCCATGTGACCTGTTTGATTTGACAGCCATGTGTACTGTCTGATTTGACAGCCATGTGTACTGTTTGATTTGACAGCCATGTGTACTGTTTGATTTGACAGCCATGTGTACTGTTTGATTTGACAGCCATTTGTACTGTTTGATTTGACAGCCATGTGTACTGTCTGATTTGACAGCCATGTGACCTGTTTAATTTGACAGCCATGTGTACTGTTTGATTTGACAGTCATGTGTACTGTTTGATTTGACAGCCATTTGTACTGTTTGATTTGACAGCCATGTGTACTGTCTGATTTGACAGCCATGTGACCTGTTTGATTTGACAGCCATGTGTACTGTTTGATTTGACAGTCATGTGTACTGTTTGATTTGACAGCCATGTGTACTGTTTGATTTGACAGCCATGTGTACTGTTTGATTTGACAGCCATGTGACCTGTTTGATTTGACAGCCATGTGTACTGTCTGATTTGACAGCCATGTGTACTGTCTGATTTGACAGCCATGTGTACTGTCTGATTTGACAGCCATGTGTACTGTCTGATTTGACAGCCATGTGTACTGTCTGATTTGACAGCCATGTGTACTGTCTGATTTGACAGCCATGTGTACTGTCTGATTTGACAGCCATGTGTACTGTCTGATTTGACTTTTGAATTTTTAAAATTATGAAACTAAGGATGCAATTGATGATTACATCATTTGATGATGAAACTTTCTGATTTTATATAAATGTTGCTTCTAGTGCAGGCTGTTATAGTTTAAACAATATTTTATTCAAGAATGGTACATAACATAGGAATAGTTGCAACAGCACAGTTAGGATTACATAGTAACTTATTCGAATCCCTTTCCTTACCGGCTGTTGATTGTGTCTCATCAATTTCTTATAATGTCACATGCATTTCTCCTAAGATATGTAGCTATAATGTCCCATGCGTTTCTCCTAAGATATGTAGCTATAATGTCCCATGCGTTTCTCCTAAGATATGTAGCTATAATGTCCCATGCGTTTCTCCTAAGATATGTAGCTATAATGTCCCATGCGTTTCTCCTAAGATATGTAGCTCTGTTCATTAGACCTGGACAACCTTGTTCTCAATTGGTGACTGTGTTTTCAGGAGCGCACAACTTCGATGTGATCAGATTTGCCACTTACAGAACAGCATGCAAACTGAGATATATACAGAAGAAAACAAACCGTAGGTGTCTTCCTTTATTCTGCAGCATTTATTTGGTAGATAATTACGTTCCTGTGTGACGGCTCATTAAAACGATTATGTTTGCCATAATTATATTCCCTGTCATAAGTCAACCTTTTTCTCACCAGAAATGTGATGAAAGTATATGGCGACTTCTGGCAGGGATACAAGCAAAAAAAAATAATTTGAAAAATGAAAATTTAATAATCGAATTTTATGTTTGTTTGTTTAGTTACTTTAATATAACACTTGGATTAGACAATTATTTTACATTATAAACCATAGAAAAGCAGAAACACAAATGTTCATAAATTATTGTTGTGAATCAGGGTAAAATTATTGTTGTGAGTCAGGGTAGAAATCAAGGTAAAATTATTGTTGTGAATCAGGGTATAAAATCAGGGTAATATTATTGTTGTGAATCAGGGTATAAAATCAGGGTAATATTATTGTTGTGAATCAGGGTAAAAATCAGGGTAAATTTATTGTTGTGAATCAGGGTAAAAATCAGGGTAATATTATTGTTGTGAATCAGGGTAAAAATCAGGGTAATATTATTGTTGTGAATCAGGGTAAAAATCAGGGTAATATTATTGTTGTGAATCGGGGTATTGTTTTAATATTTGGAATGGAATAAAGTCAACCAGATATTTCAAATTGAACGCAGAGAGAAATAGCCATAGTCGTAACGAATGTCATAAGTCCACAAAGTACCCTCGACGTATGGAAGGATCCAGCTTAAAGTCAGCTTTTTCAAGCCAATATTTGACCTTGGCTTATGGCCGAGATTGACTTATTGCTGGGAATATGCGATAAATAGAGCTGCCTCAGAAATGATGGTGCATGTGGATATTGAGTGAAGTGAGTCTTGAATGATGCCTGGTATTTGTAGATTGGGTTATCTGATCCATCAACCCTTTCAACACTACAGACCTCATAAGGGAACCATCCTGTGTGCGGTGTCTGGCCACACTTGCATTTCGATCACGTCATAGGGGAACCATCCTGTGTCTGGTGTCTGGCCACACTTGCATTTAGATCACGTCATAGGGGAACCATCCTGTATCCGGTGTCTGGCCACACTTGCATTTAGATCACGTCATAGGGGAACCATCCTGTATCCGGTGTCTGGCCACACTTGCATTTAGATCACGTCATAGGGGAACCATCCTATATCCGGTGTCTGGCCACACTTGCATTTAGATCACGTCATAGGGGAACCATCCTATATCCGGTGTCTGGCCACACTTGCATTTCGATCACGTCATAGGGGAACCATCCTGTGTCCGGTGTCTGGCCACACTTGCATTTCGATCACGTCATAGGGGAACCATCCTGTGTCCGGTGTCTGGCCACACTTGCATTTAGATCACGTAATAGGGGAACCATCCTATATCCGGTGTCTGGCCACACTTGCATTTAGATCACGTCATAGGGGAACCATCCTATATCCGGTGTCTGGCCACACTTGCATTTAGATCACGTAATAGGGGAACCATCCTATATCCGGTGTCTGGCCACACGTCATCTCATGAACGAAAGGCAGGAAGTTTCACAAAATGTTCAATATATTTTATGCATTTCCAAGAACTATTTTACATGAAATGTTACAAGTATCGCTGATCAATGCCCACTTATGGAAACCGAAATGCCACCCACCTCCGCAACCCCGCCGGGCATATAGTACCATAATAAGAGGATACAGTCAAACCTGTGCTAAAGGCCACCTCCGAATAAAGGCCGCATATGAAAATCCTGTCTCTATAAAGACCACCATTTTTCTCTCCCGTCGAGCCATTTTCAATGCATTTTAACCCTCTATTGAGAGGCCACCTGCCAACAAAGGCCACTTTTTGACTTTCCCGAGGGTGGCCTTTATAGACAGGTTTGACTGTAATTGTTTGTTTCAGTGAATGATCAAATTAAATTTCACCAAATGAACATTGGAAGCTTTATTATCACGAGTTTCGCTAGCCATGAGTTATAATAATAACTTTCTATGTCATAAGTGACATATTATTCATTCATTCACTTAGCCCTTTCAACACCACAGACCTCTAAATAGGCTTACAAAAAGTGTAGATCCAGATGTCTCATCAGGATCTGCACGTTTTGCCAGTAATATTACTATTTTTAGACAAAATTACCCATTTTGATAAATGAACTGGTCCAAATGTAATTTTCTTATTAATTTATTGGTCTAAAAATATCATGCACCAGTCCATGGCAGTTACTTGCTGTTGAATGGGTTAATATCATGCACCAGTCCATGTCAGTTACTTGGTGTTGAATGGGTTAATATCATGCACCAGTCTATGTCAGTTACTTGGTGTTGAATGGGTTAAATATCATGCACCAGTCCATGTCAGTTACTTGCTTTTGAATGGGTTAATATCATGCACCAGTCCATGTCAGTTACTTGGTGTTGAATGGGTTAAATATCATGCACCAGTCCATGTCAGTTACTTGCTGTTGAATGGGTTAATATCATGCACCAGTCCATGTCAGTTACTTGCTGTTGAATGGGTTAAATATCATGCACCAGTCCATGTCAGTTACTTGCTGTTGAATGGGTTAAATATCATGCACCAGTCCATGTCAGTTACTTGCTGTTGAATGGGTTAAATATCATGCACCAGTCCATGTCAGTTACTTGCTGTTGAATGGGTTAAATATCATGCACCAGTCCATGTCAGTTACTTGCTGTTGAATGGGTTAAATATCATGCACCAGTCCATGTCAGTTACTTGGTGTTGAATGGGTTAAATATCATGCACCAGTCCATGTCAGTTACTTGCTGTTGAATGGGTTAATATCATGCACCAGTCCATGTCAGTTACTTGCTGTTGAATGGGTTAATATCATGCACCAGTCCATGTCATTACTTTGTTGAATGGGTTAATATCATGCACCAGTCCATGCATTACTTGGTTGAATGGTTAATACATGCACCAGTCCATGTCAGTTACTGAAAAACACACACCACAACAAAAAACACCACACGTTACTTGCTATTGAATGGGTTAATATCATGCACCAGTCCATGTCAGTTACTTACTGTTGAATGGGTTAATATCATGCACCAGTCCATGTCAGTTACTTAATGTTGAATGGGTTAATATCATGCACCAGTCCATGTCAGTTACTTGCTGTTGAATGGGTTAATATCATGCACCAGTCCCTGGCAGTTACTTGCTGTTGAATGGGTTAATATCATGCACCAGTCCATGTCAGTTACTTGCTGTTGAATGGGTTAATATTATGCACCAGTCCATGTCAGTTACTTGCTGTTGAATGGGTTAATATCATGCACCAGTCCATGTCAGTTACTTGCTGTTGAACGCTCAGGCCGTGTCTCATTTATATGAAAAAGTTGGCAGTTTCTTACGGAGGTTGGTGCACCCAAGTACTGGTTAACGGCTGGAGCCTGCCCAGGAAAGGTGTTGTTAGGTAAACTGCCCGCCAGCGATATAGCCCAAAATGGTGCTGATGCAGGCGTAAAACCCGAAATATATATAATAATTACTTGCTGTTGAATGGGTTAATATCATGCACCAGTCCATGTCAGTTACTTGCTGTTGAATGGGTTAATATCATGCCCAGTCCATGTCAGTTACTTAATGTTGAATGGGTTAATATCATGCACCAGTCCATGCAGTTACTTCTGTTGAATAGGTTAATATCATGCACCAGTCCATGCAGTTACTAATGTGAGTTAATATCATGCACCAGTCCAGTCAGTTACTAATGTTGAATGGGTTAAACATGCCCAGTCCATGTCAGTTACTTCTGTTGAATGGGTTAATATCATGCACCAGTCCATGTCAGTTACTTGCTGTTGAATGGGTTAATATCATGCACCAGTCCATGTCAGTTACTTAATGTTGAATGGGTTAATATCATGCACCAGTCCATGGCAGTTACTTGCTGTTGAATAGGTTAATATCATGCACCAGTCCATGTCAGTTACTTAATGTTGAATGGGTTAATATCATGCACCAGTCCATGTCAGTTACTTAATGTTGAATGGGTTAATATCATGCACCAGTCCATGTCAGTTACTTGCTGTTGAATGGGTTAAACAAACAAACAACAACTTTTTTTTTTTTAGGCTGAAAAGTGGTTTTATGATATAAAACGATTCAACTGTGCACTAAATTGTGCTAGAACGTCGTGTTTAGACAGCATTAAATAACACCATCAAAGGTGTCATAAATGACTGACTGCACTGACTGCTTGAGTCTGAAAACATTCGCATTGATAACATTTCAACATGCAGCAGCTAGGTACCACACACGCAAAGCAGTGAGAAATAAAATGTGTTATTCCACTGCTTTCAACCAGTGGAATAACACATTTTATTTAACTGATAAATTTCTGTATTTTATTGAAAATCATAAAATAATACATAAATACATACAAATAAATACATAGCATTTATATAGCGCAAAAATTAAAAATGATTCTATTGCGCTTCACAATTACAGATGCAATTTTAAACATTTACACATGACAAAACATATTCAAACATGGCTCGGAATTTTGTTTGTATACTCAAAGAAGGAATTTACTGTATTTAGATCTGCAATAAAACATACTTAGTTTATACAAATTTTATTTTAGCTTGATTGCGAAACAAGTTCTTTCAACTTATATTAATCACTCTCGAGACCACATTCCTGATGGAATCCATCGCCACGAGGGAGAGAGAAGAGGCAGCATGGAATTTAAATGCCTTTCCTAAGGGCACAATCGTAACGGCTCCAGCGAGGATCGAACTTCGGGCCTTTCGCACCTGAAGCGAACGTGCTACCACTGCGCTATCACAACTTCCACTAAAACATGGTTAACTGTGTGATGTTGAGCATGACGTCATTGTACTAGCATTTTTCTATTGTTGTGACATCATTTACTCGCTCTAACAAAATAATACCAACTATTTTTAGATATTTCGGTTATGTTGAATGTCGAAATAATATCTGTATTTGCGTTAGCTGGAGCCGTTACGAGTGTGCCCTTAGGCAAGGCATTTAATTTCAACGTTGCCTCTTCTCTCTCTCCCTCGTGGCGATGGATTTCATCATGAATGAGGTCTCGGGCGTGATTAATACAAGTTTTAAGAAGTTCGCAATCGAGCTAAGATAAATTTGTATAAACTATTTGCGTTATTTATAGTCGCATAAATCCTGGTTTGTCGTTCTGATCATAGAAGCTAACCACAGAGGTGGTCTGGATTAGAGGTGGTCTGGATTAGAGGTGGTTGATTAGAGGTGGTCTGGATTAGAGGTGGTCTGGATTTGAGGGATTTTACTGTAATAGAATGCAGGACATCAGATATCGTGCACAGATTTTGATACTGTGGGTTTTCTATTACAGTGGATATGGTAGATATATGGAACATTATCGAGTGTTTTAGAGAGAACGGACTGAACACGTTGGAGTCGGACACGGAACTGAACGCATCGAGGGTGGAAGCCATATTGACGAGTATTTATATGCAGCTGAACAAACGAGTACCGATCACGAGACAGGTTGACGTGAAGCTCTGTGTTAACATGTTGCTCAATTGGCTTGTCAGTGCATACGATGGGTAAGGATAGATCTAACGTAGTCTTGTATTTTATGATATGATGGGTAAGGATAGATCTAACATAGTCTCGTATGATGGGTAAGGATAGATCTAACGTAGTCTTGTATTTTATGATATGATGGGTAAGGATAGATCTAACATAGTCTCGTATGATGGGTAAGGATAGATCTAATGTAGTCTGGTATTTTATGATATATTGGGTAAGGTCAGATCTAACGTAGTCTGGTATTTTATGATATGATGGGTAAGGTCAGATCTAACGTAGTCTGGTATTTTATGATATATTGGGTAAGGTCAGATCTAACGTAGTCTGGTATTTTATGAAACCATGGATAAGGTCGCATCTAATATAGTCTAGTATTTTATGATATGATGGATAAGGTCAGATCTAACGTAGACTGGTATTTTATGATATGATGGGTAAGGTCAGATCTAACGTAGTCTGGTATTTTATGATATGATGGGTAAGGTCGCATGTAACGTAGTCTGGTATTTTATGATATGATGGGTAAGGTCGCATGTAACGTAGTCTGGTATTATATGATATATTGGGTAAGGTCAGATCTAACGTAGTCTGGTATTTTATGATATGATGGGTAAGGTCGCATGTAACGTATCTGGTATTATATGATATATTGGGTAAGGTCAGATCTAACGTAGTCTGGTATTTTATGATATGATGGGTAAGGTCGCATGTAACGTAGTCTGGTATTTTATGATATGATGGATAAGGTCGCATGTAACGTAGTCTGGTATTTTATGATATGATGGATAAGGTCAGATCTAACATAGTCTGGTATTTTATGATATGATGGATAAGGTCAGATCTAACGTAGTCTGGTATTTTATGATACGATGGATAAAGTCAGATCTAACGTAGTCTGGTATTTTATGATACCATGGATAAGGTCAGATCTAACGTAGTCTGGTATTTTATGATATGATGGATAAGGTCAGATCTAACGTAGTCTGGTATTTTATGATACCATGGATAAGGTCAGATCTAACGTAGTCTGGTATTTTATGATACCATGGATAAGGTCAGATCTAATGTAGTCTGGTATTTTATGATATGATGGATAAGGTCAGATCTAACGTAGACTTGTATTTTATGATATGATGGGTAAGGTCGCATCTAACGTAGTCTGGTATTTTATGATATATTGGGTAAGGTCAGATCTAACTTAGTCTGGTATTTTATGATATGATGGGTAAGGTTAGATCTAACGTAGACTGGTATTTTATGATAGGATGGGTAAGGATAGATCTAACGTAGACTGGTATTTTATGATATGATGGGTAAGGTCGCATCTAACATAGTCTGGTATTTTATGATATGATGGATAAGGACAGATCTAACGTAGTCTGGTATTTTATGATATGATGGGTAAGGATAGATTTAACGTAGTCTGGTATTTTATGATATGATGGGTATGGACAGATCTAACGTAGTCTGGTATTTTATGATACCATGGATAAGGTCAGATCTAACGTAGACTGGTATTTTGTGATACCATGGATAAGGTCAGATCTAACGTAGTCTGGTATTTTATGATACGATGGATAAGGTGAGATCTAACGTAGTCTGGTATTTTATGATATGATGGATAAGGTGAGATCTAACGTTGTCTGGTATTTTATGATATGATGGATAAGGTCGCATCTAACGTAGTCTGGTATTTTATGATATGTTGGGTAAGGTGAGATCTAATGTAGTCTGGTATTTTATGATATGCTGGATAAGGTCGCATCTAACGTAGTCTGGTATTTTATGATATATTGGGTACGGTCAGATCTAACATAGTCTGGTATTTTATGATATGATGGGTATGGACAGATCTAACGTAGTCTAGTATTTTATGATATGATGGATAAGGTCGCATCTAACGTAGTCTGGTGTTTTATGATATATTGGGTATGGTCAGATCTAACATAGTCTAGTATTTTATGATATGATGGGTAAGGATAGATTTAACGTAGTCTGGTATTTTATGATATGATGGGTAAGGATAGATCTAACGTAGTCTGGTATTTTATGATATGATGGGTAAGGATAGATCTAACGTAGTCTGGTATTTTATGATATGATGGGTAAGGATATATCTAACGTAGTCTGGTATTTTATGATATGATGGCTAAGGTCGCATCTAACGTAGTCTGGTATTTTATGATATGATGGGTATGGACAGATCTAACGTAGTCTAGTATTTTATGATATGATGGGTAAGGATAGATTTAACATAGTCTCGTATGATGGGTAAGGATAGATCTAATGTAGTCTGGTATTTTATGATATATTGGGTAAGGTCAGATCTAACGTAGTCTGGTATTTTATGAAACCATGGATAAGGTCGCATCTAATATAGTCTAGTATTTTATGATATGATGGATAAGGTCAGATCTAGCGTAGACTGGTATTTTATGATATGATGGGTATGGTCAGATCTAATGTAGTCTGGTATTTTATGATATGATGGGTAAGGTCGCATGTAACGTAGTCTGGTATTTTATGATATGATGGGTAAGGTCGCATGTAACGTAGTCTGGTATTATATGATATATTGGGTAAGGTCAGATCTAACGTAGTCTGGTATTTTATGATATGATGGGTAAGGTCGCATGTAACGTAGTCTGGTATTTTATGATATGATGGGTAAGGTCGCATGTAACGTAGTCTGGTATTTTATGATATGATGGGTAAGGTCGCATGTAACGTAGTCTGGTATTTTATGATATGATGGGTAAGGTCGCATGTAACGTAGTCTGGTATTATATGATATATTGGGTAAGGTCAGATCTAACGTAGTCTGGTATTTTATGATATGATGGGTAAGGTCGCATGTAACGTAGTCTGGTATTTTATGATATGATGGATAAGGTCATATCTAACATAGTCTGGTATTTTATGATATGATGGATAAGGTCGCATGTAACGTAGTCTGGTATTTTATGATATGATGGATAAGGTCAGATCTAACGTAGTCTGGTATTTTATAATATGATGGATAAGGTCAGATCTAACGTAGTCTGGTATTTTATGATACGATGGATAAGGTCAGATCTAACGTAGACTGGTATTTTATGATATATTGGGTAAGGACAGATCTAACGTAGTCTGGTAGTTCATGATATATTGGGTAAGGTCAGATCTAACGTAGTCTGGTATTTGATGATATGATGGGTAAGGTCAGATCTAACTTAGTCTGGTATTTTATGATATGATGGGTAAGGTTAGATCTAACGTAGACTGGTATTTTATGATATGATGGGTAAGGATAGATCTAACATAGACTAGTATTTTATGATATGATGGGTAAGGTCGCATCTAACATAGTCTGGTATTTTATGATATGATGGATAAGGACAGATCTAACGTAGTCTGGTATTTTATGATATGATGGGTAAGGATAGATTTAACGTAGTCTGGTATTTTATGATATGATGGGTATGGACAGATCTAACGTAGTCTGGTATTTTATGATACCATGGATAAGGTCAGATCTAACGTAGACTGGTATTTTGTGATACCATGGATAAGGTCAGATCTAATGTAGTCTAGTATTTTATGATACCATGGATAAGGTCAGATCTAACGTAGTCTGGTATTTTATGATATGATGGGTAAGGTGAGATCTAACGTAGTCTGGTATTTTATGATATGATGGATAAGGTCGCATCTAACGTAGTCTGGTATTTTATGATATGATGGGTAAGGTGAGATCTAACGTAGTCTGGTATTTTATGATATGATGGATAAGGTCGCATCTAACGTAGTCTGGGTATTTTATGATATATTGGGTACAGTCAGATCTAACGTAGTCTGGTATTTTATGATATGATGGATAAGGTCGCATCTAACGTAGTCTGGGTATTTTATGATATATTGGGTACAGTCAGATCTAACATAGTCTGGTATTTTATGATATGATGGGTATGGACAGATCTAACGTAGTCTAGTATTTTATGATATGATGGATAAGGTCGCATCTAACGTAGTCTGGTGTTTTATGATATGATGGATATGGACAGATCTAACGTAGTCTAGTATTTTATGATATGATGGGTAAGGATAGATCTAACATAGTCTGGTATTTTATGATATGATGGGTAAGAACAGATCTAACATAGTCTGGTATTTTATGATATGATGGGTAAGGACAGATCTAACGTAGTCTGGTATTTTATGATATGATGGGTAAGGACAGATCTAACTTAGTCTGGTATTTCATGATATATTGGGTATGGTCAGATCTAACGTAGTCTGGTATTTTATGATATGATGGGTAAGGTCGCATCTAACGTAGTCTGGTATTTTATGATATATTGGGTAAGGTCAGATCTAACGTAGTCTGGTATTTTATGATATGATGGATAAGGTCGCATCTAACGTAGTCTGGTATTTTATGATATGATGGGTAAGGTGAGATCTAACGTAGTCTGGTATTTTATGATATGATGGATAAGGTCGCATCTAACGTAGTCTGGGTATTTTATGATATATTGGGTACAGTCAGATCTAACGTAGTCTGGTATTTTATGATATGATGGATAAGGTCGCATCTAACGTAGTCTGGGTATTTTATGATATATTGGGTACAGTCAGATCTAACATAGTCTGGTATTTTATGATATGATGGGTAGGACAGATCTAACGTAGTCTAGTATTTTATGATATGATGGATAAGGTCGCATCTAACGTAGTCTGGTGTTTTATGATATGATGGATATGGACAGATCTAACGTAGTCTAGTATTTTATGATATGATGGGTAAGGATAGATCTAACATAGTCTGGTATTTTATGATATGATGGGTAAGAACAGATCTAACATAGTCTGGTATTTTATGATATGATGGGTAAGGACAGATCTAACGTAGTCTGGTATTTTATGATATGATGGGTAAGGACAGATCTAACTTAGTCTGGTATTTCATGATATATTGGGTACGGTCAGATCTAACGTAGTCTGGTATTTTATGATATGATGGGTAAGGTCGCATCTAACGTAGTCTGGTATTTTATGATATATTGGGTAAGGTCAGATCTAACGTAGTCTGGTATTTTATGATATATTGGGTAAGGTCAGATCTAACTTAGTCTGGTATTTTATGATATGATGGATAAGGTTAGATCTAACGTAGACTGGTATTTTATGATATGATGGGTAAGGATAGATCTAACGTAGACTGGTATTTTATGATATGATGGGTAAGGTTAGATCTAATGTAGACTGGTATTTTATGATATGATGGGTAAGGATAGATCTAACGTAGTCTGGTATTTTATGATATGATGTGTAAGGATAGATCTAACATAGTCTGGTATTTTATGATATGATGGATAAGGACAGATCTAACGTAGTCTGGTATTTTATGATATGATGGGTAAGGATAGATCTAACGTAGTCTGGTATTTTATGATATGATGGGTATGGACAGATCTAACGTAGTCTGGTATTTTATGATACCATGTATAAGGTCAGATCTAACGTAGACTTGTATTTTGTGATACCATGGATAAGGTCAGATCTAACGTAGTCTAGTATTTTATGATATGATGGATAAGGTCAGATCTAACGTAGTCTAGTATTTTATGATATGATAGATAAGGTCAGATCTAACGTAGTCTGGTATTTTATGATACGATGGGTAAGGTCGCATCTAACGTAGACTGGTATTTTATGCAATGTTCTCTCCTATTTAGAAAGTACATCCGGTGTAGGCACACCAGAAGAAAGATATAATATAAGTTAATGGCTTATTTAATTGGAAAATGTTTCTTTGAAAGGTCAGGTTTTATGTTTCATAATTGTCACTGGATGCTGTATAATAATAATTTTGGTATCATGTGCAATGTACCATCACCATATTATTATTAATCCTGTGAGAACCGTAAATTTGTAGGGCTTTATTGAAAAATGAAAGCAGTTTTTACAATTTCATTTCATAATATGTGAACAGTTTATTGTAATGGAAATATTAAATGTTATTGTTACTAAAGTATGTGTAGTCATCATATTATGAAACTGTTATTACTATACTGAGCTATGTTGTGGGAAAACCAACGCACTGTTGACAAGGAAAATACATAACTAATAACGAACTCGGTGTTGATATAATGCTGTCCGTGGTATCAAATACAATGGCAAATTGTAGAATACCATTTATCTTTGAAATGGCGCTTATACGAGCTTATGATTTCAGATCGGGGTACGGAAGAATCAAGGTGTTCTCTGTGAAGGTTGCACTGTCTCATCTGTGCTCAGGAAAACTCATTGACAAGCTCCGGTGTAAGTCTGCTATCTAACTAAGTATAAATGACTGTCGTATGATACAGCTCCGGTGTAAGTCTGCTATCTGACTAAGTATAAATGACTGTCGTATGATACAGCTCTGGTGTAAGTCTGCTATCTGACTAAGTATAAATGACTGTCGTATGATACAGCTCTGGTGTAAGTCTGCTATCTGACTAAGTATAAATGACTGTCGTATGATACAGCTCCGGTGTAGGTCTGCTATCTGACTAAGTATAAATGACTGTCGTATGATACAGCTCCGGTGTAAGTCTGCTATCTGACTAAGTATAAATGACTGTCGTATGATACAGCTCCGGTGTAAGTCTGCTATCTGACTAAGTATAAATGACTGTCGTATGATACAGCTCCGGTGTAAGTCTGCTATCTGACTAAGTATAAATGACTGTCGTATGATACAGCTCCGGTGTAAGTCTGCTATCTGACTAAGTATAAATGACTGTCGTATGATACAGCTCTGGTGTAGGTCTGCTATCTGACTAAGTATAAATGGCTATTGTATGATACAGCTCCGGTGTAAGTCTGCTATCTGACTAAGTATAAATGACTGTCGTATGATACAGCTCCGGTGTAAGTCTGCTATCTGACTAAGTATAAATGACTGTCGTATGATACAGCTCCGGTGTAAGTCTGCTATCTGACTAAGTATAAATGACTGTCGTATGATACAGCTCCGGTGTAGGTCTGCTATCTGACTAAGTATAAATGACTGTCGTATGATACAGCTCCGGTGTAAGTCTGCTATCTGACTAAGTATAAATGACTGTCGTATGATACAGCTCCGGTGTAGGTCTGCTATCTGACTAAGTATAAATGGCTATTGTATGATACAGCTCCGGTGTAGGTCTGCTATCTGACTAAGTATAAATGACTGTCGTATGATACAGCTCCGGTGTAGGTCTGCTATCTGACTAAGTATAAATGGCTATTGTATGATACAGCTCCGGTGTAGGTCTGCTATCTGACTAAGTATAAATGACTGTCGTATGATACAGCTCCGGTGTAAGTCTGCTATCTGACTAAGTATAAATGACTATTGTATAATACAGCTCTGCACTTTGTATCATAGATTTAAGAAGACTGTCCCTATTACAATGAAAAATTTAGACCCACAGTAAAAGTTGTCGCCTCACCAAATCATCATGAAATGTCTTCTATCTTGTCAAATAATCTAACCAAATCTCACCTTCTACTGTAAATCCTTCTGTGAATAGAAATGACATTTATTGATGATTCTTGTCCCACTGGAATAAATCCCCTACCATAAATATTTTGAAAATCCATGAAATACAAAACCAAACAAAAAGTAGTGATTGATGTGTCCTGTCCTATATGTAAATTTCTCATGATGGAAACGTAACTCCGTATTACTAAAGAGCTGTAACATTTTCCAGTTCTTTCCCTTGTATCACTGAAAAACATATTTATGTGTGTTTTACATTTATTTATCGTCGCTACTGGTTGCCCATATCAGCGACGCCTCCTAAAGAGATTAGTCATTTTAGATTTTTGGAGGATAGTGCAGTGATACAGACAGAGACTCATTACAGAGTCTCCTCTGGTTCTTTTACGTGCACAGTGTAAAGCACCGACACAAGACCTCGGTTTAAAGTCCCATCTGAAAGGCTGTTAATTTTATTAGGGTCAGACGGGGGGGGGGGGGGGAGACATATTTATAGAATTTATCCATTGTTTTATCCATTTGTTGCAGATATTTTCACACAGATTTCGGACTCGAGTGGTCTGTTAGTGAGACAGAAGTTTGAGCAGTATTTACAAGCAGTGTTAGCGTTACCGACAGCAGTGTTCGAGGGGCCGTCCTTTGGTTACAATGAAACGGCTGTCAGAGCCTGCTTTGACATGGTAATACTTAACCCAATCAACACCAAGTAACTGACATGGACTGGTGCATGATATTAACCCATTCAACACCAAGTAACTGACATGGACTGGTGCATGATATTAACCCATTCAACACCAAGTAACTGACATGGACTGGTGCATGATATTACCCATTCAACACCAAGTAACTGACATGGACTGGTGCATGATATTAACTCAATCAACACCAAGTAACTGACATGGACTGGTGCATGATATTAACCCATTCAACACCAAGTAACTGACATGGACTGGTGCATGATATTAACTTAATCAACATCAAGTAATTGACATGGACTGGTGCATGATATTAACTTAATCAACACCAAGTAACTGACATGGACTGGTGCATGATATTAACTTAATCAACACAAGTAACTGACATGGACTGGTGCATGATATTAACTTAATCAACACCAAGTAACTGACATGGACTGGTGCATGATATTAACTTAATCAACACCAGTAACTGACATGCTGGTGCATGATATTAACCCATTCAACACCAAGTAACTGACATGGACTGGTGCATGATATTAACTTAATCAACATCAAGTAACTGACATGGACTGGTGCATGATATTAACTTAATCAACACCAAGTAACTGACATGGACTGGTGCATGATATTAACCCAATCAACACCAAGTAACTGACATGGACTGGTGCATGATATTAACCCAATCAACACCAAGTAACTGACATGGACTGGTGCATGATATTAACCCAATCAACACCAAGTAACTGACATGGACTGGTGCATGATATTAACCCAATCAACACCAAGTAACTGACATGGACTGGTGCATGATATTAACCCAATCAACACCAAGTAACTGACATGGACTGGTGCATGATATTAACCCAATCAACACCAAGTAACTGACATGGACTGGTGCATGATATTAACCCAATCAACACCAAGTAACTGACATGGACTGGTGCATGATATTAACCCAATCAACACCAAGTAACTGACATGGACTGGTGCATGATATTAACCCAATCAACACCAAGTAACTGACATGGACTGGTGCATGATATTAACCCAATCAACACCAAGTAACTGACATGGACTGGTGCATGATATTAACCCAATCAACACCAAGTAACTGACATGGACTGGTGCATGATATTAACCCAATCAACACCAAGTAACTGACATGGACTGGTGCATGATATTAACCCATTCAACAGCAAGTAACTGACATGGACTGGTGCATGATATTAACCCATTCAACAGCAAGTAACTGACATGGTAATATTAACCCAATCAACACCAAGTAACTGACATGGACTGGTGCATGATATTAACCCATTCAACACCAAGTAACTGACATGGACTGGTGCATGATATTAACCCATTCAACAGCAAGTAACTGACATGGACTGGTGCATGATATTACCCATTCAACACCAAGTAACTGACATGGACTGGTGCATGATATTAACCCATTCAACACCAAGTAACTGACATGGACTGGTGCATGATATTAACCCATTCAACACCAAGTAACTGACATGGACTGGTGCATGATATTAACCCATTCAACACCAAGTAACTGACATGGACTGGTGCATGATATTAACCCATTCAACACCAAGTAACTGACATGGACTGGTGCATGATATTAACCCATTCAACACCAAGTAACTGACATGGACTGGTGCATGATATTAACCCATTCAACACCAAGTAACTGACATGGACTGGTGCATGATATTAACCCAATCAACACCAAGTAACTGACATGGACTGGTGCGTGATATTAACCCATTCAACACCAAGTAACTGACATGGACTGGTGCATGATATTAACCCAATCAACACCAAGTAACTGACATGGACTGGTGCATGATATTAACCCAATCAACACCAAGTAACTGACATGGACTGGTGCATGATATTAACCCATTCAACACCAAGTAACTGACATGGACTGGTGCATGATATTAACCCATTCAACATCAAGTAACTGACATGGACTGGTGCATGATATTAACCCAATCAACACCAAGTAACTGACATGGACTGGTGCATGATATTAACCCAATCAACACCAAGTAACTGACATGGACTGGTGCATGATATTAACCCATTCAACAGCAAGTAACTGACATGGACTGGTGCATGATATTAACCCATTCAACAGCAAGTAACTGACATGGTAATATTAACCCATTCAACACCAAGTAACTGACATGGACTGGTGCATGATATTAACCCATTCAACAGCAAGTAACTGACATGGACTGGTGCATGATATTAACCCATTCAACACCAAGTAACTGACATGGACTGGTGCATGATATTAACCCATTCAACACCAAGTAACTGACATGGACTGGTGCATGATATTAACCCATTCAACACCAAGTAACTGACATGGACTGGTGCATGATATTAACCCATTCAACACCAAGTAACTGACATGGACTGGTGCATGATATTAACCCATTCAACACCAAGTAACTGACATGGACTGGTGCATGATATTAACCCATTCAACACCAAGTAACTGACATGGACTGGTGCATGATATTAACCCATTCAACACCAAGTAACTGACATGGACTGGTGCATGATATTAACCCATTCAACACCAAGTAACTGACATGGACTGGTGCATGATATTAACCCATTCAACACCAAGTAACTGACATGGACTGGTGCATGATATTAACCCATTCAACACCAAGTAACTGACATGGACTGGTGCATGATATTAACCCAATCAACACCAAGTAACTGACATGGACTGGTGCATGATATTAACTCAATCAACACCAAGTAACTGACATGGACTGGTGCATGATATTAACTTAATCAACACCAAGTAACTGACATGGACTGGTGCATGATATTAACCCAATCAACACCAAGTAACTGACATGGACTGGTGCATGATATTAACCCAATCAACACCAAGTAACTGACATGGACTGGTGCATGATATTAACCCAATCAACACCAAGTAACTGACATGGACTGGTGCATGATATTAACCCAATCAACACCAAGTAACTGACATGGACTGGTGCATGATATTAACCCAATCAACACCAAGTAACTGACATGGACTGGTGCATGATATTAACCCATTCAACACCAAGTAACTGACATGGACTGGTGCATGATATTAACCCATTCAACACCAAGTAACTGACATGGACTGGTGCATGATATTAACCCATTCAACAGCAAGTAACTGACATGGACTGGTGCATGATATTAACCCATTCAACACCAAGTAACTGACATGGACTGGTGCATGATATTAACCCATTCAACACCAAGTAACTGACATGGACTGGTGCATGATATTAACCCATTCAACACCAAGTAACTGACATGGACTGGTGCATGATATTAACCCATTCAACACCAAGTAACTGACATGGACTGGTGCATGATATTAACCCATTCAACACCAAGTAACTGACATGGACTGGTGCATGATATTAACCCATTCAACACCAAGTAACTGACATGGACTGGTGCATGATATTAACCCATTCAACACCAAGTAACTGACATGGACTGGTGCATGATATTAACCCAATCAACACCAAGTAACTGACATGGACTGGTGCGTGATATTAACCCATTCAACACAAAGTAACTGACATGGACTGGTGCATGATATTAATCCAATCAACACCAAGTAACTGACATGGACTGGTGCGTGATATTAATCCAATCAACACCAAGTAACTGACATGGACTGGTGCATGATATTAACCCATTCAACATCAAGTAACTGACATGGACTGGTGCATGATATTAACCAATCAACACCAAGTAACTGACATGGACTGGTGCATGATATTAATTAATCAAACAAGTAATTGACATGACTTGCATGATATTAACAATCAACACAAGTAATGACATGGACGGTGATGATATTACTTAATCAACATCAAGTAACTGACAGGACTGGTCAGATAAACCCAATCAACACCAAGAACTGACATGGACTGGTGCATGATATTAACCCAATCAACACCAAGTAACTGACATGGACTGGTGCATGATATTAACCCAATCAACACCAAGTAACTGACATGGACTGGTGCATGATATTAACCCAATCAACACCAAGTAACTGACATGGACTGGTGCATGATATTAACCCATTCAACACCAAGTAACTGACATGGACTGGTGCATGATATTAACCCATTCAACACCAAGTAACTGACATGGACTGGTGCATGATATTAACCCAATCAACACCAAGTAACTGACATGGACTGGTGCATGATATTAACCCATTCAACACCAAGTAACTGACATGGACTGGTGCATGATATTAACCCAATCAACACCAAGTAACTGACATGGACTGGTGCATGATATTAACCCAATCAACACCAAGTAACTGACATGGACTGGTGCATGATATTAACCCATTCAACACCAAGTAACTGACATGGACTGGTGCATGATATTAACCCATTCAACACCAAGTAACTGACATGGACTGGTGCATGATATTAACCCATTCAACACCAAGTAACTGACATGGACTGGTGCATGATATTAACCCATTCAACACCAAGTAACTGACATGGACTGGTGCATGATATTAACCCATTCAACACCAAGTAACTGACATGGACTGGTGCATGATATTAACCCATTCAACACCAAGTAACTGACATGGACTGGTGCAATGATATTAACCCATTCAACACCAAGTAACTGACATGGACTGGTGCATGATATTAACCCATTCAACACCAAGTAACTGACATGGACTGGTGCATGATATTAACCCATTCAACACCAAGTAACTGACATGGACTGGTGCATGATATTAACCCATTCAACACCAAGTAACTGACATGGACTGGTGCATGATATTAACCCATTCAACACCAAGTAACGGACATGGACTGGTGCATGATATTAATCCAATCAACACCAAGTAACTGACATGGACTGGTGCATGAGATTAACCCAATCAACACCAAGTAACTGACAAGGACTGGTGCCCGATATTAACCCAATCAACACCAATTAACTGACATGGACTGGTGCATGATATTAACCCAATCAACACCAAGTAACTGACAAGGACTGGTGCGTGATATTAACCCATTCAACACCAAGTAACTGACATGGACTGGTGCATGATATTTTTAGACTAATAAATTAATAAGAACATTACATTTTGGACCAGTTCATTTATCAAAATGAATAATTTTTTCTACAAATAGTAATATTACTGGCAAAAAGTGCAGATCCTGATGAGACGGCTCTATGCTGTTTGCTATTTGGATAGTGGAGCTAAAACACTATGTCTGAATAGCAAACAACATAGATTCTGATCAGATATAGCGCCTCAGCTGATATGGATCTATGTTGTTTGCACATTCCGTCCAATTTATTCGGCAGTTAACCCATTTCATTCTGGATATATTTAAAGGCTTTTGCAAACAACATAGATCCAGGATCTATGTTGTTTGTTGCATAGCCAAGTGTCTTAGCAAGATCATCTGAATAGCACACAGCATAGATCAGACGGAACGTTCCGTGGCGGTTAATCTGGCTCTATGTTCTTTGCAAATACTGTTTGAATGGTATCCAGAATGAAATGGGTTAAAGGAGGTCAATGCTACGTCATTTTTGTACTCCAATAAACTAGTGTTCTCCACATAGGGTAGTCGCAATGCCATGACGTAGTTTATGTGAACTAAGTGAATGGAATGTGCGAGTATTGATAAATATTGAATGTCGTTCATTCCTATAAAGGTTACATCTGATATATTGTGTGATTTACATTTTTTTATCGTCGCTACCGGTTGCCCATATGAGCGACACCTCCTGAAGAGATTAGTCATTTTAGATTTTTGGAGGATAGTGCGATGATACAGACAGAGACCCATTCCAGAGTCTCCTCTGGTTCTTTTATGTGCACGATGTACAGTACCGACACGAGACCTCGGTTTAACTTCCCTACTGAAAGACTGTTAATTTTATTAGGGTCAGATGGGGGTTCGAATCTGCGATCCCTGGATTACCAGTCCAGCGTGTTACCACTGGACTACAGATCCGTCTGATATAGATATTACTGGCATATTATATACCAACATTTTACATTGGCAAGGTATGAGTCACCGATACCTACCATTAATAAATGGGGTTAACCAAAATGGGGCCCGGAAAAAAAGAAGGTTACATCTGAATGCATAATTAATTTATACAATTTTTTTTAGCTCGATTGCAAAACAAGTTTGTACATTTGTTTTCGAGACTTTATTCCTGATGGAATTCATCGCCATCATAAAGGTGAGAGAAGAGGCAATGTGGATTTTAAATGCCTTGCCTTGATGGTACATTCAGGTTACATCTGAAGAAATGTTCTATTTTAGTGGGTTTGCTCTACTGCAGGGCTGTAGCTAAAGGTTGATATGGGATAATCTCCCATGCTTCGTCGCCTCTCCCTATTTTGAGCTGAGGAAGATGTGTTTTAATTAAATAAAAGACTCTCGGCTGAGTCGACAAACTGTTCTTTGTATACCTGATAGAGACAAAGCATTTGCTTCAGGTGCAATAGGCTGGAGCCGTTACAATTGTGCCCTTAGGCAAGGCATTTAAATTCCACATTGACTCTTCTCTCTCCCTCGTGACGATGGATTCCATCAGGAATGAGGTCGAGGGAGAGCGTTTTACATACCTCATCTTTGTATACCTGATATTGAAGTCGTGACAGAGCATTCACTTCAGGTGCAAAAGGCCCGGAGTTCAAGCCCCGCTGGAGCCATTACACTTGTGCCTTTAGGCAAGGCATTTAGGTTCCACGTTGCCTCTTCTCTCTCCCTCGTGGCAATGGATTCCATGAGGAATTAGGTCTCGAGGCTGATTAATACAAGTTGTAATCGAGCAAAGATAAATTTGTATAAGCTAATATGGAATTCTTAGGGAGACATCGCCAGATGCAATCCCCCCACCCCACCACCATGAATCTGTGAGTGGGAACAATAGTAAGTCTCTATGTCTGCTGTTAGACCTGAGCTTATAATATACTCCGCCCCATGTATTTTTCTTTGCACTAGGCAAGATAATTTACATAATTATGTTGTATATTTCAGAGAAGTGGTGTAAATATCAACAACTTCCTGAACGTGTTAGTGTCGGACCCTGGTCCTCAGTGTCTCATGTGGCTACCTATACTACACCGGATGGTACAGGTGGAGAACGGTAATGTGCCATATTATACAGTAACCAGCTTCTAAGGCCATAATGTTGTACTAATTGTTTTGACATTTTTCTTATGCCAGTGACCAAGTGGTTTCGGTCATTCAGTTCAAGTCACTTGCCCATCACAGTTGTAGGTTCAAATCCCACTGGGGGTGTCAAATTCTTTGAAGTGAAGAAGTTATCCAGCTGGCTTGTGGAAGGTCGTTGGTTCTACCTGGATCCTGTGCCTATAAGGGTCATGGGGAGAGTCCCCATGTGACATAAGCTCATGGTGCGACTTTATCCAGCTGGCTTGTGGAAGGTCGTTGGTTCTACCTGGATCCTGTGCCTATAAGGGTCATGGGGAGAGTCCCCATGTGACATAAGCTCATGGTGCGACTTTCAACCCCAAAACAGACATTAAGCTTTAAGCTTTCGATTAAATCCATTTTCATTCTGTATACAATAGATATGTACTGTACATTATGAATAAATAAATATGTTTAAACCAAAAACAGACAAATTATTAAACGTTGTCATTCATGGCTAGGAGACATTATGAGTTACCCATGTCCATAATGTCCGTGCCGTCACTGTTTATTTCCCATCCATCCATAGACAATTATGTTTAACTTAGGTTGAATATTTACATATGCTTGTATTTCTTATAACAATATGGATTACCTACCTTTGGCCTAGCAACACTGGAGTTAGTGCCCTTAGATTGCCAACATGTTTAATGAACAGTATAATCTAAATGCAACCTATGCAGGGTTCCCGCTGTCGGTTGCCAATGGCGTCAATTGCAGCAAAAAACAAATATTGGCGCTAAATTTTGTGAATTGCCGAAAATGTTTGGCGCAACATTTTTAAAATGTTTTTTTTTTGGGCACATGGCTTCAAATATTTATTTGTGAACTATATGGCTCTTAGTTGGCTCCAAGTTTTTTAAATTGGCTCCAGTGTTTATCAATTTGCGACAGAAGTGGCGCAGACAAACATTCAGACAGAGGGAATCCTGCTATGTACTGGCCTCCAATTAGAGATATTTGTCAGTTACTTCCCCTGAATACACTTATGTAGGATAAGTCCTATTAATTGGTTTCCTCTGTTTTTATCGTTGTTTCCTTTGCACCACATCTGTTTAATCATCTTATTGTTATTAAATTATTAAATCTGGACAGATATCCTAAAATCATATTGCCTTTATGTGGAAATGGATCAAACATTGAGAGATATAAAAAAAAAAACGAAGCGAGTGCATTTCTAGTTTTTATAATATTTTCAACGATGTCCCTATGGCCACATTTCTAGTTTTTATAATTTTTTCAAAAATGTATTCTCTGTTTTTCCAGTGTTTCACCCAGTACAATGTGATGGTTGTCACAGGGAATCATTCATGGGTTTTCGGTATCGTTGTCAGCGTTGCCATAACTACCAGCTGTGTCAGGACTGCTTCTGGCGGGGTCGCACCTCCGGTAATCACAGCCACGATCACCAGATGAAGGAATATCTCTCCTATGTAATTGTAATTAATTGCAATATCTTAACCAATTGTAATTAATTGCAATATCTTAACTTCTGTATGTATTTGTAATTAATTGCAATATCTTAACTTCTGTATGTATTTGTAATTAATTGCAATATCTTAACTTCTGTATGTATTTGTAATTAATTGCAATATCTTAACTTCTGTATGTATTTGTAATTAATTGCAATATCTTAACTTCTGTATGTATTTGTAATTAATTGCAATATCTTAACTTCTGTATGTATTTGTAATTAATTGCAATATCTTAACTTCTGTATGTAATTGTAATTAATTGCAATATCTTAACTTCTGTATGTAATTGTAAGGTGTGTTCCCACTTTCCCAACCTTTTATTAGTCCTATAGAAATTGAGGTAGGTGTTGGGGGAATGTATTGTTCGGTGTAACAATAGAGTTGAAAGGTGATAATTGGCGAAAATTGCTATACTGTACTGAAAATTTGTGTTTCTAAATTTGGGAAAGTTGTTCATAAATATAAGTTTCATATAGATAGATATTCTTTATTTTGAGTTATAAGCATTAAATCGAAAACATAGATATTTACATGGATAAGACAAACACATGAACATGCATAGCACATAATAGATATAAATCTTGAAATATTTTTATTGTACATATTCACTTTAATTTGACTAAGTGAGAAGCAGCATCAACATACGTCATGATGTCCATGTCGCCAGTTCGCAGTTGGTGCTTCAGTCTGATGAGCATTTGCTCACGCTCACGGTATACCCGCTTCCTTGGTCGCTGCTTTCCACCGTTGGCGTGCTGAAACAGCTTCGCCTCGTTAGCAGCCTGCTCTTTCTGGACCAGGTCTATCAATGTATAAATATTAGGATGGCAGTGTCTTAGTTGGTTGTTTATTTTATGGTGCCAACCCTCAACATGATTGGTAGTGCGTGGACCATCATTCTCGTAATGATTCCAGGAGCGGCGGACTGCTCAGTCACATAGTCCTTAAACTTAGACACCGGCACTGAGTCGTTGTCACATTCTTCCAGAGTTTGGAACCACACATCTTCGACAGAGGCTAGGGGGACAAGTGGCAGTACTGAAGCACATAGCACAAGTTTCTTCACTTCTTCATTGTCCTTGAAGTCAGCTACAAGACCACAATATTGTACTTTTCTCCACATACACTGTGTGAAGTGAAAGAAACAACCACGGACTTGAACACCAACAAACACGATACTGACAGCACGCCACGCTGCTGTTTCGAAGTCCATCATTATCGTTTCTGGGGACAGAGGAATGTTATGTTCACGGGCGAAATTCTGGATGAGTGTGAAGAATCTGGTGTACATTGTCTGTTGTTTATTTGGGAGTAGTCCATACACTAGGGGACACATATACCCGTCGATCATGGCGTGGATGGTGTATAGCTGGTAGAAATATGACGGCGAAGCGTAGAAGGTACCGTCCATATACCAGGTCTCGGCTGTAGACAGCTGGGCCAGGTTGTCAACGGTGGCGAATATGAGCATTCGCGCCACATCACCGTCATTGGCGATTAGGAATGGCTCCCCTGCAAGCGACTCTATCCACTTCCCTTCCTTCCAAGTTGACATCCGCCCTTGTCTTTGGCAGAACTGGTCTAGTCTTAGACCGCTGTCTATATAAACTGGATTTGGCTTCGTAGAAAGTGGGTAGATTAGCCACAACCTCTTGGGTGGAATTGTCCCATTCGATCGATCTTGTGTCTGCCAGCATATCGTTATAGATGGAGGGCACCGGCTGTGTTGACCCTCGGACCTGCTTTCGGACACCACTCATGATGTCCGCAGCAACAATTCTGCTGTCATCTCTTGGGTGATTGTGTTCATCAGCGATTTTGGTAGGAAGCTCATTCTTAGTGTTAATTTTAGCATTGCATGCTTTGTTGACACAGTTCCAGTAGCGACACTCCCGTTTTCTGGTTTTCAGGCTCTACATGTAACCATTTAGAACTAGAGTCTGACTTCCTCTGCTATTCTCTATGAACCGTATATTGACTAGCGCATTTGCCATTTTAGAGATTTATGATTACAGAGGAAACTGACCTTCATTTTATACTATGTTAAAGAATGACTTACAGTTAGTGACCTGTTTTTCTTAGTTTTCAACAGTTAGTTATAAGTAAATTGTTAATTTCATTAATCATTGTTGTTGTTCTCAGACTAATTTGCAATCAGTTCATAATTGCTAATTAAAAAATAGTGTTGATATATAATTATGTAATTACCTAGTATAACTGTTATAATCATAAATAAATAATAGATACATATTGTTAATTGTTTGTCACTTTATAGTTCACATTTCAAAATTAAAATATGTCTGCTATTTATTATTATGAACCTTTATCTGAATTATTAATGTTAAACGTACATACTGACAATTTTAATTTATACACAATTAAAGGAACACTTTTCTCCTTAAAGATATGCATATGCACTGGAAACAAAAATAACCACAAACCAATTGTAATTAATTGCAATATCTTAACTTCTGTATGTATTTGTAATTAATTGCAATATCTTAACTTATGTATTTGTAATTAATTGCAATATCTTAACTTCTGTATGTATTTGTAATTAATTGCAATATCTTAACTTCTGTATGTATTTGTAATTAATTGCAATATCTTAACTTCTGTATGTATGTGGCCATATCTATCCCACCTCCATAGAAATTACTGGAACTACATGAGATTCTGGCCTTAATTATGAACATTGGTTTGGCTACTACATTGTCAATGTATGTCATATTGGTAATGGCGTCAAGAGGTGCTTCTATGAGGGAAAGGGTTAACCCGCCTTGAGCTTGTGCCAAAATATTTTCGATTTCAGAAATTATTTATGTGTAGCAAAACCGAAAGTTATTGCTTTTAATCTTTGCATACACCTCTGCAGACTAATTCTCTACACCCACAGTAAGTCCCCACCCTACCACTGATCTTGAACATTAAAACGTGTCTGATTAGTGCAGTGGTTAGCACGCTCGCTTCTCACAAATGCAACCCGGGATTGATCCTAGAACCGGGAAGTTTGTGAGATGGTACGGTGGTTGCCAGATCGGACAGGTGGGTTTTCTCTGGGTACTCCGGTTTCCTCCCACACGAATGACCACATTCATGCTTTCATCTGCGCCAACGAGAATTATTAATATAAGTTGTTAAAACTTGCTTCGCAATCGTTGTAAAATAAATAAAGTTTAAACTAACATGAAATTTTACCAAAAATAATCCTATTTTAGAAATTATTTATTTAGTATATATAAATCAATAAAACGTTATCATTTCTCAAAATCCGTCAACATTATTACTTTGAAACTTTACATGCACATTCGACGACTAGTTCTCAACGCCAACAATAAGTCTTGAGATTTGGCATTTCGTTGGAAAGCGTAAAAGACATTTTTTTATTTCGCTGAACCGACACGTGGTTGGGTGATCAATCACGCAGTCAATCACATGTCGTCAATCACATGTCATCAATCACATGTCGTCAATCACGTGTCGTCAATAATGCGTAATGAGACACACTTGGGACTGACGCCTTGTGAATGTAAAAACCTGCATTATCTTGTGCATGCACGCGACTACTGTATGGTTCTTCATGCGCTGTATACAGAGTGCCCTGAGATATTGATAGCTCTGACTAGCAAATAAAAAATAAAGAATAAGTGTCGAACCATCAACCCCCCGCTCCGTATGGAGACATCTTAACCAGTAGGCCAAGGAGACGGTAATGGAAGCGTGAGATGTGTGTAATACATGGTTTATTGTGTTTCAGAAATCTCCAGCCAAACAGATAGGTCATTCCATAAAAAAGTCATTCCACTGTGTTCCGAGTAAATCGTTTGATGAACAACCACCCAGCTTCCCAGAACAGCCAGAAAAAACCGTTGATTTGTCGTACATTGTGTAAGTATGTAAACCACAGTCTGCAGTCTCCATAACTGACAATGCACTAGCCATTACTCTGTAGCACAGCCTGTATGATCTAGTGTTGTCAATATGACAGGCCTGTTGATTAGCTGTAGCTTATTTTTAAGGAAGATCATTTCTGATGGCAACATAAGGTATATTGATATGAGTTATGGCAAGTTGGAAGTTGGATATATACTTATATCTGATAGCTGTATGTATATATACTTATATCTGATAGCTGTATGTATATATACTTATATCAGATAGCCGTATGTATATATACTTATATCTGATAGCCGTATGTATATATACTTATATCTGATAGCCGTATGTATATATACTTATATCTGATAGCCGTATGTATATATACTTATATCTGATAGCCGTATGTATATATACTTATATCTGATAGCCGTATGTATATATACTTATATCAGAGGCAAATACAGCTATATGTTTCTAGCTATATGTTTCTAGCTATATATAGATAGCTATATGTAGATAGCTATATGTAGATAGCTATATGTCGATAGCTATATGTAGATAGCTATATGTAGATAGCTATATCTCGATAGCTATATGTTTCTAGCTATATGTAGATAGCTATATGTCAATAGCTATATGTAGATAGCTATATGTATATAGCTATATGTCAATAGCTATATGTAGATACCTATATGTAGATAGTTATATGTAGATAGTTATATGTAGATAGCTATATGTAGATAGCTATATGTAGATAGCTATATGTAGATAGCTATATGTAGATAGCTATATGTAGATACCTATATGTAGATAGCTATATGTCAATAGTTATATGTAGATAGCTATATGTAGATAGCTATATGTAGAAAGTTATATGTCGATAGCTATATGTAGATAGCTATATGTAGAAAGTTATATGTCGATAGCTATATGTAGATAGCTATATGTCAATAGCTATATGTAGATAGTTATATGTAGATAGCTATATGTAGAAAGTTATATGTCGATAGCTATATGTAGATAGCTATATGTAGATAGCTATATGTAGATAGTTATATGTCGATAGCTATATGTAGATAGCTATATATAGATAGCTATATATAGATAGCTATATGTAGATAGCTATATGTCAATAGTTATATGTAGATAGCTATATGTAGATACCTATATGTAGATAGCTATATGTAGATAGTTATATGTAGATAGCTATATGTAGATAGTTATATGTAGATAGTTATATGTAGATAGCTATATGTAGATAGCTATATGTAGATAGCTATATGTAGATAGCTATATGTAGATAGCTATATGTAGATACCTATATGTAGATAGCTATATGTCAATAGTTATATGTAGATAGCTATATGTAGATAGCTATATCTCGATAGCTATATGTAGATAGCTATATGTAGATAGCTATATGTTGATAGCTATATGTAGATAGCTATATGTAGATAGCTATATGTAGAAAGTTATATGTCGATAGCTATATGTAGATAGCTATATGTAGAAAGTTATATGTCGATAGCTATATGTAGATAGCTATATGTCAATAGCTATATGTAGATAGTTATATGTAGATAGCTATATGTAGATAGCTATATGTTGATAGCTATATGTCAATAGCTATATGTAGATAGCTATATGTAGATAGTTATATGTCGATAGCTATATCTAGATAGCTATATGTAGATAGCTATATGTCAATAGCTATATGTAGATAGTTATATGTAGATAGTTATATGTAGATAGTTATATGTAGATAGCTATATGTAGAAAGTTATATGTCGATAGCTATATGTAGATAGCTATATGTAGAAAGTTATATGTCGATAGCTATATGTAGATAGCTATATGTAGATAGTTATATGTCAATAGCTATATGTAGATAGCTATATGTAGATAGTTATATGTCGATAGCTATATGTAGATAGCTATATGTAGATAGCTATATGTAGAAAGTTATATGTCGATAGCTATATGTAGATAGCTATATGTAGAAAGTTATATGTCGATAGCTATATGTAGATAGCTATATGTTGATAGCTATATGTAGATAGCTATATGTAGATAGCTATATGTAGAAAGTTATATGTCGATAGCTATATGTAGATAGCTATATGTAGAAAGTTATATGTCGATAGCTATATGTAGATAGCTATATGTCAATAGCTATATGTAGATAGTTATATGTAGATAGCTATATGTAGATAGCTATATGTTGATAGCTATATGTAGATAGTTATATGTCAATAGCTATATGTAGATAGTTATATGTCGATAGCTATATCTAGATAGCTATATGTAGATAGCTATATGTCAATAGCTATATGTAGATAGTTATATGTAGATAGTTATATGTAGATAGTTATATGTAGATAGCTATATGTAGAAAGTTATATGTCGATAGCTATATGTAGATAGCTATATGTCAATAGCTATATGTAGATAGTTATATGTCGATAGCTATATGTAGATAGTTATATGTAGATAGTTATATGTAGATAGCTATATGTAGATAGCTATATGTAGATAGCTATATGTAGATAGCTATATGTAGATAGCTATATGTAGATAGCTATATGTAGATAGCTATATATAGATAGCTATATGTAGATAGCTATATGTTTCTAGCTATATATAGATAGCTATATATAGATAGCTATATGTAGATAGCTATATGTCAATAGCTATATGTAGATAGCTATATGTAGATAGCTATATGTAGATAGCTATATATAGATAGCTATATATAGATAGCTATATGTAGATAGCTATATGTCAATAGTTATATGTAGATAGCTATATGTAGATACCTATATGTAGATAGCTATATGTAGATAGTTATATGTAGATAGCTATATGTAGATAGCTATATGTAGGTAGCTATATGTAGATAGCTATATGTTGATAGCTATATGTTGATAGCTAAATGTAGATAGCTATATGTAGATAGCTATATGTTGATAGCTATATGTAGATAGCTATATGTCAATAGCTATATGTAGATAGCTATATGTAGATAGCTATATGTCGATAGCTATATGTAGATAGCTATATGTAGATAATTATATGTAGATAGCTATGTGTTGATAGCTATGTGTCGATAGCTATATGTAGATAGCTATATGTAGATAGCTATATGTTGATAGCTTTTCTGTTTTTATCATTCTTTGATAGTATCTCTCTCTGCTAGTTAGCAGATTTATGTCACAGTTGTATGTCTGTTTATATTTGAGCACTGCAGCAAACCAGGTTATATACACAAATAAGTTATTATGTACAGGACGGAAACCTGTTTAGTTTACCCCTGAACACTAAACTAAACTTTTAATACAAAGTTGTAATATCTCCAATGGAAGACCACAGTTCATCATAGTCAACTTTTAAGATTACTCTATATCAAATTTTCGTCCCCGTGGCCTTCCTTGGGATGCAAGCGAGTGTTTGATGTGTTTGCTTCTAAAATAACGCTTTCCAGAAGAAAACAAATATCAGTTTTGCATCCCGGTGAAGGTTTTGTATCCCAACGAGGGTTTTGTATCTTGACGAGGGTTTTGTATCTCTACGAGAGTTTTGTATCCCAATGAGGGTTTTGTATCCCAATGAGGGTTTTGTATCCCGATGAGGGTTTTGTATCCCGATGAGGGTTTTGTATCCCGATGAGGGTTTTGTATCCCGATGAGGGTTTTGTATCCCGATGAGGGTTTTGTATCCTGACGAGGGTTTTGTATCCCGATGAGGGCCATGGGGCAGAAAATTTGATATAGAGTTAGCTTATAGTTAGGCTATAGTAAACTTATAAATAATAAGAGGATATTTGTCTGTTTCAGTGAATTATCAAATTATATTTCACCGAATGAACATTGAGAGCATTATTATTACGAGTCGCGTTAACCACGAGTGATAATAATAGCTTTCTATGATAATGAGTGAAAATTCTATCATTCACTTAAACAAATTTTCATTTTATTTTATGCTGAAAAGTGTATTTAGGATAGAAAAACAATGCAACTGTGCACTAATTGTCACGAGAACTCGTGATTAAACGACAATAAATTACGTCAAATAAGACTTCATATATGACGTCACTGACAGCTTGAGTCCGAAAACATTTGCAGAAATAAAATGTGTTATTCCACTGCTCTCAACATTTTATTTCGTTGATAAATTTCTACCAGTGGAATAGCACATTTTATTTCACTGATAAATTTCTACCTGTGGAATAGCACATTTTATTTCACTGATAAATTTCTACCTGTGGAATAGCACATTTTATTTCACTGGTAAATTTCTACCAGTGGAATAACACATTTTATTTCACTGATAAATTTCTACCAGTGGAATAGCACATTTTATTTCACTGATAAATTTCTACCAGTGGAATAGCACATTTTATTTCACCGATAAATTTCTATATTTCATTGGAAAGCATGAAATAAAATACTATACACACTGTAGTAACTTGGTTTACCTGCTCTTTCCTCGCACTTTTATCATTTATATTTCTTAATATTGTAGTACAACTTTATTTTTACAGTCGAGATTCCTCCGACGAGTGTCTTCCAATGTTAGTGATGTACGTCTTCATACTTGCTTGTATCTGACCAAATCGCGCATTACATGTATGAGAAATGGCTGCAAGCATGTGCATCCACGCTAACTTTACGCACACCCAATGTTATTCATACCCCGATGGAAACTATTAACCCCTGATTCATTTCTTATATTTACATTAATTAATCGTTTCAATGACACAAAGAATTGATAGCACACTGCATTTAAAATTGTTTGGTCCAGATTTGCAACTTACCGTCTGCCGGAATAGGTAAATAGATCATCCTTGGAACAGCGTAAACTGTGTAAGACACGCCTTTTCTCGCGACGAACGCTGCCTAACAAAGCGAATGCGCATGTTCTAAACTTTGAGTTGGCATGTCAGCTGCATATCATTAGTTGGGAACCCACATGTGAAAATGATGGTCTCTATTCGGAGGTTAAAATACAATGATGCTGTCTTCATAGCAGATCTAGTGAGCGACATTCCTTATTTGTTCTTGTGTCAAATACCAGCGCAGGGGTTTGCACCTCTTATGTCAAATATCAGCGCAGGGGGTTTGCACCTCTTGTGTCAAATACCAGTGCAGGGGGTTTGCACCTCTTATGTCAAATACCAGCGCAGGGGGTTTGCACCTCTTGTGTCAAATACCAGCGCAGGGGATTTGCACCTCTTGTGTCAAATAGCAGCGCAGGGGGTTTGCACCTCTTGTGTCAAATACCAGCGCAGGGGGTTTGCACCTCTTGTGTCAAATACCAGCGCAGGGGGTTTGCATCTTTTATGTCAAATACCAGCGCAGGGGGTTTGCACCTCTTGTGTCAAATACCAGCACAGGGGTTTGCATCTCTTGTGTCAAATACCAGCGCAGGGGTTTGCATCCCTTGTGTCAAATACCAGCACACGGGTTTGCACCTCTTGTGTCAAATATCAGCGCAGGGGGTTTGCACCTCTTGTGTCAAATACCAGCGCAGGGGGTTTGCACCTCTGGTGTCAAATACCAGCGCAGGGGGTTTGCATCTTTTATGTCAAATACCAGCGCAGGGGGTTTGCACCTCTTGTGTCAAATACCAGCACAGGGGTTTGCATCTCTTGTGTCAAATACCAGCGCAGGGGTTTGCATCCCTTGTGTCAAATACCAGCACAGGGGTTTGCACCTCTTGTGTCAAATATCAGCGCAGGGGGTTTGCACCTCTTGTGTCAAATACCAGTGCAGAGGGTTTGCACCTCTTGTGTCAAATACCAGTGCAGGGGGTTTGCATCTTTTATGTCAAATACCAGTGCAGAGGTTTTGCATCTCTTGTGTCAAATACCAGCACAGGGGTTTGCATCTCTTGTGTCAAATACCAGCGCAGGGGTTTGCATCCCTTGTGTCAAATACCAGCGCAGGGGTTTGCATCCCTTGTGTCAAATACCAGCACAGGGGTTTGCATCTCTTGTGTCAAATACCAGTGCAGAGGGTTTGCATCCCTTGTGTCAAATAACAGTGCAGAGGGTTTGCATCTCTTGTGTCAAATACCAGCACAGGGGTTTGCATCCCTTGTGTCAAATACCAGCACAGGGGTTTGCATCTCTTAGGTCAAATAACAGTGCAGAGGGTTTGCATCCCTTGTGTCAAATACCAGCGCAGGGGGTTTACACCTCTTGTGTCAAATAACAGTGCAGAGGGTTTGCATCCCTTGTGTCAAATACCAGTGCAGAGGTTTTGCACCTCTTGTGTCAAATACCAGTGCAGAGGTTTTGCATCTCTTGTGTCAAATACCAGTGCAGAGGTTTTGCACCTCTTGTGTCAAATACCAGTGCAGAGGTTTTGCATCTCTTGTGTCAAATACCAGTGCAGAGGTTTTGCACCTCTTGTGTCAAATACCAGTGCAGAGGTTTTGCACCTCTTGTGTCAAATACCAGTGCAGAGGTTTTGCACCTCTTGTGTCAAATACCAGTGCAGAGGTTTTGCACCTCTTGTGTCAAATACCAGTGCAGTGGGTTTGCATCTCTTCTAGTGCTATGCTTTAGTTAATTTCTTGAAGAATCCAATGCATGCTAGTCTTCAATAAAGACCTCTACTTTATGCTGTGCATTTTTGAATTTTATCTATCTGATACATGTTTTATCATTTATAAAGCAGCAGATTTGGTCAGATTCATTGAGTAGTTGTTGTACCATATGCATGTACCGGTAACGCATGTAATGTTGTGAATTTAGTTTAATCATATATTCCTGCTCGATTCGTATTTACATAAACATGTGAATACAAAACATGACTAATTAAATAAAGGCAAACTGGTCGGGCCACAAGTTCTAGCAACATTATACACTGCCCTTCCTGGAGAAGGTTTTGATTGTATTTCAATTGGGTAAATCACCAAGTGAGAATAAATATGTCTGAAATACTGTGTCGTTAATACACAACTCTCTTGCTTAATGAGGTAATATGTGAGGAGGCTCCATGCTATTGTGATCCCCTTGGCAGCAGATGTGAAGGTGTCGTTGTAATAGGTGGTATTGCCGTAGATGTTGGCAAAGATGTCGCTGAGCGGATGTAGACACAATGTGTAACATGTTGATGTCATGTGTACACTACCTGAACCTACAGACTTACAGGACCTTCCATTGATCTATCTATCTACAGACTCCCTGTACCATGCATTGACTCATATATCTCCACTGGTCCTGGGTTGTGCATTTCCTAACAAAATAAAACGTAGAAGAGTCTGCACAGTCCTCTCTATACAGTATATGTCTGCATATCTTATGTACCAGCAAATGTATGTATCGATCATGGATCACTGGCTCACTCGTCCATCCAGCGCTTTCTCTCCAGTTTGTCATCTGATTTCTCTACGGTTTCAGTAAGAGTGTTTACAGCCTTAGTATTAACATTACAAACATCATCAATAATTGGGTTGTATTCATTACCCATTCAGAACACGTATTTACATGTTATTTGCATTTTCTGTCATTAGTATGTGTGACTATATTTCTCTACATTCTAGAAAATTAACTGATTGCTAATTCTTGGTTAATTGTTAACTTAATTACATTTGTAGATGTGTCGTTCCATTGGATATATTCTGTTGATGGATGTATTATTAAAAACATTATTTATTGTACGATTGCGAAGCAAGTTCTAACAACTTATATTAATCACTCTCGTTAGCACGGATGAAAGCGTATATGTGGTCATTCGTGTGGGAGGAAACCGGAGTACCGGAAAAAAAACCCACCTGTCCGATCTGGCGACCACCGTACCATCTCACATACTTCCCGGTCCGAGGATCGAACCCGGGTTGCAATGGTGAAAAGCGAGCGTGCTAACTGCTGCGCTAATCGGACAGCCTGTTGAAGGATGTAGTTGAGGTGATGAATGCATATTTTATACTTAACTATTGTTAATTACTAATATACTGATATACTGTTTCTATGCACGTTCAAAACAATTAACCATGGCAAGTGCTGCATTTGGATATGTTTGTTTATTGTTGCTCCCCTCCCAGCCCTCCCTGGTTAATTTGGTGTGATGCCTCTTTTGGAGGATAGTGCAAGATATACAGAAGCATCCCCGATTCTATTAAATGCTTGGTGTATATAACTTAATACGATAAGCCTTGGTTATGGTCCCATTTAAATGACTGTTAACCCATTTGATTGTGGATACCGTTCACAAACAGTATTTGCAAAGAATATAGAAGAATATATGGAACGTGTCATCTGATCTGGCTCTATACTGTTTGCTATTCAGATGATCTTGCTAAGATACTTGGCTATGTAGCAAACAACATAGATCCAGATCAGCATGCAGCGTGATGCTGCGGCTGATCTGGATCTATGTTGTTTGCAAAAGACTTTAAATGTGTCCAGAATGAAATGGGTTAATATGGTTATGGTCGGACGGTGTGTCGAACATGCGATTCGCAGTTCTCAGTTTAAATCACTGACTCTTCTTTGCAACCAAGTGGTGTGTATGTTTTACGTTTATTTATCGTCACTACCGGTTGCCCATATGAACGACGCCTCCTGAAGAGAATAGTCATTTTAGATCTTGGAGGATAGTGCATGATACAGACAGAGACCCATTCCAGAGTCTCCTCTGGTTCTTTTACATGCACCATGTAAAGCACCGACACGAGACCTCGGTTTAACGTCCCATCTGAAAGACTGTTAATTTTATTAGGGTCAGACGGGGGATCGAACCTGCGATCCCTGGATTACCAGTCCAGCATGTTACCACTGGACTACAGATCTGTCTGTGAACCAAGTGGAGACTGTTTATATTATTATATACTCTAGGCAGCGAAATGATTTAATTAGTTTTTATAGATTTTCGAGTTGTGTGAAGATTATTTTGTAATGAACTGCTTTTTATAGCTTGAAACAAATTAATATTTAAATCATAATTTTTAGATAAATATTGAAGATATTGCTGCAAATGAACTATATTTTGGAAGTCGTGATAGCGCAGTGGATGCGCGTTCGCTTCAGGTGCGAAAGGTCCGGAATTCGAGCCCCGCTGGAGCCGTTACGATTGTGCCCTTAGGCAAGGCATTTAAATTCCACGTTGCCTCTTCTCTCTCCCTCGTGGCGATGGATTCCATCAGGAATGAGGTCTCGAGAGTGATTAATATAAGTTGAAATAACTTGTTTCGCAATCGAGCTAAAATAAATTTGTATAAACTAAACTAACTATGTTTTGTGAAATTATTATGGTAAATTAAATACCTCCTATTTATAAATATTTATCAGCTAAATCATCACTAGCATTGTAAATTGGGTAACATCAGACACAGGCAGATTTAACAGTGCTTTGATAGTAACATTTTCTTTTTCTTTTTTAATAGAAGACATAATTTATTATGTGCTTTGATGGAAGAATTGGGCTAAAAAAGTAAAATAATTGATATGAATGTTAGCCTAGAATGTTAGCCTATATTTGGCCGTTATTTGCCTACCACAATACTGTCCATCACGCATGCTGTGTTTTCGTGAATGATATCACGATTTTTGGATTGATATCACGTTTTCTGGTTTGATGCAGCTCATATTTATCCATCTCCTGAGAAAATAACACATGCGCACTTAGTGCTAGTTTATTTACTTCCTGTAGCATCTCTGTGTGCCAAATTTGACAGATACGGATGTTTGTAGTTTCGTGGTAATACCATACTAGTATTTCAATTGTTTTCATGTCAAAGTAATAAAGACGTTATTACGTGGCTAGCTTGCTATTAAATGTTCAAATTCATATCAAACTAACAAAGACGTTATTTCGTGGCTAGCTTGCTATTAAATGTTCAAAGTAATATCAAACTAACAAAGACGTTATTTCGTGGCTAGCTTGCTACCAGCATAAATAATCTCTAAACACTAGCTACCAGCATAAATAACCTCTAAACACTAGCTAGCAGCATAAATAACATAAACACTAGCTACCAGCATAAATAACCTAAACACTAGCTAGCAGCATAAATAACCTCTAAACACTAGCTAGCAGCATAAATAACATAAACACTAGCTACCAGCATAAATAACCTCTAAACACTAGCTACCAGCATAAATAACCTCTAGACACTAGCTACCAGCATAAATAACCTCTAAACACTAGCTAGCAGCATAAATAACCTCTAAACACTAGCTACCAGCCTAAAATGAACAAACAGGAACTTTGAATTCTTTTCACCGCTCCTGATTTACCGTATTTTGATGAAATGGATAATTACACTTTTTGCACAATTCACATCAATTTTGCTACCATTTTTGTCCTGTCTGAAGACCTATAAATGTTATTACAAATGACAAGTTTTCTAATTTGGTATCTCTGTCTCTTGGACTGGGATGATTTCTCTCTCTGTGTACGACTTTGCTTGTAATTATATCTGCGTAACGTATTTAAATAAAAACATTCAGTATTCCAGGACGATCTCTACAATGGATTTCATCTTCCATGAATATGCTAATTCTTGTCTGCTCTGGAATTGCCTGCAACAGACATGAAATTATAAGCATATCCTGTGTATACCTAATAGTGTTTTATAAGAAATTATCTGAAGGTGGAAAATGACTTTCAACCCCACAGGCCTCTAAATAGGCTTATGAAAAGTGTAGATCCAGATGAGCCGGCTCGTAACGAGCCGTCTCATCAGAATCTGCACTCTTTTGCCAGTAATAATCATTACTATTTTTAGATAAAATTACCCATTTTGATAAATGAACTGGTCTAAATTTAATTTTCTTATTAATTTATTGGTCTAAAAATAGCATGCACCAGTCCATGTCAGTTACTTGGTGTTGAATGGGTTAAGCTATTGATGGAGGCCATCTTGAAATTATATTTTCAACTTCTCTACCTTTCGTAGTTATGATAGTGTAGTGGTAGCGTGTTCGCTTCATGTGCGAAATGCCGGAGTTTGAACCCGCTGGAGCTGTTATGATTGTGCCCTTAGGCAAGGCATTTAAATTCCACATTGCCCCTTCTCTCTCCTTCGTGGCGATGGATTCCATCAGGAATGAGGTCTCGAGAGTGATTAATATAAATTGTAAGAAATCCAGCTAAAATAAATTTGTATAAACTAACTTCTCAATCCTGAACGGCTGACTTTGTCTTTCATTCTAATCCTTTATTCTATATTAGCTCTGCATGCTGGGTAGAATAAATGCTATAAATAGTTCAAATACTTGTAGAAGACGACAGTTCATTACCGGTAATGTTTTTTTCTCATTTTTAGTTCTGAAAACTCTGTGAAAATATGTCACGGAATTTCATTAGAAATGTGTCATTACACCATGAAATTCCATGATATTTTAAATTATTTTCACCGATAGCGTGCAAAGAGATAGAATCAGTTATTGCTGTAAAATGTTGAAAGATAAGATATATTTAAACTAGTCGCTGTTTAGTTTAAACATAAAACATATTTAAACTAGTCGCTGTTTAGTTTAAACATAAAACATATTTAAATTAGTCACTGTTTAGTTTAAGCATAAAACATATTTAAACTAGTTGCTGTTTAGTTGAAACATAAAACATTTTAAAACAACTAGCTGTTTAGTTTAGACATAAAACATATATAAACTAGTCGCTGTTTAGTTTAAACATAAAACATATTTAAACTAGTCGCTGTTTAGTTTAAACATAAAACATATTTAAACTAGTCGCTGTTTAGTTTAAACATAAAACATATTTAAACTAGTCGCTGTTTAGTTTAAACATAAAACATATTTAAAATAGTCGCTGTTTAGTTTAAACATAAAACATATTTAAATTAGTCACTGTTTAGTTTAAGCATAAAACATATTTAAACTAGTTGCTGTTTAGTTGAAACATAAAACATTTTAAAACAACTAGCTGTTTAGTTTAGACATAAAACATATATAAACTAGTCGCTGTTTAGTTTAAGCATAAAACATATTTAAACTAGTCGCTGTTTAGTTGAAACATAAAACATATTTAAACTAGTCGCTGTTTAGTTTAAGCATAAAACATATTTAAACTAGTCGCTGTTTAGTTTAAACATAAAACATATTTAAACTAGTCGCTGTTTAGTTTAAACATAAAACATATTTAAATTAGTCACTGTTTAGTTTAAGCACAAAACATATTTAAACTAGTCGCTGTTTAGTTTAAACATAAAACATATTTAAATTAGTCACTGTTTAGTTTAAGCATAAAACATATTTAAACTAGTCGCTGTTTAGTTTAAACATAAAACATATTTAAATTAGACACTGTTTAGTTTAAGCATAAAACATATATAAACTAGTCACTGTTTAGTTTAAACATAAAACATATTTAAACTAGTCACTGTTTAGTTTAAACATAAAACATATTTAAGCTAGTCGCTGTTTAGTTTAAACATTATTTATTTCACAATGATTGCGAAGCAAGTTTTAACAACATATATTAATCACTCTCGTTGAAAGCGTAAATGTGGTCATTGGTGTAGGAGGAAACCGGAGTGCTCGGAGAAAACCCACATGTCCGATCTGGTGACCACCGTACCATCTCACTAGTCGCTGTATCAGTGTTAATGATAATGGTATTGAGGATTATGGTAATTTGTAGATAAAAATATGTTAAAATTGTTACAATTTGTATACAATTTGACTACTATTTCGAAAATATATTTTTCAGCTTCTCTGCCATAACTGACCCCGAAGTTATAGAAATGTTCTCAGATCTCAAACTCAATCTCAAATGATCCGATTGGTTGTTTCTGAGTGTTACTGTCAGTTGAACCAATCAGATGCTTGTGACTGAGTTTTGAGATTGGAGAAAAGTTTTATAACCTCCAGGCCTGGAAACATGAACATAGGCATCACACTTAGCCTGCTGCTGATCCACCATCCTCCCCAAACCCCTGTTGCTCCATCAACCTTTGTTTAACTCATTCAACCCCAAGTAACTGACATGGACTGGTGCATGATATTTTTAGACCAATAAATTAATAAGAAAATTACCTTTGGACCAGTTCATTTATCAAAATGGGTAATTTTATCTAAAAATAGTAATAATTATTACTGGCAAAAAGTCACGTGACGAGCCGGCTCATCTGGATCTACATGTTTTGTAAGCCTATTTAAAGGCATGTGGTGTTGAAAGGGTTAAGGTTCATATGCAACATACTCTGCCGCCAATTAGCCTAGTGAATTTGACTTATCAGTTTGACTCATTTTCAGTCGAACATTTATTATTGCCAAAAAAATGAGGTATAATACATACAATATATAGACTACCCACAAATCTGCACCCATAGAAAATACATCATACAGCAATCTACCTACACTACGCTTTCATCCGCGCCAACGAGAGTGATTAATATAAGTTGTTAAAACTTGCTTCGCAATTGTTGTAAAATAAATAAAGTTAAACAAACATTTTATACCTAATATGTAATATTTTCAAAAATGAAATAAAAATTATACCTGTTCTTTGACAACTTGCAATGGAAAGACTTGTACGAAGTGTTCAACTTGTTTCAGTACTGCTGTTCAGCTGTGTTTTCTTATTATTTCAGACCTGCTACACCAAGCACAGTTCGAAATGGTTTTCGTGATGTATCCCCAGATCTCAGCTCCATTAGCAGTAGCCCATTAATTCATAGAAGGTAAGTCTGTCCTAAGATCTCTGCTACATAGGCAGTATACTTGAGATATAGACAGTAGCCCATTAATTCATAGAAGGTAAGTCTGTCCTAAGATCTCTGCTACATATGCAGTATACTTGAGATATAGACAGTAGCTCATTATATTATTATATTTCGGGTTTTACGCCTGCATCAGCACCATTTTGGGCTATATCGCCGGCGGGCAGTTTACTTAACAACACCTTTCCTGGGCAGGCTCCAGTGGATAACCAGTACTTGGGTGCACCAACTTCCGCAAGAAACTGCCAACTTTTTCATATAAATGAGACACGGCCTGAGCGGGGCTCAGTAGCTCATTAATTCACAGAAGGTAAGTCTGTCCTAAGATCTCTGCTACATAGGCGGTATACTTGATATATAGACAGTAGCTCATTAATTCACAGAAGGTAAGTCTGTCCTAAGATCTCTGCTACATAGGCGGTATACTTGATATATAGACAGTAGCTCATTAATTCACAGAAGGTAAGTCTGTCCTAAGATCTCTGCTACATAGGCGGTATACTTGATATATAGACAGTAGCTCATTAATTCACAGAAGGTAAGTCTGTCCTAAGATCTCTGCTACATAGGCAGTATACTTGATATATAGACAGTAGCTCATAATTCACAGAAGGTAAGTCTGTCCTAAGATCTCTGCTACATAGGCAGTATACTTGAGATATAGACAGTAGCTCATTAATTCACAGAAGGTAAGTCTGTCCTAAGATCTCTGCTACATAGGCAGTATATATACTTGAGATATAGACAGTAGCTCATTAATTCATAGAAGGTAAGTCTGTCCTAAGATCTCTGCTACATAGGCAGTATATATACTTGAGATATAGACAGTAGCTCATTAATTCACAGAAGGTAAGTCTGTCCTAAGATCTCTGCTACATAGGCAGTATACTTGAGATATAGACAGTAGCTCATTAATTCACAGAAGGTAAGTCTGTCCTAAGATCTCTGCTACATAGGCAGTATACTTGAGATATAGACAGTAGCTCATTAATTCATAGAAGGTAAGTCTGTCCTAAGATCTCTGCTGCATAGGCAGTATACTTGATATATAGACAGTACCTCATTAATTCATAGAAGGTAAGTTTTTATCCAAAACTGTCGACAAAACAATTTAAAGGGCGGAAGGTGGGCCATAGAAGTAATGCCTGTCAGTACACAATGATTTTGAACCGCACGTCACAAAGTACTTATTGGTAAAATGATTACATGACATTTTGCTGTTAGCTGCGTTACATGCAAGAGTCTGGGACTATATGCAGGGCTGATTTTAGAGGATTTGTTCTTTTTATACCCCCTTTTTATGACTCCAAAGGGAGGCATATAGTTTTCGCACTGTCTGTGTGTCCGTCTGTCTGTCTGTCCGCACCCATAAATTGGCACTTACATGGCTAAGAGACCAATAGATTTACTGTCTAGTTGTCTAGTGTTTTGTGGCTTTAAAAATGTTTTGGTGGCTATAAATTTCGTTTTATGTGGCAATAGAGAATAAAAGAATAGTTAGCCACTTAACCCTTTCAACACCACAGACCTCTCAATAGGCTTATAAAAATTGTAGATCCAGATGAGCCGGCTCGTGACGAGCCGTCTCATCAGGATCTGCACTTTTTTCAAGTAATATAACTATTTTTAGAATTTTATTTACCCATTTTGATAAATGAACTGATCCAAATGTAATTTTCTGATTAATTTATTGGTCTAAATATATCATGGACCAGTCCATGTGAGTTACTTGGTGTTGAATGGGTTAATAGACAATTTTGGGTATGACCGTCCTAGTCTATATTTCTGATTCAGGCTGTAGCTTATTCGTCTATTGTAGGGGGGCATTCATCACCTACCATGATATTTCTTGTTTGATTAAATTCTTGAAAAATATATATATTTATTTTTTTGAGGCCACTGATGGGTAACCCCGTTTATTTCCAAAGCTGATAATATTTATTTTTGCATACTTGTCTAAGCTGCTCAGAAAAGATATACAGTCAAGCCTGTCTTAAGCAGCCAGCCAACGGAATCATAGAAAGTGGTTGCTTAGCACATGTGGCTGCTTAATAGAGGGCAAATGTATAACAAAACAACATTGGGAATCTGGAAACTGGCTGCTTAATACAGATTGGCTGCTTAATGGAGGTGACCACTAGCACAGGTTTGACTCTATTTTCATTTGTTAATTAGAGGTCCTCTTTTTTTCCCAGTATTTTGGCAGATTTCCTCGTCACAATTTTCCATTCACTGTCGTATAAACACAGCTTGTTCGGGTCCGCCTCCGTGGTCGAGTGGTTAAGGTCGCTGACTTGTATACCACTGTAACCTATCATCACTAATGTTCACGGGTTCGAGCCCCGCTCAGGCCGTGTCTCATTTATATGAAAAAGTTGGCAATGTCTTACGGAGGTTGGTGCACCCAAGTACTGGTTAACCGCTGGAGCCTGCCTAGGAAAGGTGTTGTTAGGTAAACTGCCCGCCGGCGATATAGCCCAAAATGGTGCTGATGCAGGCGTAAAACCCGAAATATAACATATAACAGCTTGTTCATCTTCAAAACCTTGGGAAATAAACATCTGACCAACATTATCCTCCATATTTAGCTAATTTGTGTGCACAATATTCGTAGTGTGTAGCACTCTTCGTTGACACGTATATATAATGACATAAAATCTGACCGTCTACATTGCAGCCCAGGCAAGCACAGTATTGGAATCCGGTCCCAGTCTACGGATGATGAACATAGACTGATAGCTAGATATGCTTCCAGACTTGCTGCAGACGTGAAGAATGCTGTAAGTGTGTGAAACTGTGAAACTTGTGCATAGCCAGAAATTGTCTGTACTGTAGATATTGTCACTTGTGTGTAGATTAGCATGAGAGACGGATCTGTAGTCCAGTGGTAACATGCTGAACTGGTAATCCAGGGATCGCAGGTACGATCCCCTGTCTGACCCTAATAAAATTAACAGTCTTTCAGATGGGACTTTAAACCGAGGTCTAGTGTCGGTGCGGTACACCGTGCACATAAAAGAACCAAAGGAGACTCTGGAATGGATCTCTGTCTGTATCATTACACTATCCTCCAAGAATCTAAAATGACTAATATGGGCAACCGGTAGCAACGATAAATAAACTTAAAAAAAAACACAACTAGCATGAGTTTAAATTTAGATTTGTTGATGAGATTTATATTTTAGGTCAACACATCTACCTCTATGTTCTAGAAAGCCTATGTTCTATGGAAGCCTATGTTCTATGGAAGCCTATGTTCTAGAAAGCCTATGTTCTATGGAAGCCTATGTTCTATGGAAGCCTATGTTCTATGGAAGCCTATGTTCTATGGAAGCCTATGTTCTATGGAAGCCTATGTTCTATGGAAGCCTATGTTCTATGGAAGCCTATGTTCTATGAAAGCCTATGTTCTAGAAAGCCTATGTTCTATGGAAGCCTATGTTCTATGGATGCATATGTTCTATGGACACCTATGTTCTATGGAAGCCTATGTTCTATGGAAGCCTATGTTCTATGAAAGCCTATGTTCTATGGAAGCCTATGTTCTATGGAAGCCTATGTTCTATGGAAGCCTATGTTCTATGAAAGCCTATGTTCTATGGAAGCCTATGTTCTATGGAAGCCTATGTTCTATGGAAGCCTATGTTCTATGTAAGCCTATGTTCTATGGAAGCCTATGTTCTATGAAAGCCTATGTTCTATGTAAGCCTATGTTCTATGTAAGCATATGTTCTATGTAAGCCTATGTTCTATGGAAGCCTATGTTCTATGAAAGCCTATGTTCTATGTAAGCCTATGTTCTATGTAAGCCTATGTTCTATGGAAGCCTATGTTCTATGGAAGCCTATGTTCTCGACCAAGAGACCCAGTTTCCTGTCAGGGTCCTCTGGCCAAGTTGCTCCTTGACTTCAAATCACTTGCCCCTCACTGTTGTTGGTTCCAATCCCACTGGGGGCATCAAATTATTTCATGTGCGGAGGCTATCCAGCTGGCCTGTGGAAGGTCAGTGGTTCTACCCTGGTGCCCGTCCTTGCCTTAGATAATGCTCAGAGAATTTACTAGCCATTGCAACATTCAAAATGTATGAACCACTGCACTGGACCAATGTTTATGTTTCCTGGAACTTTATAATTATGCCCTGTATTTAGAAGTTGCCCTAATTAAATCTAGGGAATTGACAAACTTGTTTGTTAACCCATAACCTTCCAATCACGACTAAAGTCATTTTTGACAGCAGCATAGAACCAGATCAGACGGCACAGAACATGTTTGCTATTCAGATAGTTGAGCTAAATCACTTGTCTGAATAGCAAACAACATAGATCCTGGCATTATGTCACAGCTGATCTGGATCTATGTTGTTTGCACATATCGTCAAATTTATTCGGAGGCAGTTTCTTACGGAGGTTGGTGCACCCAAGTACTGGTTAACCGCTGGAGCCTGCCCAGGAAAGGTGTTGTTAAGTAAACTGCGATATAGCCCAAAATGGTGCTGATGCAGGCGTAAAACCCGAAATATAACATAACATAACAAATTTATTCGGCAGCTTAATGGTTAGTGCCTTGTGAACAGCAACAGTATTTTCTGTAAGGACATTTCAAGAACTACTAATAATGCTTTTACCGGGAATTATGATTCTGTGAACAGTAAATACTAATTATACCAATACAAATTCTATTCCGGGAATAAATTCTTTGTTGAAAGCATATTGATTGGTTGGGAAATTCATATTTATTTAACTTGTGATTATTGTCTGGCAATTTGTATCGCAGTCTTATTTCCTATAGAAAGACTTCATGAGGTCGATTTTATTGAAAATGGGAAAGACACTTCTTGAAGGTGCCTACCATGATATCAGATATCAGCCTATTGAAATACCTGTAATTCTAGAACTCAGTTTGTTTAAAGGCTAGTTTGTTTAACCCATTCAACACCAAGTAACTGACATGGACTGGTCCATGATATTTTTAGACCAATAAATTAATAACAAAATTACATTTGGATCAGTTCATTTATCAAAATGGGTAATTTTGTTTCTAAAAATAGTTATATTACTTGAAAAAAGTGCAGATCCTGATGAGACGGCTCATCACGAGCCGGCTCATCTGGATCTACACTTTTTTGTAAGCCAATTTAGAGGTCTGTGGTGTTGAAAGGGTTAAGCTATTTATGTGATTTCTTTCTTCAGTTTGAAAAATAATATTATAATTCATATGTTTAGTTTATTCAAATTTAGTTTAGCTTGATTGCAAAACATGTTCTTACAATTTATATTAATCACTCTCGAGACCTCTCATTTCCTGATTCTCCATCGCCACGAGGGAGAGAGAAGAGGCCACGTGGAACTTAAATGCCTTGCCTAAGGACACAATCGTAACGGCTCCCAACGGGGCTCAAGCTCCGAATTCATATGCATTTATCCTCGAGTTAACTTTAGTAAACCTCCATTTACAGAGTTATTGCTGATTTTGTTAAAAAAATATCCATAAAGGGAGGTAATTTACAAATGGTAATTTCACAAAAACAGGTTCGTTTGTGGCCATATTTTTCAAATTTTACTTTTTACCGAAATAATTTATTATTGAAAAATGAAAATATAAGACAAATAGTCACAATATCTAATCATCCGCGCCTTACAATATCTCGGTGTGCAGCACACTCTAAATAAACGTATAATGTTGCTTTAAACACTATTTTCATTTTGTATAAAGTGTAATGTCATGTATTGTGTTTGACCTATTTAGAATGATGAGGATATGTGTTATTCAATATGAATTATATCTAGGAATTATATCATTACAGTGTGTGGACTTTATTCTGGTTACAGAACTTCTTGTTTAATATCAAATAATTAAATATTAAATAATTAAATTAAAAGCTAATTTAAAATAGTTAATTAACCCATTCAACACCAAGTAACTGACATGGACTGGTCCATGATATTTTTAGACCAATAAATTAATAACAAAATTACATTTGGATCAGTTCATTTATCAAAATGGGTAAATTATTTTCTAAAAATTGTAATATTACTTGCAAAAAGTGCAGATCCTGATGAGACGGCTCGTCACGAGCCGGCTCATCTGGATCTACACTTTTTGTAAGCCTATTTAGAGGTCTGTGGTGTTGAAAGGGTTAATATCAAATAATTAAATATTAAATAATTAAATTAAAAGCTAATTTAAAATAGTTAATTAACCCTTTCAACCCCACAGGCCTCTAAATAGGCTTATGAAAAGTGTAGATCCAGATGAGCCGGCTCGTGACGAGCCATCTCATCAGGATCTGCACATTTTGCCAGTAATAATTATTACTATTTTTAGATAAAATTACCCATTTTGATAAATGAACTGGTCCAAAGGTAATTTTCTTATTAATTTATTGGTCTAAAAATATCATGGACCAGTCCATGTCAGTTACTTGGGGTTGAATGGGTTAAACAGTTAGGTACCAATGAGAAACATTAGTCAGTTACTGCCCCTGAATACTCCTAAAATAGATTGGTCCTCTTAATTGGTTTCCTCTGTTTTTATCGTCGTTTCCTATGCACTTCATCCTATCCATTTTCATATGTTTTCTCGTCTTATAATTATTAAATCTAGGCAGATATCCATCCTACTGGTTGGCGACCCTTTTCTGTTCAAAAAACGATGTTTTTTAAAAGTTTATGCTGCATCGTCATTTCTTTAACAATAAATATGTCAGCTCAGATGGATCTGTAGTCCAGTGGTAACACGCTGGACTGGTAATCCAGGGATCGCTGGTTCGATCCCCCGTCTGACCCTAATAAAATTAACAGTCTTTCAGATGGGATTTTAAACCGAGGTCTTGTGTCAGTGCTTTACACCGTGCACGTAAAAGAACCAGAGGAGACTCTGGAATGGGTCTCTGTCTGTATCATTGCACTATCCTCCAAAAATCTAAAATGACTAATCTCTTCAGGAGGCGTCGCTCATATGGGCAACCGGTAGCGACGATAAATAAACGTAAAACATACATACACGCATGTATACCACAAATACTAAAATGATGTATAACAGGGCTCGTCCTAAGTCAGAATATTTGAGAGAAGTGAGAAACCTGCGCTGTTGGGCCTTTTACTCGTATTATTTCAACAAAATACAGAGCCTGACTGCCCCACCTGGGCCCTAATAGTGTGTAATAAAAAAACCAAATTTATTTTCACAATTTTCATACAAAATCGTGTCCAGTAAGTCACACTATCCATTAAAAATCAATATTCAAATATTGTATCTAATGGCCGGTGTAACTACAGTCAAACCTGTCTTAAGCAGCCAGTCAAGGGAATTGTAAAAAGTGGCTGCCTTAGCACAGGTGGCTGCTTAATAGAGGTCAAATGTATAATAAAACAACATATTGGGAATCTTGAAACTGGCTGCTTAACACAGGTCGGCTGCTTAATAGAGGTCAAATGTATAATAAAACAACATATTGGGAATCTTGAAACTGGCTGCTTAACACAGATCGGCTGCTTAATAGAGGTCAAATGTATAATAAAACAACATATTGGGAATCTGGAAACTGGCTGCTTAACACAGGTTGGCTGCTTAATAGAGGTCAAATGTATAATAAAACAACATATTGGGAATCTGGAAACTGGCTGCTTAACACAGGTTGGCTGCTTAATAGAGGTGACCACTAACACAGGTTTGACTGTATGGCCATAATCCCTTCACTGACTGCTCTATTATTCTTTATTGAAACTAACTACGGTTCTGTGGTGGTGAATATTCATCTCATATATCAGTTTCGTCAGGGGACGTTCATGTGATCTGTCATTGTCTTCTCGGACAGGAATAAATCTATCTTCTTAACCCTTAGCGTGCTAATCACAGCTAAAGTTGCTTTTGCAAACAGATAGAGCCAGATCAAACAGCACAGAACGTGCCGTCTGATCAGGCTCTATGCTGTTTGATATTTGGAAAGCGGAGCCCAAGCACTTGGCTGAATAGCAAGAGAAAATAGAACATGATTAAGCGCGATGTTACGCCGTGGCTGATCTGGATCTAAGTTGGTTGCTATTCAGATATTGGAGCACAAGCATTTGGCTGAATAGTAAACATCATAAATGTAGCGCCGTGGTTGATCTGGATCTAAGTTGGTTGCTATTCAGATATTGGAGCAAAAGCATTTGGCTGAATAGTAAACATCATAGATACTGATCAGACATGGCGTAACGCCGTGGTTGATCTGGATCTATATTGTTTGCACATTCCTTCCAATTTAATCAGAATATGAACCTGTGTAATGCAACAAGTCTTCAATAAATTGCTATCTTTAGAATCTTAATATACACGTAATCACCCAACATTTGTTGGTTCTTGTATCTCGCTTAGATACAATATCGTTTATTCACCCACCATATTTTTGCCCTGGTATCTCGGTATAATGAACAGTCCATTGATGTGCCAGACTATGATACTTTTAATCTCTAGTAGACTGATGTGTTAAATATTTCACATCACAAATGCATCTCGCTTAGATACAATATCGTTTATTCACCCACCATATTTTTGCCCTGGTATGTCGGTATAATGAACAGTCCATTGATGTTCCAGACTATGATACCTTTAATCTCTAGTAGTCCGACGTGTTAAATTTTTCATATTTAACAAATTTTGGAAACACAACAAATTTTAAACTATATTTAGCTCGAGGAAACAAGCTTCAGCAATCACCATTGTTGGCATTAGGAAGATGAGTGCTGGAAACATGGGTCCTAGCCAGTAGGTGTGGGGGAATAATCTGCCCATATGAGCGATGCCTCCTGAAGAGATTAGTCATTTCAGATTTTTGGAGGATAGTGCAATGATACAGATAGAGACCCGTTCCAGAGTCTCCTCTGGTTCTTTTACGTGCACAGTGTAAAGCACCAACACGAGATCTCAGTTTAACGTCCCATCTGAAAGACTGTTAATTTTATTAGGGTCAGATGGGAGATCGAACCTGCAAAACCTGCAGAATTATAGCAATGGGATAGTTTATACAAATTTATTTTAGCTCGATTGTGAAGCAAGTTATTACAACTTATTAATCACTCTCGAGACCTCATTCCTGATGGAATCCATCGCCACGAGGGAGAGAAGCAATGGGATGACAATTTAAAGCAACACTATATTGGAATAAGGGATGGTTTTTTTTGGTTAAAGGTCCAAGATATTTAAAGAATATTTCCCAATTGATGTGTGTTTAAAAAAAATAGAGAAATATTCGAACAGCAACGGAAAACAAATAACATAAATATAGCACCGTGGTATACTCGAATTGTCCGTGTAAACTGTCATCTCGTAACTGTATATTTAAGATGTTATTTAGTACGGAGAGGATTCACTGTCGCTGGAACACATGTTACTGCGGAGCATTGATTGTTCTACAAATGTTCCTCAAGCAAATCTTGACATTTTATATCCGACCACATGAGAGAAAATGACATATTTCGGACTGGAATTACTTGCGGAGGAAGTTATTTGAATTCCATATCAGTTTTCTTCATTCGCTTCTCGCAGAATAAATTGTGTAGTAGACTTGGCACTCCGATGTTTATCCACACCTGAAATAAAACCGTTATTATCATTATTATTATGTGTTATCCATTCCTGAAATAAAACCGTTATTATTTTTATTATTATTATTATAATTATGTGTTACCCACACCTGAAATAAACCGTTATTATTATTTTTTTAATTATTATAATTATGTGTTATCCACACCTGAAATAAACCGTTATTATTATTATTTTATTATTATTATTATGTGTTATCCACACCTGAAATAAAACCGTTATTTAAAAAAAAAATTATTATAATTATGTGTTATCCACACCTGAAATAAACCGTTATTATTATTTTTTTTATTATGGATAAAATACATAACTTCTGAAGAGCCTCATATTGTCGGGCGAGAAATAAAAGCTTCAGTCCTGTAAGGCAATGTATAACCTGAACTTATTTAAAAAGGGACAGTCCCCCTCCCTTAATCAGAGTCCACCCTGAAAAGAGACAGTCCCCATCCCTTAATCAGAGTCCTACCTGTACGGGGACAGTCCCGCTCCCTTAATCAGAGTCCTACCTGTACGGGGACTGTCCCCCTCCCTTAATCAGAGTCCTACCTGTACGGGGACAGTGCCCCTCCCTTAATCAGAGTCCACCCTGTATGGGGACAGTCCCCCTCCCTTAATCAGTGTCCACCCTGTATGGGGACAGTCCCCCTCCCTTAATCAGAGTCCTACCTGTACGGGGACAGTCCCCATCCCTTAATCAGAGTCCTACCTGTATGGGGACAGTCCCCCTCCCTTAATCAGAGTCCTACCTGTACGGGGACAGTCCCCCTCCCTTAATCAGAGTCCACCCTGAAAAGAGACAGTCCCCATCCCTTAATCAGAGTCCTACCTGTATGGGGACAGTCCCCCTCCCTTAATCAGAGTCCTACCTGTACGGGGACAGTCCCCCTCAATCAGAGTCCTACCTGTACGGGGACAGTCCCCCCTTAATCAGAGTCCTACCTGTATGGGACAGTCCCCCTCCTTTAATCAGAGTCCTACCTGTACGGGGACAGTCCCCCTCCCTTAATCAGAGTCCTACCTGTACGGGGACAGTCCCCCTCCCTTAATCAGAGTCCTACCTGTACAGGGACAGTCCCCCTCCCTTAATCAGAGTCCTACCTGTATGGGGACAGTCCCCCTCCCTTAATCAGTATCCACCCTGTATGGGGACAGTCCCCCTCCCTTAATCAGTGTCAATCCTGAACGGGGACAGTCCCCCTCCCTTAATCAGAGTCCATCCTAAATGGGGACAGTCGCCCTCCCTTAATCAGTGTCCACCCTGTATGGGGACAGTCCCCCTCCCTTAATCAGTGTCCATCCTGAAAGGTGACAGTCCCCCCCCTCCTCCCTTAATCAGAGTCCATCCTGTACGGGGATATTTGCAACTGTGTCCGTGTAGCACCAGTCTACAACTCTTTCCTAGTAGCACCAGTCTGCAACTGTTTCCCTGTAGCACCAGTCTGCAACTGTTTCCCTGTAGCACCAGTCTACAACTGTTTCCTTGTAGCACCAGTCTACAACTGTTTCCTTGTAGCACCAGTCTACAACTGTTTCCTTGTAGCACCAGTCTACAACTGTTTCCTTGTAGCACCAGTCTACAACTGTTTCCTTGTAGCACCAGTCTACAACTGTTTCCTTGTAGCACCAGTCTACAACTGTTTCCTTGTAGCACCAGTCTACAACTGTTTCCTTGTAGCACCAGTCCACAACTGTCTCAGTTTAGCACCAGTATACAACTGTTTCCTTGTAGCATCAGCCTGCAACTGTTTCCTTGTAGCACCAGTCTGCAACTGTTTCCTTGTAGCACCAGTATACAACTGTTTCCTTGTAGCACCAGTCTACAACTGTTTCCTTGTAGCACCAGTCTACAACTGTTTCCTTGTAGCACCAGTCTACAACTGTTTCCTTGTAGCACCAGTCTACAACTGTTTCCTTGTAGCACCAGTCTACAACTCTTTCCTAGTAGCACCAGTCTACAACTGTTTCCTTGTAGCACCAGTCTACAACTCTTTCCTAGTAGCACCAGTCTGCAACTATTTCCTTGTAGCACCAGTCTACAACTGTCTCAGTTTAGCACCAGTCTGCAACTGTTTCCTTGTAGCACCAGTCTACAGCTGTTTCCTTGTAGCACCAGTCTGCAACTGTTTCCTTGTAGCATCAGTCTGCAACTGTTCCTTGTAGCACCAGTCTACAACTGTTTCCTTGTAGCACCAGTCTACAACTGTTTCCTTGTAGCACCAGTCTACAACTGTTTCCTTGTAGCACCAGTCTGCAACTGTTTCCTTGTAGCACCAGTCTACAACTGTTTCCTTGTAGCACCAGTCTACAACTGTTTCCTTGTAGCACCAGTCTGCAACTGTTTCCTTGTAGCACCAGTCTGTAACTGTTTCCTTGTAGCACCAGTCTACACATGTTTCCTTGAAGCACCAGTCTACAACTGTATCCTTGTAGCACCAGTCTACAACTGTTTCCTTGTAGCACCAGTCTACAACTGTTTCCTTGTAGCACCAGTCTACAACTGTTTCCTTGTAGCACCAGTCTACACCTGTTTCCTTGTAGCACCAGTCTGCAACTGTTTCCTTGTAGCACCAGTCTGCAACTGTTTCCTTGTAACACCCAGTCTGCTACTGTTTCATTGTAGCACCAGTCTGCTAATGTTTGCTTGTAGCACCAGTCTGTAACTGTTTGCTTGTAGCACCAGTCTGCAACTGTTTGCTTGTAGCACCAGTCTGTAACTGTTTCCTTGTAGCACCAGTCTGCAACTGTTTCCTTGTAGCACCAGTCTGCTACTGTTTGCTTGTAGCACCAGTCTGCAACTATTTCATTTTAGCACCAGTCTGCTACTGTTTGCTTGTAGCACCAGTCTACAACTGTTTCCTTCTAGCACCAGTCTACAACTGTTTCTTTGTAGCACCAGTCTGCTACTGTTTCCTTGTAGCACCAGTCTGCAACTGTTTCTTTGTAGCACCAGTCTGCACCTGTTTCCTTGTAGCACCAGTCTACAACTGTTTCCTTGTAGCACCAGTCTACAACTGTTTCCTTGTAGCACCAGTCTGCAACTGTTTCCTTGTAGCACCAGTCTGCAACTGTTTCCTTGTAACACCAGTCTGCTACTGATTCCCTGTAGCACCAGTCTACAACTGTTTCCTTGTAGCACCAGTCTGCAACTGTGTCCTTGTAGCACCAGTCTACAACTGTTTCCTTGTAGCACCAGTCTACAACTGTTTCCTTGTAGCACCAGTCTGCAACTGTTTCCTTGTAGCACCAGTCTGTAACTGTTTCCTTGTAGCACCAGTCGACACCTGTTTCCTTGAAGCACCAGTCTACAACTGTATCCTTGTAGCACCAGTCTACAACTGTTTCCTTGTAGCACCAGTCTACAACTGTTTCCTTGTAGCACCAGTCTACAACTGTTTCCTTGTAGCACCAGTCTACACCTGTTTCCTTGTAGCACCAGTCTGCAACTGTTTCCTTGTAGCACCAGTCTGCAACTGTTTCCTTGTAACACCAGTCTGCTACTGTTTCATTGTAGCACCAGTCTGCTAATGTTTGCTTGTAGCACCAGTCTGTAACTGTTTGCTTGTAGCACCAGTCTGCAACTGTTTGCTTGTAGCACCAGTCTGTAACTGTTTCCTTGTAGCACCAGTCTGCAACTGTTTCCTTGTAGCACCAGTCTGCTACTGTTTGCTTGTAGCACCAGTCTGCAACTATTTCATTGTAGCACCAGTCTGCTACTGTTTGCTTGTAGCACCAGTCTACAACTGTTTCCTTCTAGCACCAGTCTACAACTGTTTCTTTGTAGCACCAGTCTGCTACTGTTTCCTTGTAGCACCAGTCTGCAACTGTTTCTTTGTAGCACCAGTCTGCACCTGTTTCCTTGTAGCACCAGTCTACAACTGTTTCCTTGTAGCACCAGTCTACAACTGTTTCCTTGTAGCACCAGTCTGCAACTGTTTCATTGTAGCACCAGTCTGCAACTGTTTCCTTGTAACACCAGTCTGCTACTGATTCCCTGTAGCACCAGTCTGCAACTGTTTCCTTGTAGCACCAGTCTGCACCTGTTTCCTTGTAGCACCAGTCTGCACCTGTTTCCTTGTAGCACCAGTGTATTGCTTTTCAGTGTAACCCTGTAGCATTAAACATGTATGTACATATACCCTGGGGAGTAAGAGTGATTTATGAACTCCTCTATTGTGAAATAATTGGACTTAACTAAAGTGATTGACAAAAACTCTGATACAGAGAATAATTTGTGACTGGTAATGTTTTGCACAGAAACATTATTGTCATAGTTTATGTCTGGTCACATGGGAACAAAATGATTTACAGGGAAAGTTGAGAGTGCTATTGTACTATTGGCATTATGAAGGTTAATTTATACATGTATTATCCATGTATTAATCATATATTATCCATGTATTAATAATATATTATCCATGTATTAATCATATATTATCCATGTATTATCCATGTATTAATCATATATTATCCATGTATTAATCATATATTATCCATGTATTAATCATATATTATCCATGTATTATCCACATATTAATCATATATTCTCCATATATTATCCATGTATTATCCATGTATTAATCATATATTATCCATGTATTATCCATATATTATCCATATATTATCCACATATTAATCATATATTCTCCATATATTATCCATGTATTATCCATGTATTAATCATATATTATCCATGTATTATCCACATATTAATCATATATTCTCCATATATTATCCATGTATTATCCATGTATTAATCATATATTATCCATGGATTATCCATGTATTATCCATGTATTATCCACATATTAATCATATATTATCCATGTATTAATCATATATTATCCATGTATTAATCATATATTTTCCATATATTATCCATATATTATCCATGTATTAATCATATATTATCCATGTATTATCCACATATTAATCATATATTATCCATGTATTAATCATATATTTTCCATATATTATCCATGGATTATCCATGTATTATCCATGTATTAATCATATATTCTCCATATATTATCCATGGATTATCCATGTATTATCCACATATTAATCATATATTCTCCATATATTAATCATATATTATCCATGTATTAATCATATATTATCCATGTATTAATCATATATTATCCATGTATTAATCATATATTATCCATGTATTAATCATATATTATCCATGTATTATCCATGTATTATCCATGTATTATCCATATATTATCCATGTATTAATCATATATTATCCATGTATTAATCATATAGTATCCATGTATTATCCACGTATTAATAATATATTCTCCATATATTATCCATGTATTATCCATGTATTATCCATGTATTAATCATATATTATCCATGTATTAATCATATATTATCCATGTATTAATCATATATTATCCATGTATTAATCATATATTATCCATGTATTAATCATATATTCTCCATGTATTAATCATATATTATCCATGTATTAATCATATATTCTCCATGTATTAATCATATATTATCCATGTATTAATCATATATTATCCATGTATTAATCATATATCCATGTATTACATATTATCCATGTATTAATCATATATTATCCATGTATTAATCATATATTATCCATGTATTAATCATATATTATCCATGTATAAATCATATATTATCCATGTATTATCCATGTATTATCCATGTATTATCCACTTATTAATCATATATTATCCATGTATTAATCATATATTCTCCATGGATTACCCACATATTAATCAAACATTCTCCATGGATTATCTACGTATTAATCATACATTCTCCATGGATTACCCACGTATTAATCATACATTCTCCATGGATTATCCACATATTAATCATACATTCTCCATGGATTATCCACGTATTAATCATACATTTTCCATGGATTACCCACATATTAATCATACATTCTCCATGGATTACCCACATATTAATCATACATTCTCCATGGATTACCCATGGATGTTGGATGGTGGATGTACATTAACATTAATCCAAGCCATCTAAGTTATGTTTAATGAGAGATTGTAGCAGAATGTATCAGAGTTACTAATGAAAAGATAATAATTATTCAAGTTGAAGAGAGTCGACTTCACCAAAATTGGAAAGCTACTCAAAAGGTCCTCGGAATGAATTTATATTTTAATTTAAAGGCATTTGTCACAACTGACCATGTATAAACAGAACTGAATATATCAATAAATATAATACAGGTTCCAGCAAAATATAAATGATGAGTCAAGCTTATGGGAGAGGAGGAACATCTTTCGCTAACAGTGGATTCAAATCACTTCTTCATACAGTGGGTTTAGATAAGTCATGTTGACAATTGAGGGACTTCTATCTTGGCCCCTTGTGTTTCTATTACAATCAAGGTCATTGTTAAGCACAAATTCTTTGTGTAAGTCATGATAGCTCATTGGTGGCGCGTTCGCTTCATGCATGAAAGGTCCGGAGTTCGGGCCCAGCTGTATAGCCATTACGATTATGCCCTTAGACAAGCATTTAAATTCCACGTTACCTCTTCTCTCTCCCTCGTGGCTATGGATTTCCATCAGGAATGAGGTCATGAGAGTGATTAATATAAGTTGTAAGAACTTGTTTCGCAGTCGAGGTAAAATAAATTTGCATAAAATAAATAAAATAGTACTTCCACATGCATGAACCGATATAACCGAGTCATTACAAGATATAGGTAGTTATAGTAACGGTATTATAACTGGTAGTGCAGTTTGTACCAGGCAGTACTTGCACATGCATGAACCAATATAACCGAGTCATTACAAGATATAGGTAGTTATAGTAACGGTATTATAACTGGTAGTGCAGTTTGTACCAGTCAGTACTTGCACATGCATGAACCGATATAACCGAGTCAGTACAAGATATAGGTAGTTATAGTAACGGTATTATAACTGGTAGTGCAGTTTGTACCAGTCAGTACTTGCACATGCATGAACCGATATAACCGAGTCAGTACAAGATATAGGTAGTTATAGTAATGGTATTATAACTGGTAGTGGAGTTTGTAGTAGTACTTGCACATGCATGAACCGATATAACCGAGTCAACCGATATAACCGATTCATTGCAAGATATAGGTAGTTATAGTAATGGTATTATAACTGGTAGTGGAGTTTGTAGCAGTACTTCTACATGCATGAACTGATATAACCGAGTCAACCGATATAACCGAGTCATTACAAGATATAGGTAGTTATAGTAACGGTATTATAACTGGTAGTGGAGTTACTACTGTATTCCAATACTTCATTACCTTGTTCTAGAATGTCACCAGACAACTACAGCATTTTGATATTGGAATTTCAACGATGTGGGTACTGCTGTCCAAACTCTCAGCAATTGTTTATCAATATCACTGGTGGTTATTGTGTCTCCTAGTGCTTGCTACATGAAATATTTATCTGCAGGGCCGCTTGGGGATAGGAAAAATTACCCAAGTCTTGGACTGGAAATAATTGAGAGAAATGTGATTTAGGAATGAGGCAATATGTGCGTTACATTGTGTGTTAACTTAATTAATGTTCATAGATATCGTATCATTAATATTTCATTTTCTCACAGAACTTTGCTTGCATACAGTGTAATACAGCTGTTACATATTTTCTTATATGTCCACACATGTAATAACACCTGGAAGGATTCTGATTTGTCGTGGCATGACATGGACAGCTTGCTATACACATTTTGACATCTACAAGCTTAGAGCAATAAAATGCTAAATATGCACTAGTGGGATACAGTGATTAAGCACATTGTGTCGATTTTTTGCGTGATGTTGTTCGCTTATCAGGGACTATTTGCTACGGCATATGGATGCATTAATGTGATGAGGCTCAACAATATACTTGCAAACAGAAAGGTTTTTCTTCAAATTTCTTACACATTATTTCGTACCATATTTTATGAAACTTGTTTAAAGACTTGCAAAATTCCAAAATGAATTTCATAAAATATGGTATGAAATCATCACGAGTCCTTTTTATCACATTAAAAGTTGCTACCAAGTGTCAGCGCAAATTGTCATCACGTCACTAAAATGTTATGACGTCACTACACAAAGCAGCATTATATTTACGTTTTAAACAGCGTTATAATTGCGTCGAGACTTCTTTTAAATCATAGTTTGTCTTACCATTAACGTTATGTACCAATTAAAATAAAAAATATGCATACTTTAAAGTTTAATTTACAAATTATACCAATTATTTTCTCAACCAATCAGAATCCTTTCATGTGTTAGTACACGTGTGTACATATAAGAAATTATGAGATGACTGTATTACACTGAATACAATCAAAGATATGTGATAGCAGAATATGATATATTTCTGCATTCTAAATTGTGAAAGTTTAACCAGGAAGTGATTATAATATTATATTGACAATAAAACAAACACAGTATTTTGCTCAATGCTAGTTTATGATTGCTGAGGTTTGTGTTGGTTCATTTGGAATATGTTCTTGTCAGACAGACAAACAGTTTATGATTGCTGAGGTTCGTGCTGGTTCATTTGGAATATGTTTTTGTCAGACAGACAAACAGTTTATGATTGCTGATGTTTTGTTGGTTCATTTGGAATATGTTATTGTCAGACAGACAAACAGTTTATGATTGCTAATGTTTGTGTTGGTTCATTTGGAATATGTTATTGTCAGACAGACAAACAGTTTATGATTGCTGAGCTTTGTGTTGGTTCATTTGGAATATGTTATTGTCAGACAGACAAACAGTTTATGATTGCTGAACTTTGTGTTGGTTCATTTGGAATATGTTATTGTCAGACAGACAAACAGTTTATGATTGCTAATGTTTGTGTTGGTTCATTTGGAATATGTTATTGTCAGACAGACAAACAGTTTATGATTGCTAATGTTTGTGTTGGTTCATTTGGAATATGTTATTGTCAGACAGACAAACAGTTTATGATTGCTAATGTTTGTGTTGGTTCATTTGGAATATGTTATTGTCAGACAGACAAACAGTTTATGATTGTTAATGTTTGTGTTGGTTCATTTGGAATATGTTATTGTCAGATATACAAACAGTTTATGATTGCTGATGTTTGTGTTGGTTCATTTGGAATATGTTATTGTCAGATATACAAACAGTTTATGATTGCTGATGTTTGTGTTGGTTCATTTGGAATATGTTATTGTCAGACAGACAAACAGTTTATGATTGCTGAGGTTCGTGCTGGTTCATTTGACATTTATATGAAAATGTTGGCAGTTTCTTACGGAGGTTGGTGCACCCAAGTACTGGTTATCCGCTGGAGCCTGCCCAGGAAAGGTGTTGTTAGGTAAACTGCCCGCCGGCGATATAGCCCAAAATGGTGCTGATGCAGGCGTAAAACCCGATATATAGCATAATATCATTTGGAATATGTTCTTGTAAGACAGACAAACAGTTTATGATTGCTGACATTTGTGCTGGTTCATTTGGAATATGTTCTTGTCAGACAGACAAACAGTTTATTCATACGCAACTGACAGGACCGTTTCAGATTGTAATCAGGCGAGTATTAATATACATAAAATAAGAAAAGATGAGACCATTGTACTTGTATCAAGACAATTAACCTTTATGGAGATGAGGCAAGATATTGAATTTATATATATCTATATGGAGGTGATATAAGTCAGATATTCAATGTATTTACCTACATGGACATGAAACAAGCCAAGGGAGTGAATGTATTTATTTATTCTGAGGTGATACCAAGAGATTCAATGTATTTACCTATACTTTATATGTACAAGATTTAAGCCAATATATTAAATGTATGCACCTATATGGACATGATTTAAGCCAAGAGATTAAATGTATGCACCTATATGGACATTAATTAAGCCAAGAGATTAAATGTATGCACCTATATGGACATTAATTTAGCCAAGAGATTAAATGTATGCACCTATATGGACATTAATTAAGCCAAGAGATTAAATGTATGCACCTATATGGACATTAATTTAGCCAAGAGATTAAATGTATGCATATATATGGACATGAATTAAGCCAAGAGATTAAATGTATGCACCTATATGGACATGAATTAAGCCAAGAGATTAAATGTATGCACCTATATGGACATGATTTAAACCAAGAGATTAAATGTATGCACCTATATGGACATGATTTAAACCAAGAGATTAAATGTATGCATATATATGGACATGATTTAAACCAAGAGATTAAATGTATGCATATATATGGACATGATTTAAGCCAATATATTAAATGTATGCACCTATATGGACATGATTTAAACCAATATATTAAATGTATGCACCTATATGGACATGATTTAAACCAATATATTAAATGTATGCACCTATATGGACATGATTTAAACCAATATATTAAATGTATGCACCTATATGGACATGATTGAAACCAATATATTAAATGTATGCACCTATATGGACATGATTTAAACCAATATATTAAATGTATGCACCTATATGGACATGATTTAAACCAATATATTAAATGTATGCACCTATATGGACATGATTTAAACCAATATATGAAATGTATGCACCTATATGGACATGATTTAAACCAATATATTAAATGTATGCACCTATATGGACATGATTGAAACCAAGATATTAAATGTATGCACCTATATGGACATGATTTAAACCAATATATTAAATGTATGCACCTATATGGACATGATTTAAACCAATATATTAAATGTATGCACCTATATGGACATGATTGAAACCAATATATTAAATGTATGCACCTATATGGACATGATTTAAACCAATATATTAAATGTATGCACCTATATGGACATGATTTAAACCAATATATTAAATGTATGCACCTATATGGACATGATTTAAACCAATATATGAAATGTATGCACATATGGACATGATTTAAACCAATATATTAAATGTATGCACCTATATGGACATGATTGAAACCAAGATATTAAATGTATGCACCTATATGGACATGATTTAAACCAATATATTAAATGTATGCACCTATATGGACATGATTTAAACCAATATATTAAATGTATGCACCTATATGGACATGATTTAAACCAATATATTAAATGTATGCACCTATATGGACATGATTTAAACCAATATATTAAATGTATGCACCTATATGGACATGATTGAAACCAATATATGAAATGTATGCACCTATATGGACATGATTTAAGCCAAGAGATTAAATGTATGCATATATATGGACATTAATTAAGCCAATAGATTAAATGTATGCATATATATGGACATTAATTAAGCCAAGAGATTAAATGTATGCACCTATATGGACTTTAATTAAGCCAAGAGATTGAAGGTACAATGGAGTATTACTGTGATTGTGATGGGTGTATTCAGCAGGTTTGTACAGGTTTTATTTCTTAAGATATATTTACATTATATATTTCCACCTGAATGCAGTACATGTAAATTATTAGTTTATACAAATTTATTTTAGCTCGATTGCAAAACAAGTTCTTATAACTTATATTAATCACTCTCGAGACCTCATTCCTGATGGAATCCATCGCCACGAGGGAGAGAGAAGAGGCAACGTGGAAATTAAATGCCTTGCCTAAGGGCACAATCGTAACGGCTCCAGCGGGGCTCGAACTCCAGACCTTTCGCACCTGAAGCGAACGGGCATCCACTGTGCTATCACGACTTCCACAAATTATTAACAGTTACTCACCAACTCTTTTGTTTGACCTAGGTAGATACTGCACGTGGGCAGGTTTATCTGTGCAGATGGGCATGTCTATCTGTGCATGTGGGCATGTCTATCTGTGCACATGGGCAGGTCTATCTGTGCACGTGGGCATGACTATCTGTGCACATGGGCAGGTCTATCTGTGCACGTGGGCTTGTCGATATGTGCACGTGGGCAGGTCTATCTGTGCACATGGGCATGTCGATATGTGCACGTGGGCAGGTCTATCTGTGCACATGGGCATGTCGATATGTGCACGTGGGCAGGTCTATCTGTGCACGTGGGCATGTCGATATGTGCACGTGGGCAGGTCTATCTGTGCACGATTTCTACATAGGTAGATATAATTCGGAAAGACCTGTATTAACAATAGAAAAATTGTGGGCAGGTTTATCTGTGCACGTGTGCAGGTCTATCTGTGCATGTGTGCAGGTCTATCTGTGCATGTGGGCAGGTCTATTTATGCACGTGGGCAGGTCTATTTGTGTATGTGGGCAGGTCTATTTGTGCATGTGTGCAGGTCTATCTGTGCATGTGGGCATGTCTATTTGTGCAAGTGGGCCGGTCTGATATTCTTATTATGATGTACGCAGAGCTGGACTGATAATCCAGGGATCGCAGGTTCGATCCCCCATCTGACCCTAATCAAATTAACAGTCTTTCAGATGGGACGTTAAATCGAGGTCTCGTGTCTGTGCTTTACACCGTGCACGTAAAATAACGATATCTAAAATAGACTCTGGAATGGGTCTCTGTCTGTATCTTTGCACTATCCGCCAAAAATCTAAAATGACTAATCTCTTCAAGAGGCACTGTTCATATGGGCAACCGGTAGCGACGTAGCGACGATAAATAAACGTAAAACACACACACACCATTTCTAGTGTGTGTGTGTGTGTATTGTGGAGGAAGTGGGGCAGCCATAACAGAGATTTCAATTTTCAATCTGTAATCAAGCCGGTATTTGCACTTGATTGGCGTGTCTATTAATTAATCAAATTCCTGATACTTGAGAATCAATATGGATACGTGATTACCTGTGTAAATAATGATGAATATATCATAGAACCCCCCCCCATCCCAGGAGACATGCTATTCTATAAATTGTTAATTGGTCATTATTTATAAAAGGCTGTTCTTGACAGATTTCAAGTTATAGTACTGAACTAATATTGTGGTAGATTCCTGTGTAGATTATTTATGAATTAAGGTCTGAAATTATCCAGAATGTTCTGCAAGAATAAAATTATTAGGTGCGAAAGGTCCGGAGTTCAAGCCCCGCTGGAGTCGTTACGATTGTGCCCTTAGGCAAGGCATTTAATTATAAATTATAGCATTTAAATTCCACAATTCCTCTTCTCTCTCCCTCGTGCCGATGGATTCCATCAGGAATGAGGTCTCGAGAGTGATTACTATAAGTTGAAAGAACTTGTTTCGCAATCGAACTAAATGAAATTTGTATAAACTATTTATCGTCACCCCCTGGTTACTCGGGGCAACACCTCCGGACGTATATTAGTCACGTTATATTTTGGAGGATAGTGCAAGATACAGAAGGTTGCTCCAATTCCAAAAGCAGCCTTGGTTCTCTTACATTCCTTGTGTATACCATTGATCCGGTATACATTGGTTTTGTTTATACGCTCAATTGCGAAACAAGTTCTTACAAGTTATATTAACCACTCTCGATACCTCATTCCTGATGGAATCCATCGGCACGAGGGAGAGAGAAGAGGAATTGTGGAATTTAAATGCTTTGCCCAAGGGCACAATCGTAACGGCTCCAGCGGGGCTCGAACTCGTAACGGCTATTGTTGGGTGTGAACTCCAGGCCTTTTGCACCAGAAGCAAACGCGCTACTACTGCTCTATCATGACTTCCACGGTTTATAGTCCCATCTGAAAGACTGTTAATATTATTAGGGTCAGGGTTCAGACGGAGGATCGAACCTGCAATCCCTAGATTGGTAGTCCAACATGTTAACCACTCATCCCTTTATATGAATACAAATGGCAACATTCTGTTATACAGTCAATCCTGCCTTAAGCAGCCAGTCAAGGGAGTCACAGAAAGTGGCTGTTTTGCACAGGTGGCTGCTTAATAGAGGTCAAATGTATAATAAAACAACATATTGGGAATCTGGAAGCTGGCTGCTTAATGCAGGTTGGCTGCTTAATAGAGGTGACCACTAACACAGGTTTGAATGTATACAGTAAAACATGCCAAAATACTGAAAAAAGAGGAGGACCTCTAATTAGCAAGTGATAATACAGTCAAACCTGTGCTAGTGGTCACCTACAGCTAACCTGTATTAAGCAGCCTGTTTCCAGATTCTCAATTTGCTGTTTTATTATACATTTGACCTCTATTAAACAGCTACCTGTGCTAAGCAGCCACTTTGTGATTCCCTTGGCTGGCTGCTTAAGACAGAATGGACTGTATACATAGAGGAATAGCAATGGCTGATGTATTTTCTTGGTCGTATCTTTTGCGCAGCTGGTGAAATTGTGATGAATACCATTATGGGGTGATATTTCAGAACGACCACAGCTGCCTTGTGCTGAAATATGAACTATACAAATGATGTTCTATGTTTAGCAATTTGTTTGGTTTAAAACATATTTATTCGTTCATGACTTACAGTATATATATATATATATTGTATACAAAATGAAAATGGATTAAATTGAAAGCTTATAGCTTATTGAGATTACAGTCACACCTGTCTTAAGCTGCCAGTCAAGGGAATTACATAAAGTGGCTGCTTAACGCAGGTGTCTGTTTAATAGAGGTCAAATGTATAATAAAACAACATATTGGGAATCTGGAGAGTGGCTGCTTAATACAGGTTGGCTGCTTAATAGAGGTGACAACTAACACATGTTTGACTGTACTAATGTATGATGTATGTATATGTGAATTGTGGGATTGTCATTATTATATTGTGATTTATTTCATCTCATTATTTTATTTTGTTATTGATATGAAGAGATGTATTTATTTTATTGTATTTATTTTATTTATTATATATTTATTATTTATTTTATTATTTATTTTATTTATTGTATATTTATTATATTTTTTATTTTATTTATATGAAGAGATGTATTTATTTTATTTATTATATATTTATTATTTATTTTATTATTTATTTTATTTATTGTATATTTATTTTATTATTTATTTAATTTATATGAAGAGATTTATTTTATTTATTATATATTTATTATTTATTTTATTATTTATTTTATTTATTATATATTTATTATATTATTTATTTTATTTATATGAAGAGATGTATTTATTTTATGCTTTCCAATGAAATATAGAAATTTATCAGTGAAAGAAAACGTGTTATTTCACTTGTTAACACCATATTCTCTCTCTTGCTGCTTTACCGTATATGGTTATGGTTTCCACTCTGCCACTACAGTTTTAAGTATGTCAACCTTACATGTTTTCTTTTCCGTTTTGATGAAGCTGGAAGCTAGAGTCTATCCAGCTGGCTTGCAGAAGGTTGGCTGTTCTACCATCCCTGAAATACTGCTAAGAGGGACACCCGGGGCTTCCTCCCAATAATAGTTGGGGAGTCGCTAAATGACCTAAGCTGTTTGGTGCGACTATAAAACCCCCCCTGCCAAAAAACAAAAAGGACTTTTTCCTTTATAATGTTTTCTTTGATATTATCTCTATTTACTGTTTTTCAGGCTCGGAGTCCGCAGGAAATGAACTTGACGTTGGATACGAACAAAGCACAACGGGAACTCATTGCTCAACTTGAACTGAAGAACAGGTGAGAATTCCATATATGAGCATCAACCGAGAAATTGTTTCATTTAACCCTTTCAACACCACAGGCCTCTCAATAGGCTTACAAAAAGTGTAGATCCAGATGAGCCGGCTCGTGACGAGCCGTCTCATCAGGATCTGCACTTTTTGCCAGTAATATTACTATTTGTAGACAAAAATTACCCATTTTGATAAATGAACTGGTCCAAATGTAATTTTCTTATTAATTTATTGGTCTGAACATATCATGGACCAGTCCATGTCAGTTACTTGGTGTTGAATGGGTTAATGTAAGAACTAGCCAGATAGATCTCATCCTTTCATTTAATTAAACACACAAACAGACGAGACATTATCGCTGTGCTAAGAAAACTGTGTACATAATTATGGGCCAATGTCTCGAAAAATTGTTGGACAGAATTTAATCACATTTGGTACAAATATGTACATTGTGTAGTTCTGTTATGGCCTGTGTCTCACCAAATATGTCTATCACATTAGTTGTCCAGACATACTGCCCCGTGAATTTCTAAAAGTTGATAAGCAGAAATAATAATTGTATTAATTAGTATTTGACTATTACCTTGAGTGGAATTTAAATGCCTTGCCTAAGAGCACAATTGTAATGGTTCCAGCGGGGCTCAAACTGTTTGCACCTGAATGAAATAGTGCGCCGAGTGTTGGCTGCCAAACATTTGCTCTGACAAATTATCATTTATTGTGAAAAAACTATTGATGATAAAATTCTGATTTTTGCTGAAGACATTTATGAATATCATACACAACTGATTCTTGATTTATGAAGTGAAAGTGTAATTAATTGCTTGGATATTAACATAAACAATTGGATGTTTATAACATTTTATACAAGATTTTAACCTATAATATTTTACAAGGATTACAATGATTACAATTTTGGATGAACTAGTTCTCAAAGGATAATTATATCACAATGTGCCTTATTCAATATGAAAGAAATCAATTATTGGATATAGGTAGACGGTCGGAGAACTATACATTACCAAACAAAGGAACTCTATCCTCACTGAAATATTACAATATACTTAAATACCGTGGTGCCCGAGGTGGTAGGGATCAGGAGGTTCGAATCTGGGACACAAATAGTGGTGTACATGTTGAAAATCTACAATTACTACCAGAAAACATACAAACTGTGTCATTGACAAACAGAATCAATACAAAAACAAAGAATTGTGGAAACAAAACACTAACGTGAATCGTGAATCTCTCACCATAGTAAAAGGCCAAACTAAATTAGAACTTTGTTGTTTGAATCCTCGATCAGTCAAAAACAAAGCTACACAACTTTGTGAGTTCTTCCAATCAAATGACTTTGATATCATTGGACTTACAGAAACCTTTCTTGGTTCTAGCATCGATAAGTCATGTATTAGTGAACTTGTTCCAGATGGTTACAAACTTAAACATGTCCCCCGTCGAAGTGGAAAGAAGCGTGGAAGTGGAGGTGGGGTTGCAATTATCCACAAGGCACCTATAAACGTTCGCATTGAGGCTTCAACCAACGACAATGAATTTTCCACATTTGAGTTCATGGATTGTTGCGTAAAGCTCAAAGACTATGCATTACGCCTCATTGTCATATACCGACCACCCCCATCCAAAGAAAATGGGTTGAAAACAAGCGTGTTTCTATCAGAAATATCACAATTTTTGGCCAAATATGCAACAATAGACAAAAATATGACAATTACTGGCGATCTAAACCTTCATCTCGACAATCCATCAGATCGGGATGCAGTGACGTTTTTAAGTATTTTACAGTCTTGTGGGTTATCACAACTTGTCCAGGAACCAACACATGCTTAAGGCCACACACTAGATGTGGTGATTACGAGGGACTCCGACAAAACTGTGTCAAATGTTGAAGTAAGAGACCCTGGACTGTCGACGGGCTCCGGTAAACTTGCAAAAGATCATTATGCAATAACGTTCAATGCAGCCGCAGCAAAGCCTGCTCCAATCAGAAAAACCGTGTCCTTTCGGAAACTACGCTCTATCGATGTTGAGTCGTTCAAATCAGACATTTCATCATGCGAAGCCCTTACAAATTATATGCAATACAAGGATGTTGAGGAAATTGTTAACAAATACAACAGTGAACTTTTGGCACTTATTGATAAACATGCTCCTATTACAACAAAAACTATAACACAACGACCAACTTGTCCATGGTATACGGAAGAACTTCACGACGCCAAACACACCAGGCGTAAACTTGAACGAAAATGGCGCACCACCAGACTCTGTATAGATCACGAAATTTACCGAAACCATTGCGCCGATATGAACAAAATGCTCCGAGATGCCAGAGTCGAATACTTTTCTGAAAAAGTCTCATCATGTGAACGCGATCAAAAGAGTTTATTCAAGGTCACAAAACATCTACTCGATGGTCCAAGCAAGGTCCCCCTGCCATCAGACAAAACTTCCCAAGTACTGGCTCAAGAATTTAGTGATTTTTTCATCACGAAGGTGGAGGATATTAGACACAAAATATCTTTACAAAATGAGTTGACTACAAGTGAAGCTAGTCAGGTTATCGAAACAAATTCAAATGAAAATACCAGCCGGCTAGTCAATTTCAGTCCAGCTTCGGAAGATGAGATAAAAAAACTTATAAACGGTTCACCAAACAAATCATGTGAACTAGACCCACTCCCAACTTGGCTCTTGAAATCATGTATTGTTGAGCTTTTACCAATGCTGACAAGGATAGTCAACCTTTCAATGGAATCATCAACTGTACCAGCCTCTTTCAAATGTTCTAGAATACGACCACTGCTAAAAAAACCAACCCTCGATGAAAATGTACTAAAAAACTATAGACCAGTGTCAAATTTACCATATGTGTCTAAAATTGCCGAAAAAGTTGTCAGCACACGTATTGAAGAATATTTAACATCAAACAGTCTGCATGAGGAACACCAATCTGCATACAGAAAATATCACTCCACAGAAACCGCGTTGGTGAAAGTGCAAAACGACATTCTTCAATCCCTAGATAAGAGCAATGCTTCTATTCTAGTTCTGCTCGATTTGTCATCAGCCTTTGACACAATTGACCATGTCACATTGCTGCATCGTCTTGAAAACCATTTTGGAATTGCCGACAAACCACTCCAGTGGATAAAATCTTATCTCACTGATAGATACCAAACAGTTTGTATTGATGGAAAGTTGTCCAAACCAGTCATGATGCATTTCAGTGTTCCTCAAGGTTCGGTGTTAGGCCCTAAATTCTACACCATGTATACCAAGCCCGTTGGTTCCATATGCAAAAAACATGGTCTTAAACATCACTTTTACGCGGATGACTCGCAGCTATATTTATCCTTTGAACCAACGGATGATCAATCACAGTTAGAAACCATACGCCGTGTTGAAGATTGTTTTAACGAAATTGTTCAATGGATGCACATAAACATGCTCAAATTGAATGCAGACAAGACGGAAGTTATTGTTTTTTTGCTCAAAACAAAAAGAACAATCAGTCGAAAATATCACAATAACTGTTGGAGACTCTGCTATAAAACCATCAAAGTGCGTGAGAAACCTTGGGGCTATGCTAGACTCCCAACTTAACATGGAACAACATGTAAATTCAGTGTGCAGATCCAGTTATGGGCAGATCAGAAAGATTGGTCATATCAGAAAATTCCTTACAACCCATGCAACAAAAACCCTAGTAAATTCGCTTGTGACATCGAGAATGGACTATTGTAATGGGCTGCTTCATGGTGTATCAAAATCAACGATTTCCAAATTACAGAATGTTCAACATACAGCTGCCCGCCTGATATCAAAAACGTCCCGGTTCGACCACGTGTCTCCTATTCTTGAAGATCTCCACTGGCTACCCGTCAACTACAGAATTAAATACAAAATCCTAACACTAACATATAAAGCACTAAATGACAAAGGCCCAGTTTACATTAAAACATGCTGAAAGTGTACCACCCTAAGAGAACATTAAGATCGCAAAATGGTTCCCTTAGACTAGTCGAGGAGGACCCAAGACACATTAAGTCAGTGACATATGGTGACAGAAGATTTGAAGTAGCCGCACCAAAACTATGGAACGCCCTTCCCAATGGAATCAGGGACTCAAAATCGTTGTGTTCCTTTAAAAGATCTTTGAAAACACACTTTTTCAAACAAGCGTATGGATGTTAAATATCAATGATTTCCAAATTACATGTTGATAGTTTTCCTTCTTTTTTTAAAATATTATTCATAAATGAAGTTATGTTGTTTTAATGAAAGATTTAATAATAATTTTTTAAATGTTTTTATTTTTGTTTATTTCTTAAGGTTATTTAAATCAAAGATATTAGGAATTATATATCTTATCTTAGGCATCTTATATTAGTTTTCAGTTCTTATAATTTTTAATGTTCTAATGTTTCGATAACTTGTTTCATTAATAATTATGTAGGTTTTATTTAATTTTAGTTCTTTAGTTTAGTAATTTTAGTTTTAAGATCCATATTTTTCAATCTCTAATTACTTTTTATACATGTATTGTATTGTCATGTTTCGCTTACTTATTCATGTTTTACCATATCTGTGATATGTCATATGTTCAACTGTAAAGCGCCTTTGAGCGCATACCCTATTATGAAAAGGGCGCTATATAAATGTGGTATATTATTATTAACCTTCTTACCCTCTTCGGCAGGGGGATGTAGTCATAAATGAGAAGTTGTGAGAGCGCAGTGGTAGCGCGTTCGCTTCAGGTGCAAACAGTTTGAGCCCCGCTGGAGCCATTACAATTGTGCTCTTAGGCAAGGCATTTAAATTCCACACTGCCTCTCTCTCCCTCATGGCGTTGGATTCCATCAGGAATGAGGTCTCGAGAGTGATAAAAATAATTTGTAAGAAGTTGCTTCGCAATCGAGCTAATATATATATACATGTAAATGAATTCCTTGTTATATTTATTTTTTTAATTTCATGCACACTGTCCACTCCCCTGGTACCATCATCAATTTTTTTTTTATTATATAAACCAACTGGCCAAGCAAATGATGTACTCTTTTGAATTGGCCCAGCACATGTTGTCCTCAGGAATTCCCGACTAAGTCCTTAAATTTGTGTTTGGTTTAATTGGAAGAATTTCTCTGCAAGCTCGTCCGCCCTATTGTACTGTCTTCTTGTCCTGCTAAGACTTGTGTGGGCGACAGAAGGCCTCCATCCATGGCGCAGTGGTTAGCATGCTCGCTTCTCACCCACCAATGCAACCCGGGTTCGATCCTCGAACCAGGAAGTATGTGAGATGGTTCGGTGGTCGCCAGATTGGACAGGTGGGTTTTCTCTGGGCACTCCGGTTTCCTCTCACAAGAATGACCACATATACGCTTCTATCTGCGCCAACGAGCGTGATTGTTAAAGTTGTTAAAACTGGCTTCGCAGTCGTTGTAAAATAAAATAAATAAAGTTTAAACTAAACTTTAACCTTTGCATGTCCTCCTGTGGATCACCTCTGTCTCGTTTATTTACCTGGACCATACATACTCGAGTATAAGACAACTTATTTACCGGGACCATACATACTCGAGTATAAGTCGACTTATTTACCTGGACCATACATACTCGAGTATAAGTCGACTTATTTACCGGGACCATACATACTCGAGTATAAGACAACTTATTTACCGGGACCATACATACTCGAGTATAAGACAACTTATTTACCGGGACCATACATACTCGAGTATAAGTCGACTTATTTACCTGGACCATACATACTCGAGTATAAGTCGACTTATTTACCTGGACCATACATACTCAAGTATAAGACGACTTATTTACCTGGACCATACATACTCAAGTATAAGACGACTTATTTACCTGGACCATACATACTCAAGTATAAGACGACTTATTTACCTGGACCATACATACTCGAGTATAAGACGACTTATTTACCACCATATTATGGCCTCAAAGTGACTTCCTGGGCTTTTTTAAAAAAAGAATTTTGTTATGGTGTCCATAATTACGTTTTAGAAAAGAAAGCACTCTGACACTGAACATTTCTTCAATCTGCACTGGCCAAGCATGTAATTTGGAACATGTGGAAGTCGTGATTGTGCAGTGGATGCGTGTTCGCTTCAGGTGCGAAAGGTCGAGCCCCGCTGGAGCCGTTATGCATGTGCCCTTAGGCAAGGCATTTAAATTCCACGTTGCCTCTTCTCTCCCTCGTGGCGATGGATTCCATCAGGAATGAGGTCTCGAGAGTGATTAATATAAGTTGTAAGAACTTTTTTTCGCAATCGAGCTAATATAAATTTGTATAAACTAAACATGTAATTTATACCTGACACTGAACATTTCATCAACCTGCACTGGCCAAACCAAAGGCACCAGACACAAAAAACAACATTACTTACTATATGACCATAGGCCAAAAAAACCATGTAATTTATACTTGTATCTGGTGTCCATTTAATCAACCCGTCTTATAAAAGTAAAAGTGTTTCTTTATTATAGTGTCACCCCTATTTAAAGGGCCAGCCATTTCTGACTTATGAGACACCTCTTTTTTTATGAACATCAGTACTTCCCGAATCCTATGCTTGTATGCCAGACGCCAGGCTGGTAGGCAATCGGTAACCATTATTTGTGCCCACAGATTTCAGGACTACAGTAGTGGGGTCCTCTTATAGGTGAGAGTGCCTTATAACAGAGTATGGAAGGTATGTAATTGTCCAAATTGGCCAAATTAGCAGATTTTCATCCAATTACTTGTCCACCTATTGGCAGCTTGTATAATATATTGACCAATTTAACACATTTACAGTCAAGCATGCACATGTGACCATTTTGTGCTGGTATTAAACGACCACTTATGCGACAACTTTCAAATTCCCCTAATTAATTCTGCTATATATTTTAAGTGGATTTAGCGATGTATCCCGTAACTCGATCAGAGACCGCTACTTTTCTGTCAAAATTGTTTGATATACCATAAAGTTGCTGGTCTGCTATAAAATGCATTCGATCTTCAATCAATTTTGACCCAAAAATGCCAAACAAAGATTGTCAATCATGAATATTAAAGGTGCCGGTATTGACATTGATATCGAAACGAATGTAACTACTATAAACATAGCTTCATGTAATTATTGACACTTGAAAAAAGTCCGAAGAACTGCTCAAACGTCAATTGGCCTATATAATTTCATCTGTGGATTTAGGGGTCAAAACTTTTCAATATGAAACTAGTATGATGATAACACAGCAATTGGTCACAAATATTTAGACAGCCATTAAATCTGAGTGTTTGATATAGAAATGCCCGTAAAATCAAAAATAGAATTGTCCTATTGCTGTTTCCCAGCTGATGGACATGTTAACAAGTACGTTAGACTGAGAATCCAGAGATCGCAGGTTTGATCCCCCGTCGGACCCTAATAAAATTAACAGTCTTTCAGATGGGATTTTAAACTGAGGTCTTGTGTCGGTGCTTTACACCGTGCACGTAAAAGAACCATAGACTCTGGAATGGGTCTCTGTCTGTATCATTGCACTATCCTCCAAAATGACTAATCTCTTCAGGAGGCGTCGCTCATATGGGCAACCGGTAGCGACGATAAATAAACGTAAAACATACATACAACAAGTACAATAGATTAAATGTGTTATTTAGTGTGTGTTTTACGTTTATTTATCGTCGCTACCGGTTGCCCATATGAGCGACGCCTCCTGAAGAGATTAGTCATTTTAGATTTTTGGAGGACAGTGCAATGATACAGATAGAGACCAATTCCAGAATCTCCTCTGGTTCTTTTACGTGCACAGTGTAAAGCACCGACACAAGACCTCAGTTTAACGTCCCATCTGAAAGACTGTTAATTTTATTAGGGTCCGACTGGGGATCGAACCTGCGATCCCTGGATTACCAGTCCAGTGTTTTACCACTGAGCTACAGATCCGTCTGTGAGTTATTTAGTGATTGATTTACTGACATATATACATGAATTAAAGGTGTGATATTTCAAATATGCAAATTGAAAGAGAAAATAAATAATATAATACGAGTCTTACAGCGTTGACGAGGTGTCCAGCCTCATTTTGCATTAACCCTTTGCATGCTGAGTAAATAAAATCACATTTGCAAACAACATAGATCCAGATCAGCCGCAGCATAATGTTGCGTCTCATCAGGATCTATGTTGGTTGCTATTCAGCCAAGTATTTTAGCTCCACTATCCGAATAGCAAACAGCATAGAGCCTGATCACATAACGTTCCGTCTGATCTGGCTCTATGCTGTTTGCAAAAGTGATTTTATCTGCCGCTAGCATGCAGAGACCATTTTATTAAGAGACCATCTTGGCTCTGTCCATTTGGTGGCCTCTAAAACAAGTTTGACTGTACTACATTGTAACGATCAGCTATGGAGATGATTACGTGAACAGATGGCCGGTTATTTAATACTGTTATACAGCGCTAATTGGGGCTGATGTTTCATTTATTCAAGCAATTAAGTTAATAACAGTAGTACATCTACTGAATGAAGAGTAAGGACTGGATAGTGGATATGACTACGGGTAGGTTTCCTTTCTTTTCAATTAAATTTTCTTTTTCTATTTTGTTATCGAAGTATGAAAAAAATATCAGTTTTTTAAAACCTAATTTGTTAATAAAAAACTTAACTAATCACCATAGTAGCTATTTTTGCGGTTCATCGGATTATGAACGGCGATCACATGGGCTGAATCATCCAATCAGATCGCGACATTGCAAGATTTTGTAATTACTTGTATATTTTTGCAGTTCATCGGATTATGAACGGCGATCACATGGGCTGAATCATCCAATCAGATCGCGACATTGCAAGATTTTGTAATTACATGTATATTTTTGTGGTTCATCGGATTATGAACATCGATCACATGGGATGAATCAAATTTCAATACAATATAATTAAAATGCACAGGATGACCATTAAATACATCATTTGAATAGGAGTGCTTTATAATGGGCCAGTGTATCTTATTGGACAAAAATTTGTATAAAAATTGTAGGGAGAAGTGGGGCCCCCAGGGGGGGGCAAAGTCAGGGTCCCTAGGATGAATATTTCGCCCACATCGCCTTCTAGAATGATCTCTGATCTATTCTATACTAACTAATTACTGCATGGAGAATAATATTATCATTACATATCTGTATACAGTCAAACCTGTGTTAGCGATCACCTCTATTAAGCAGCCAACTTGTACTACACAGCCAGTTTCCAGATTCCATGTGCTAAGCAGCCACTTTCTCTGATTCCCCCTGGCTGGCTGCTTAAGACAGGTTTAACTGTATTGATATCAATCTATGTTGTGTATTGTTATGTGTAAATATAAACTGAAAACTTGAAAACTGAAATCTAGATATTTTAAATAAATGTCCTAATTTTATTTTGTGGAGTTGAGGGATTGGAGATGAAGTTTGTGTCCAAAATGGTCAAAATCATACACATCAGTCTCAAACTAGTTTTAATATACCTCATCAATAATAGAATCTCTAAATAATTCACCCATGAGGTGGCCTGGTGGCCGGCTGGGTAATGCTGCTCCGGACAACCTCTCCGTGGCCCGGTGGTTGGGTGGGTAATGCTGCTCCGGTCAACCTCTCCATGGCCTGGTGGCTGGCTGGGTAATGCTGCTCCGGACAACCTCTCCATGGCCCGGTGGCTGGCTGGGTAATGCTGCTCCAGACAACCTCTCCGTGGCCCGGTGGCTAGGTGGGTAATGCTGCTCCGGATAACCTCTCCGTGGCCCGGTGGCTGGGTGAGTAATGCTGCACCTGACTACCTCTCCGAATATTGTGGGTTTAATGGAACCCAAGTCGGTGTTTCGGTATTTCTCACTGTACAAATAATTTCTGTTGAGATTATAAATATGTTACACACGGACCAGAGAGCATGCCCAGAAAGTGCATGGCATCGTATCCACGTCACTCTGTATCTAAATCTCACTGACCTGTCTCTCGTATCCACGTCACTCTGTATCTAAATCTCACTGACCTGTCTCTCGTATCCATGTCACCCATATATATCTATTCTATAATTATGTACACAATTTTAAGCTACCCACAGTTACGTACAAAATACCCACCAATTGTTATGATTACCTACCCATAGTTACGTACAAAATCCAATCCAAAAGTTATGTACAAATTACATACCCATAGTTACGTACAAAATCCAATCCAATAGTTATGTACAAATTACCTACCCATAGTTACATACAAAATACAATCCAATAGTTATGTACAAATTACCTACCCATAGTTACATACAAAATCCAATCCAATAGCTATGTACAAATTACCTACCCATAGTTACATACAAAATCCAATCCAATAGTTATGTACAAATTACCTACCCATTTTACGTACAAAATACAATCCAATAGTTATGTACAAATTACCTACCCATTTTACATACAAAATACAATCCAATAGTTATGTACAAATTACCAACCCATAGTTACATACAAAATACAATCCAATAGCTATGTACAAATTACCTACCCATAGTTACGTACAAAATACAATCAAACAGTTATGTACAAATTACCTACCCATTTTACGTACAAAATACAATCCAATATTTATGTACAAATTACCTACCCATAGTTATGTACAAAATACAATCCAATAGTTATGTACAAATTACCTACCCATAGTTACGTACAAAATACAATCAAACAGTTATGTACAAATTACCTACCCATACATTGTAGTTACGTACAAAATACAATCGAATAGCTATGTACAAATTACCCTCCATATTTTTGTACAAATTACCCACTAATAGTTATGCATGTACAAATTACCCACCTATAACTATATACACCCGTAATTATGTACTTCTATTTGGAGTCTGTCATTGAAGCTCGTATAGTTAATACATTTGATTCGTGTTGCAGAGAAATAATGCGCGAGATTCAACGGTTACGAATGGAACAAGAAGCCAATGCAAAGACAACAGCAAATGCGCAGTATAACCCTACACTAATGGCAGAGTTACGATTATTGAGGCAACGAAAAGATGAATTAGAAAATCGTATGACAGCCCTTCAAGACAGCCGTAAGGATCTGGTGATGCAGCTTGAAGCATTGATGAAATTATTAAAGGTTTGTGTTCAACACAGATTGTTACTAACCTTGAGAGATGAGATTAGACCTAGTTATTTATATGGGCGGCTGATGAGGAATGGTCGTACCATCTCTATCTCATGGCATTTAGTGATAGTAGGAAGCTTAGTTGACAGTAGGAATATTAGTTGACAGTAGGAGTTGACAGGAAAGAGGTAACCATATAAGCAAGTTGCTTTCTCCTCAATCCTACATATATGTACATATTATGTATACGACGAGTCTATGTATATTTAAAGAAATAAAATATTGTTTAAACTAGTAGGAGTTGACAGTAGTAAACTTAGTTGACAGTAGGAATGTTAGTTGACAGTAGAAATCATAGTTGACAGTAGTAACTTAGTTGACAGTAGGAATACTAGTTGACAGAACTTATTGGCCTACAAACATTGTTATTTCCGTTGGCCTACAAACACTGTTATTTCCATTGACATACAAACACTGTTATTTCCATTGACATACAAACACTGTTATTTCCATTGACCTACAAACACTGTTATTTCCATTGACATACAAACACTGTTATTTCCGTTGGCCTACAAACATTGTTATTTCCGTTGGCCTACAAACACTGTTATTTCCATTGACATACAAACACTGTTATTTCCATTGACATACAAACACTGTTATTTCCATTGACCTACAAACACTGTTATTTCCATTGACATACAAACACTGTTATTTCCGTTGGCCTACAAACACTGTTATTTCCATTGACCTACAAACACTGTTATTTCCATTGACCTACAAACACTGTTATTTCCATTGACTTACAAAACACTGTTATTTCCATTGACATACAAACAATGTTATTTCCATTGACATACAAACACTGTTATTTCCATTGACATACAAACACTGTTATTTCCATTAACTTAGAAACACTGTTATTTCCATTGACCTACAAACACTGTTATTTCCATTGACCTACAACACACTGTTATTTCCATTGACCTACAAACACTGTTATTTCCATTGACCTACAAACACTGTTATTTCCATTGACCTACAAACACTGTTATTTCCATTGACCTATAAACACTGTTATTTCCATTGACCTACACACACTGTTATTTCCATTGACCTACAAACACTGTTATTTCCATTGACCTACAAACACTGTTATTTCCATTGACCTACAAACACTGTTATTTCCATTGACCTACAAACACTGTTATTTCCATTGACCTACAAACACTGTTATTTCCATTGACTTACAAACACTGTTATTTCCATTGACCTACAAACACTGTTATTTCCATTGACCTACAAACACTGTTATTTCCATTGACCTACAAACACTGTTATTTCCATTGACCTACAAACACTGTTATTTCCATTGACTTACAAAACACTGTTATTTCCATTGACTTACAAAACACTGTTATTTCCATACTTACAAAACACTGTTATTTCCATTGACATACAAACACTGTTATTTCCATTGACATACAAACACTGTTATTTCCATTGACTTACAAAACACTGTTATTTCCATTGACATACAAACACTGTTATTTCCATTGACCACTGAACGACTTTAAAAACGCACCACCTATACCGGTTGATTTTGCACAATTTTAATTTGCAGAATGCCATCGAATTTGGCACAGACTAAGATTGACTACTGCTCTTGATGTTCCTATAAAATTTATTTCGATACACTGCTATTTTTGTTAAATGCGTCATACATCAAATATATACCCCCGACAAAGCTGGTGCGCCTTCGAAGTGTATCATAGTCGAACAAGTTATCAGGGTTCCCTCTGTCTGAATGTTTGTCTGTGCCACTTCTGTCGTAATTGAAAAACGCTGGAGCCAATTTAAAAAACTTGGAGCCAACTAAGAGCCATATAGTTCACAAATAATTATTTGAAGCCATGTATTTGACAAAACATGTGCCAAAAAAAAAAATCACAAAATTTAGCGCCAATTTTTATTTTTTTTGGCGCCATTGGCGACCGACAACGGGTACCCTGAGGTTATCATACTTTTTCTGTCTCTATTTTGGCGATGTTGTTTAACACAGAGTTGATTGTAGATTGTACTTGCACACTATATAATATATATTTTGTGCATGCAACAAAGAAGAAAGTTTTATTATAATATTGTATAAAACTTACTATTGTGTAATGTGTGTGTGTTTTATGTTTTATTTATCGTCGCTACCGGTTGCCCATATGAGCGACGCCTCCTGAACAGATTAGTCATTTTAGATGTTTGGAGGATAGTGCAATGATACAGACAGAGACCCATTCCAGAGTCTCCTCTGGTTCTTTTACGTGCACAGTGTAAAGCACCGACACAAAACCTCGGTTTAACGTCCCATCTGAAAGACTTTTAATTTTATTAGTGTCAGACGGGGGGATTGAACCTGCGATCCCTGGATTACCAGTCCACCATGTTACTACAGATCCGTCTGTGTGTCACTGTGTAATGTGTTTGTAATGTGTTTGTTTTTATAATGGCTGTTCACCACAGTGTTAATGTAGTAATCTTATCACGGAGTATATACATTAACACAGCAGACACTCTCTAATAGTTTCCCTTTTAATGAAGACAATGTTCTTGTTCATAAGAGAATTTTATTCATGTTCAGGACACGTAAAGATCCAGGCAGAACTATTAATGAGTCGGTTTTAATGTTGGCGTATCTCGAGGTGCCACCCATTTGTGTTTGTAGAATGTGTTACAGCTTACATAATTATATACGTAACATTTATATATGTCTGGTTTGTATGACTGTGTTTATTGGGGGGTGGGGCTCTATGGCCAAGTGGTTATGGTCACTGACTTCCAATCACTAGCCCCCTCACCTCTGTTTGTTCGAATCCCACTGGGAACAACAAATTATTTCATGTGAGGAAGCTATGCAGGTGGCTTGTGGTAGGTCGGTGGTTCTACCTGGGTGGCCGACCACGCCTGCAATACTGCAATGAGGGGCACCCGGGGTCTTCCACCTATAATAGCTGGAGAGTGGCCATATGACCTAAGATGTTGGTGGGACTTTAAACTCCAAAACAAACAGGACTGTGTTTTATGCAATATAATATACGTTTTAGACCGCCCGTCTCCGTGGTCGAGTGGTTAAGGTCGCTGACTTGTATACCACTGTAACCTATCATCACTGATGATCACGGGTTCGAGCCCCGCTCAGACCGTGTCTCATTTATATGAAAAAGTTGGCAGTTTCTTACGGAGGTTGGTGCACCCAAGTACTGGTTAACCACTGGAGCCTGCCCAGGAAAGGTGTTAGGTAAACTGCCCGCTGGCGATATAGCCCAAAATGGTGCTGATGCAGGCGTAAAACCCGAAATATAACATAACATAACGTTTTAGACCATGGATTTTGATTGACATCTGTTTGGCATGCTTACCAATTCTTTTACAATTTTGAGTTAGGCCCCATTTTATTTTTTTTAGCTTAGTAGTCTCATCACGGAGTAAGTACATTAATACAGTAGACGTTCTGTATGCAAATAAATGTTTTCCCATTTAATGAATACTAGTCGTTCTAGTTTATAAGAGAATTTTATTCAGGTTCTAAGATCTGTGGCACAGTAGGATTTGTCTGGGACACCTATAGAGTGAGAACAAACTATGAATGCCCCCGGGTTTAATGTTGGCATAGCCCGAGACGCAGACCATTTATATATCTCTAATTGAACAAGGGAAATAACTGACTATAACTGGGTCTATGGTTCATATTGCCACTTTTCTCGCTAATCCAATCACTCATTTATATACTGTAATGGTGTAGATATTATGATATAATATGCTCTTATCCAATTACTAGAATCCTAGTTATATCTATATATGTATACATTTTTATTTATATTTCCATTTATTATTGTCATGGGTAAATGTTTAAAATTGCATCTGTAATTGTGAAGCCCAATAGAATAATTTTTATACCTCCCGCCTCAACCACTAGGTCACAGAGATAGTGTTATATATATATAACGAAATATTATTTCTCATATTTGTTTGTGATTATAAGAGTATACTGTTCATTAGCCAATGGCATGTATTCTTTCGAATTGTTAAATAAACGTTAGTGTTGTTTAATTTTCTTTCTGACAATGCACTATCCCTTGGATCTGGGTGCTCTCCATCTAATGGTGATCTGATGTACCCCTCTCAACGCACTATCCCTTGGATCTGGGTGCTCTCCATCTAATGGTGATCTGAGGTACCCCTCTCAACGCACTATCCCTTGGATCTGGGTGCTCTCCATCTAATGGTGATCTGATGTACCCCTCTCAACGCACTATCCCTTCGATCTGGGTGCTCTCCATCTAATGGTGATCTGAGGTACCCCTCTCAACGCACTATCCCTTCGATCTGGGTGCTCTCCATCTAATGGTGATCTGAGGTACCCCTCTCAATGCAATATCCCTTGGATCTGGGTGCTCTCCATCTAATGGTGATCTGAGGTACCCCTCTCAACAAATTCTTTTCTTGAATTTCATGCAATGCAGACTTGCCATAGTTCCAATCACTCCACCCCCCACGTTGTCGGGGCAGTACCTACAGCTTGCCATTTCATATGTTTCACACAACATACAACACAGACATGAGTTCAGAGTAACCCACCTACCAAATAAATTTGTATTTCTTTTAAATCTTAATTTTCATATAAGAGATGATTTTTCATACAACTACATTGGCACCTGTCACAAATTGTTTCTAGGACTATCAATTCAAATATTTAGTAGTTTCCTAGAATCGTACATGGGTGATAGTTATGATGCAGTCAGACACTTTGTGCATTTACATAATTCTAACAATTCTAATTTCCAACAATGTTTTACCAGGCAACAGTTATGTTATTTCCTGGAACACCCATTTCTAGTGTTATTAGCTCCGTCTTGGAAACAAGAATTCCTCCATTCTGTATCATCAAGGGATTAAAGGAAATAAATCTTGCGCACAAATGTCTTTCAACATAAACTGTAACTTGTATGAGCTGTCTGCTACATTAACGAGGGCACGAAATTACATGACACAATTTAACGATCTATTTCCTTTCTTTTCAGAACCAGCCTACCTCACCACGTTCCACTCCCCCGGACAGTTACCATAGCTACAGTGCCTCCTCTCCCTCATTCTCCACCCTGAACTCCACGCAGGGTCGGTCCAGTGTCCCTGTAGAAACACCGAACACGCCTAGTGACTCTTGCACAAGCAGTTTAGTATACCCGCATGGGCGCTCTAGCGTCCCTTTAATGTCTCAAACCGGGTACTATTCAGACTCTAGTGTTAGTACAAATGGGTACAGTCACGGGCGACTCAGTGCACCCATTGTGAGCCCTTCAAATGAAAATACAAACACAGTGCCAAATACACCTGGGCTTGAGTCAAGCACACTGTCCGGTCTTGAAGGGGATGTTCAGTTGGCATTTAGTCAGCCGTCAAGTTCAGGACTAAATGTTCGTAACTTGAGGAATGACCTATTCATGGCTGCAGATAATATTACTGGAGCAATGTCATCGCTAGTCAAAGAACTGAATTCAGGTAAGTGGAATCATCATCATCATTGTCATCATTGTTATCGTCATCATCACCCATCATCATCCATCATCACCCATCATCATCCATCATCACCCATCATCATCCATCATCACCCATCATCATCCATCATCACCCATCATCATCCATCATCATCCATCATCATCCATCAGCATCATCCATCATCATCCATCATCACCCATCATCACCCATCATCATCACCCATCATCATCCATCATCATCATCCATCAGCATCATCCATCATCATCATCCATCAGCATCATCCATCATCATCCATCATCACCCATCATCATCATCCATCATCATCCATCAGCATCATCCATCAGCATCATCATCATCCATCAGCATCATCCATCATCATCCATCATCACCCATCATCATCATCCATCAGCATCATCATCATCATCCATCAGCATCATCCATCAGCATCATCCATCATCATCCATCATCACCCATCATCATCATCCATCATCATCATCCATCAGCATCATCCATCATCATCATCCATCACCCATCATCACCCATCATCATCCATCAGCATCATCCATCATCATCAGCATCCATCAGCATCCATCATCATCATCATCCATCATCATCCATCATCATCATCCATCACCATGATATCATCATCATCATCATCCATCATCATCATCCATGATATCATCATCATCCATCATTATCACCATCCTTCATCATCATCCATCATCATGCACTCGCATATGAGACGGGTTGATAAAATGGACACAGACACAAGTATAAATTGCATGTTTGGCCAGTGCAAGTTGAATATATTTTGTCAACTGCTTTCTTTTCTAAAACATAATTATGTTGTTTTTTTTTAGCACTCACTAATAATACAGGAAGACACTTTGAGGCCATAATCTGGTGGACAGTATATACAGCCTAGAACATGTGGCCCCCCCCACCCATTTATTTTCTTGGCATTGACATAACTGTTATGTATTCCCATGTACAGTTTACATCCGTTATGTCGAATTCCGTCGGACCGAACAAAATATTTTGACATAACTGAAGTTTGACATAACGAAATTCGATATAAACAGATCCAGTTATATGTAAAATGATAGTGCCTGAAACTGGACTTTGATCCGACTTCGAGATAACCGGAGAATTCGACATAACCGACTTTGACATAGCGGATGTAGACTGTACTAGTATTACAACGAAACTACAAACTATACAATTATCTTGTGTAAATTTTTCATCTTTAGAATGAAATATAGAAAAATCATACCACGATTTGAACAATTCAAAAAGTATCTGTCTATAAGAATAGCCATAGAAAAAGAAATAGCTCTATGGAATGATAAATTAGAAAAACATAGTATTAAATGGTCCAATTTTGAATAAGGAGCAAACATTTACAATACACAAATAAACTCTCTCTCCCCCTCCCTCTCTCCTCTTCTCTCTCTCTCCTCTCTCTCTGTGTGTATCTGTTGTCTCTCTGTCTCTGTTGTCTCTCTCTTCTCTTCTCTTCTCTCTCTCTCATAGATACATTGTTTGGTGCAATTAGCATTTAAAAACTAGTTGATACGGAACATTTTCATTCTAGTTTTCAAACGTATATAAAGACCATTAGAGAGACATTATTATGTTTGATACTGCTGTGTATGTATGCTTTGGAAATAAACGGGGTTACCAATTAGGGGCCTCAAAAAAACCCAAACAAAACTACAAGCATCCTTTATCTGTTAAATTTGGCACACAGAGATGCTACAGGAAGTAAATAAACTAGCACTAAGTGCGGATGTGTTATTTTCTCAGGAGTTGGATAAATATGGGCACGATCCGACTTCGAGATAACCGGAGAATTCGACATAACCGACTTTGACATAACGGATGTAGACTGTATATGTGAAAATGAATCCAGAAATAAAATGTAATTAAACCTATTCAACACCTCATGTTGCTTAGCAGCTAGATGTGTTTCTGAACCAGGTTTCATGCACAATTAAATGATGTCATTAATCAAATAGTTGTTATTAATTTACAGATGATTAATTTCCATCATGGTTTGTGCTGTCGGCTTAATTAAATCGCAAAGACATTTACAGAGAAAATTTTACGGAGTGTGAATGGAGCTTTAGAAGCATTAAGTTAAAAAGCAAATATCGTTGAAATATGGATTGAAAATAAACAGTCTATGCGAGTAAATGGTGGAGCAATCTCGCCCGTGAAATCGTGTGCAAGCTATTTCTCATCCTGCAAGCAAGAGTTGGAAGTGCTGTGAAAAGTTCCACTCGATGCACATGATCAAAGGTCCACATGCAATCGATGTACATGATCACTGGTCCACATGCAATCGATGTACATGATCACTGGTCCACTTGCAATTGATGTACATGATCACTGGTCCACCTGCAATCAATGTACATGATCGTTGGTCCACCTGCAATCAATGTACATGATCACGGGTCCACTTGCAATTGATGTACATGATCACTGTTCCACTTGCAATCCATGTACATGATCACTGGTCCACTTGCAATCAATGTACATGATCACTGGTCCACTTGCAATCAATGTACATGATCACTGGTCCACTTGCAATCGATGTACATGATCACTGGTCCACTTGCAATCGATGTACATGATCACTGGTCCACTTGCAATTGATGTACATGATCATTGGTCCACTTGCAATTGATGTACATGATCACTGGTCCACTTGCAATTGATGTACATGATCACTGGTCCACTTGCAATCGATGTACATGATCACTGGTCCACTTGCAATCGATGTACATGATCACTGGTCCACTTGTAATTGATGTACATGATCACTGTTCCACTTGCAATCGATGTACATGATCACTGGTCCACTTGCAATCGATGTACATGATCACTGGTCCACTTGCAATCGATGTACATGATCACTGGTCCACTTGCACTCGATGTACATGATCACTGGTCCACTTGCAATTGATGTACATGATCGTTGGTCCACTTGCAATTGATGTACATGATCACTGTTCCAAATGCAATCGATGTACATGATCACTGTTCTGCTGGCAATCCATGTACATGATCACTGTTCTGCTGGCAATCCATGTACATGACCACTGTTCCACTTGCCAGTGATGTACATGACCATTACATGTATGATTTATACAGTACATGAATTAAGCTTGCTACTTTTCCTGTTTATAACACATACATTGAAGATAAAATATATTATTCTTTCCATTGAAATATGTGAAAAACAAATGTGTTATTGCACTGGTTGAAGGCAGTGAAATATGATATCTATGCTTTCCAATGAATGATAAGAGTTTTCTCAGTGAAAGAAAACTCAATCTTACACTGCTTTGAAACAGTGAAAGATGGCATTTTCTCTGCCACTGGTTGAATTTCGTATTCGTCCAAGGTTGAATGTACTTTTGTATTTTAGCGATTCTCTGAGAATCATGAATAGTTAACAACTATCATTATTTCTCTTCACTAGCGCAATTCTACAAACATATTAACTTTTATGTATGTGTTTTACGTTTATTTATCATCGCTACCGGTTGCCCATATGAGAGACGCCTCCTGAAGAGATTAGTCATTTTAGATTTTTGGAGGATAGTGTAATGATACAGACAGAGACCCATTCCAGAATCTCCTCTGGTTCTGTTACGTGCACTGTGTACAGCACCGACACGAGACCTCGGTTTAAAGTCCCATCTGAAAACTGTTAATTTTATTAGGGTCAGACGGGGGATCGAACCTGCTGTCCCTGGATTACCAGTCCAGCGTGTTACCACTGGACTACAGATCCGTCCCCAAACTTTTTATACTAAAATCATTTGATTATATAGATATTTATAATAAAATGAGTGATTATATAGAATTTTATAATAAATTAATTGATTATATAATTATATAGATATTTATAATAAAAACAATGATTATAGATATTTATAATAAAATCATTGATTATACCGGTAGATATAATTATATAAGATATTTATAATAAAATCATTGATTATAGATATAATTATGTAAGATATTTATAATAAAATCATTGATTATAGATATAATTATATAAGATATTTATAATAAAATCATTGATTATAGATATAATTATGTAAGATATTAATAAAATCATTGATTATAGATATAATTATATAAGATATTTATAATAAAATCATTGATTATAGATATAATTATGTAAGATATTTATAATAAAATCATTGATTATAGATATAATTATATAAGATATTTATCATAAAATCATTGATTATAGATATAATTATATAAGATATTTATAATAAAGTCATTGATTATAGATATAATTATATAAGATATTTATAATAAAATCATTGATTATAGATATAATTATGTAAGATATTTATAATAAAATCATTGATTATAGATATAATTATATAGATATTTATCATAAAATCATTGATTATAGATATAATTATGTAAGATATTTATAATAAAGTCATTGATTATAGATATAATTATATATGATATTTATCATAAAATCATTGATTATAGATATAATTATATATGATATTTATCATAAAATCATTGATTATAGATATAATTATATAAGATATTTATCATAAAATCATTGATTATAGATATAATTATATATGATATTTATCATAAAATCATTGATTATAGATATAATTATATATGATATTTATCATAAAATCATTGATTATAGATATAATTATATAAGATATTTATAATAAAATCATTGATTATAGATATAATTATATAAGATATTTATAATAAAATCATTGATTATAGATATAATTATATAAGATATTTATAATAAAATCATTGATTATAGATATAATTATATAAGATATTTATCATAAAATCATTGATTATAGATATAATTATATAAGATATTTATCATAAAATCATTGATTATAGATATAATTATATATGATATTTATCATAAAATCATTGATTATAGATATAATTATATAAGATATTTATAATAAAATCATTGATTATAGATATAATTATATAAGATATTTATAATAAAATCATTGATTATAGATATAATTATATAAGATATTTATAATAAAATCATTGATTATATAATTATATTGTTATATTACAGATCAGAGTGACAGTGATGATGATGAGGACAATCTCAATGGTAAGACATCGTACAGAGGATGAAATAAATATATATCTCATTCAATGCAGTATTGCTGCTGCCCAGTCTCATAGTCTATCAAACGTGCTACTCAGAGTGAGGGGAGAAATACCGATTTTCTACTTTCTGTCTGTTCATCTGTCTCTAACAAAAGTTTGTTCAGACAAGAATTTCTAAACGTTTGGTCAGACTTTCACGAAACATCACAGGAATGATTAGTACTAAGACTGTGTATCATCTTTGTGTTCACCACAGCGGGCCGTTATCTAATGTTGTCAAAAAACTTGTGGCCCAAACCATTTGCATGTTCATACTATGTATTGTATCGTTCTGTGCATAACATTAACTATTGATTTGCAATAAAATATGACGAAACTAAGTTATGGATGGCCTTTTGAAGTTTTTTAAATAACGCACTATTTCCGGACAAAATCTTCTACATTTCTGGCCAGATTTTCCTGAAACTTGACGGGAATAATCACCGAGTTTGGCGTTCTAGTTCATGTACCATGTATATACGGGTACTCGCCCCACACACGCCACAGACGGATATGTAGTCCAGTGGTAACACGCTGGACTGGTAATCCAGGGATCGCAGGTTCGATCCCCCGTCTGACCCTAATAAAATTAACAGTCTTTCAGATGGGACGTTAAACCGAGGTCTCGTGTCGGTGCTTTACACCGTGCACGTAAAAGAACCAGAGGAGGCTCTGGAATGGGTCTCTCTCTGTATCATTGCACTATCCTCCAAAAATCTAAAATAACTAATCTCTTCAGGAGGCGTCGCTCATATGGGCAACCGGTAGCGACAATAAATAAACGTAAAACACCAAACACGCCCAAGCACGCCAAATCCGTGTCGTCAAAAAGAATCCTTGGACACCTTGTATCTATAACATCTCATATGCATGCAATGACCAGACGTATATATGACTAGAGTAATGTATCAGACGATCTATATAATATTCTAGATGATCTTGAAATAGCGGAGAACTACATGATGCAGACAAGAGAAGATCTTGAGTCATGGCAGAAAGAAGTGCAGAAACGTCTCGACCAGGAAACCAAGTTTGTCACAGACTATAAATCTAAACAGTCTATCAGTGGATACAACAGTAACCCACATAGTGGATATAGCACTGGAAGCCGAAGTGGATATAGCAGTGGAAGTAGCTACAGCGAGGAGGAAGATCAGAAACACAGGTATTGGTCAGCTCACACATATAGTTAACGGTTAACTAATATAGTTAGTTTTCATCTAAAATAATATAGTTATTACAGTACACATCGCTACGGTCATTTTGTTAACATTAATCTGGTTTATTGGGGAGGGCACTCGCTAATGTTGGTCAAACTTGTTGCCCAACCCATTTGCTTCTAGATTTTATTCGTGCACTGTGCAAGTATAAGCAGAGCATTGCAGTTGTATCAGTTTGCTTATATATTTACCATGTTTATATTTGTAATTGTATTGTATATAAATAAGCAATAAAATATGATTAAACTAAGTTAACGGTGGTGGGCAGGTGGGTGAGAGGGGGGGGGGGCGTGGGAAGCTCGCTATGATTATAACTTGTATGCTTGTAACCAATTAATGTGGTAGCATGTCCGGTTAAGAGATTGTATACTTGTAACCAATTAATGTGGTACCATGGCCGGTTAAGAGATTGTATGCTTGTAACCAATTAATATGGTACCATGTCCGGTTAAGAGATTGTATGCTTGTAACCAATTAATATGGTACCATGTCCGGTTAAGAGATTGTATGCTTGTAACCAATTAATATGGTACCATGTCCGGTTAAGAGATTATATACTTGTAACCAATTAATGTGGTACCATGGCTGGTTAAGAGATTGTATGCTTGTAACCAATTAATATGGTAGCATGTCCGGTTAAGAGATTGTACAAGCATGCTTGTAACCAATTAATGTGGTAGCATGTCCGGTTAAGAGATTGTATGCTTGTAACCAATTAATGTGGTAGCATGTCCGGTTAAGAGATTGTATGCTTGTAACCAATTAATGTAGTAGCATGTCCGGTTAAGAGATTGTATGCTTGTAACCAATTAATGTGGTAGCATGTCCGGTTAAGAGATTATATGCTTGTAACCAATTAATGTGGTACCATAGCCGGTTAAGAGATTGTATGCTTGTAACCAATTAATGTGGTACCATGTCCGGTTAAGAGATTGCATGCTTGTAACCAATTAATGTGGTAGCATGGTCGGTTAAGAGATTGTATGCTTGTAACCAATTAATGTGGTAGCATGTCCGGTTAAGAGATTGTATACTTGTAACCAATTAATGTGGTACCATGGCCGGTTAAGAGATTGTATACTTGTAACCAATTAATATGGTAGCATGTCCGGTTAAGAGATTGTATGCTTGTAACCAATTAATGTGGTACCATGGCTGGTTAAGAGATTGTATACTTGTAACCAATTAATGTGGTACCATGTCCGGTTAAGGGAACGATCAAATTATGTATCACTCATGAAGATTGTCAGCTTTTAGCTTTCATTTCAATCCACTTTTATTTATTATGTACATAATTATTTGTACTATGGCCCAACGATAACGTTTTACTTACAAGCATTACTATAAATAGGTTTGGAATAAGCCAAATCAATACGTAGGGTGTAATAAATAATCCTGTGTGCCAAGTAATGCATACATAAATGATAATAAACTTCTTTTTACCCATTATAATAATATTAGCCTGTGCTATCTTTTTCGCGGGAATCACGTTATCGTTGGGGTATATTAGTAAATTATGTTATTTAATGTCAAATAAATATGTTTAAACCAAGATTGTCATTGTGGAAAGTCGTGATTGCGCTGTGGTAGTGTGTTCGCTTAAGGTACGAAAGGGCTAAATGATTGTGCCCTTTGGCCAGGCATATAAATTCCACATTGCCTCTTCTTTCTACCTCATGACAATAGATTCCATCAGGAATGAGGTCTAGAGAGTGATTAATATAAGTTGTAGGAGCTAGTTTCGCAAGCGAGCTAAAATAAATTTGTATAAACTAAGATTATTATTGCTGCATAATGTAATTCTCTCGTCATATTCAGATATTTACGGAATATTTTCCCGCGAGTTGATTACGCAACTGATGATGGTGAATCTTATGTGAGGACAGATGATGAAAGTTATACGAGGCTTGATGATGATGATGATGATGATGATGCAGAGTTGTATGACAACCATCCTAAGGTAGGCAATATTCTCAACACAGTATCTTAATGATAGGACGAGTCCGAACCTCTGTTTGGTGCAAGTAAGTCTGCACCTTGTTATGTGCAAGTAAATCTGCACCTATGTTATGTGCAAGTAAGTCTGCACCTTGTTATGTGCAAGTAAGTCTGCACCTATGTTATGTGCAAGTAAGTCTGCACCTTGTTAAGTGCAAGTAAATCTGCACCTATGTTATGTGCAAGTAAGTCTGCACCTTGTTATGTGCAAGTAAGTCTGCACCTATGTTATGTGCAAGTAAGTCTGCACCTTGTTAAGTGCAAGTAAATATGTGCCTTGTTAAGTACAAGTAAGTCTGCACCTCTGTTATGTGCAAGTAAGTCTGCGCCTTGTTAAGTGCAAGTAAATCTGTGCCTTGTTAAGTACAAGTAAGTCTGCACCTCTGTTATGTGCAAGTAAGTCTGCACCTTGTTATGTGCAAGTAAGTATGTGCCTCTGTTATGTGCAAGTAAGTCTGTGCCTCTGTTATGTGCAAGTATGAATCTAGGCCTCTGTTATGTGCAAGTATGAATCTAGGCCTCTGTTATGTTCATGTATGAATCTAGGCCTTTGTTATCTTCAAGTATGAATCTAGGCCTCTGTTATCTTCAAGTATGAATCTAGGCCTCTGTTATGTTCAAGTATGAATCTAGGTAGGCCTTTGTTATCTTCAAGTATGAATCTAGGCCTTTGTTATCTTCAAGTATGAATCTAGGCCTCTGTTATGTTCAAGTATGAATCTAGGTAGGCCTTTGTTATCTTCAAGTATGAATCTAGGCCTCTGTTATCTTCAAGTATGAATCTAGACCTCTGTTATGTTCAAGTATGAATCTAGGTAGGCCTTTGTTATCTTCAAGTATGTATCTAGGCCTCTGTTATCTTCAAGTATGAATCTAGACCTCTGTTATGTTCAAGTATGAATCTAGGTAGGCCTTTGTTATCTTCAAGTATGAATCTAGGCCTTTGTTATCTTCAAGTATGAATCTAGGCCTCTGTTATCTTCAAGTATGAATCTAGGTAGGCCTTTGTTATGTTCAAGTATGAATCTAGGCCTCTGTTATCTTCAAGTATGAATCTAGGCCTCTGTTATGTTCAAGTATGAATCTAGGCCTCTGTTATGTTCAAGTATGAATCTAGGCCTCTGTTATCTTCAAGTATGAATCTAGGCCTCTGTTATCTTCAAGTATGAATCTAGGCCTCTGTTATGTTCAAGTATGAATCTAGGTAGGCCTTTGTTATCTTCAAGTATGAATCTAGGCCTTTGTTATCTTCAAGTATGAATCTAGGCCTCTGTTATGTTCAAGTATGAATCTAGGTAGGCCTTTGTTATCTTCAAGTATGAATCTAGGCCTCTGTTATCTTCAAGTATGAATCTAGACCTCTGTTATGTTCAAGTATGAATCTAGGTAGGCCTTTGTTATCTTCAAGTATGTATCTAGGCCTCTGTTATCTTCAAGTATGAATCTAGACCTCTGTTATGTTCAAGTATGAATCTAGGTAGGCCTTTGTTATCTTCAAGTATGAATCTAGGCCTTTGTTATCTTCAAGTATGAATCTAGGCCTCTGTTATCTTCAAGTATGAATCTAGGTAGGCCTTTGTTATGTTCAAGTATGAATCTAGGCCTTTGTTATCTTCAAGTATGAATCTAGGCCTCTGTTATGTTCATGTATGAATCTAGGCCTCTGTTATGTTCAAGTATGAATCTAGGCCTCTGTTATCTTGAAGTATGAATCTAGGCCTCTGTTATCTTGAAGTATGAATCTAGGCCTCTGTTATCTTGAAGTATGAATCTAGGCCTTTATTAAGTCCAATTACGAGTTCTGGGCCAGAGGTAATACAAACATTTCTCAGATATCAACTCAAAGAAATTTGATTAGTTGATTGGGATATTTACGCCCAGCTGAACCAATCAGAAGCTTGAGAGTTTGAGATTTGGGGAAAGTTTTATAACCTCTGGTCCAGGCCTCTGTTAAGCTTGAGTTTTGTTTTCAATAATAATGGCAGCTGGGCTCGGGGTGTATTTATTTGTTCATGTGTTTACAGGAACTTCCCAACGAGATGAGTTCAAGTCGTTACTCCACGGAGGAGGAAGGTAACATGCAGTCCGATGCCGAGTCGTACATACGCACGGACGATGAGGACGGCACAAATACAGACACAGACTGGGAGGAGTCGATGAAACGCTGGATCAATAGATGAAACACCGATGTGTTCAGCGTGTCTCAGTTGTTACTAGAATTGTATATGAATACATATTTACGAGTCCAAGGTCAATCTAGTATTATTATTCCTCACATGACAGAATCACCATAGGTCAACAGTCAATATTATTTACAATTCACCTCTGATATAATATTGACCTGTCAATATTTTCGGTAATATTTTCGGTAATATCTTGTCTGCCTTTGGCTTCCAGTCTGATTCAGTAAACGGCTCATTGGGATATTGCTAAAAACAAAATGCATATCTTAATAAGTAGATGCTTATTGAAATGTATGCATAAAAGCTTCTATATACCTACAGATATACTTAGACAAGTCAACTCAAATCTTGACTGTTTGCTGTAACCAGTTTTCTTATCAAATACTTGTACCTAGGTTTGGTATAATAAAATAAATATTGCATTCCTGAATGGGCAATATGAAAAATATTACCCCGAGAACATGAATATTAACTTCGGCTGATGCCTAGGTGAATATTCATGTTCTCAGGGTGATAGTTTTTCATATTGCCCACTCAGGTATGCAATATTTATATACTATTATTGAAACATAATGAAGTTTAAGCTACAAGTCATATACTATTATTATCCCCCGTCGAAAGAACGGGAATTTTTGTTTTTGGCATTATGTGTCTCTGTCAGTCTGTCTGTCTGTCTGTCTGTCTCTGTCTGTCTGTCTGTCTGTCTGTCTGTCTGTCTGTCTGTCTGTCTGTCTGTCTGTCTGTCTGTCTGTCTGTCTGTCTGTCTGTGGACAGGATAACTCAAAAAGAGTATTTGATGAAACCTTATGGATATATGGAGGGTTGGTCTAGGAGAGAGGTGTAGGATGTTGGGAGGGAGAAATCCGTCAACTGCTGTAGTCAGGGCAGTCAGGAAAGCGTCCAATTTACTATGGAAATCAGTGGAAGTCGTGATAGCGCTGTGGATGTGTGTTCGGAGTTTGAGCCCCGCTGGAGCCGTTACGATTGTGCCCTTAGGCAAGGCATTTAAATTCCACGTTGCCTCTTCTCTCTCCCTCGTGGCGATGGATTCCATCAGGAATGAGGTCTCGAGAGTGATTAATATAAGTTGTAATAACTTGTCTCGCAATCGAGCTAAAATAAATTTGTATGAACTATAGAAATCAGTGGGAATGGAACATTCATTGTCCGACGTGACCAGAAGCCTCGACCAATCAAATCTCTTCCTCCTACACTGACCCTCTGTATATACGCACACAAAGGTTCATGAAACGCCATTGACAACTGTTTTAGTTATCCTGTGCTGGCCTAAGACAGTGCCAAATACCAGCGCAGTACTGTTCCCTAGTTAGCGTTGTTATGATTTAGATCTACATAATGTTCACACATTTGCTTCATTTCATTTGGCTACAGTTGGTAGTATATCTTTTGGTAAGATTAATTTAGGTGAACGGGTAAGTGCAAATATAGCATTATGAACAAATCATTTTTTTTTTTTTAAATTCATTTTTTTTTATATTTCTCTATCAACATAAATAACAAATTACGTAAATGTCTTGATCTAAACTATACGGCTTTGCGCGTGTATTGCTTAATAATTTACCTCCCTTACATGATCAAATAATCACAACTACAGTAAAATTGGGGAATAATATTTTGTCTTGCCGTTGTTTATCGGCGAATAAAACACGGTTTGGAGTTTTGATGCATAGACGTAGGCCATAGGCGTAAGTTGTTAATTCCGGCACTCAGAACGATAAACCATGTTTTATTTGACCATAAATAACACAAATACAAACATTATCGCGATTTCAACATGACCAAAATATTTAAAAAGCGCAAAAATATTTTTTTTTATTCAGAAAGCGTAAATGACGTCAAAAAACTACCAAAATTGTAGTCGCGTTTGACATCACATGCTAAACCATGTTTTATTGCAGATTTAAACACGGTAAATTCATTCTTTGTATATATAGACAAAATACAGAGTCATGTTAGAATTCATTTTTTTTGTGCTCATTTCCATTTGGGTGTTAAATTTTGTACATGTCTGTATAGAAGTTATGCACCATCATGTACATGACTGTATAGAAGTTATGCACCATCATGTACATGACTGTATAGAAGTTATGCACCATCATGTACATGACTGTATAGAAGTTATGCACCATCATGTACATGACTGTATAGAAGTTATGCACCATCATGTACATGACTGTATAGAAGTTATGCACCATCATGTACATACTGTATAGAAGTTATGCACCATCATGTACATGACTGTATAGAAGTTATGCACCATCATGTACATGACTGTATAGAAGTTATGCACCATCATGTACATGACTGTATAGAAGTTATGCACCATCATGTACATGACTGTATAGAAGTTATGCACCATCATGTACATGACTGTATAGAAGTTATGCACCATCATGTACATGACTGTATAGAAGTTATGCACCATCATGTACATGACTGTATAGAAGTTATGCACCATCATGTACATGACTGTATAAACCATCATGTACATGACTGTATAGAAGTTATGCACCATCATGTACATGACTGTATGGAAGTTATGCACCATCATGTACATGACTGTATAGAAGTTATGCACCATCATGTACATGACTGTATAGAAGTTATGCACCATCATGTACATGACTGTATAGAAGTTATGCACCATCATGTACATGACTGTATAGAAGTTATGCACCATCATGTACATGTATGAAAGCTGGCACTGTAAACATTTCACATTGTCAATATCTGCAGATAAGCCATGTGATAGTAGCGTTGTATGTGTTTGATTGTCTGTCACTAGACCTTCCTAATTTAGGCGGAATACTAAAATGTACCAAGCGTAAATACATTCGTGTTATATGATATATTTCGGGTTTTTACGCCTGCATCAGCACCATTTTGGGCTATATCGCCGGCGGGCAGTTTACCTAACAACACCTTTCCTGGGCAGGCTCCAACGGTTAACCAGTACTTGGGTGCACCAACCTCCGTAAGAAACTGCCAACTTTTTCATATAAATCAGACACATTTGTGTACATAAACATAAATGGAACGTTTAGTTTAAACTTGATTTATTTTACAACAATTGCGAAGCAAGTTTTAACAACTTATATTAATCATTCTCGTTGGCGCAGATGAAAGCATGAATGTGGTCATTCGTGTGGGAGGAAACCTGAGTACCCGGAGAAAACCCACCTGTCCGATCCGGCGACCACCGTACCATCTTATATGGAACGTAATGGTGTAAGGGAGACAACTTTATTAGTAATTGTAGTAAAGATGGTACATTTCTTATAAACAAATAAATGTAAGCCATACACTGCCATTTGCTTACTCTGTTCGGTTATGTTGACATGTTATGTTTACATATTATGTTTACATATTATATGTTATGTTTACATATTATATGTTATGTTTACATATTATAGGTTATGTTTACATATTATGTTTACATATAATGTTTACATATTATAGGTTATGTTTACATATTATGTTTACACATTATAGGTTATGTTTACATATTATGTGTACATATTATAGGTTATGTTTACATATTATGTTTACATATATGTTATGTTTACACATTATGTTTACATATTATAGGTCATGTTTACATAGTATGTTTACATATTATGTTTACATACTATGTTTATGTATACTGTTTATATATTTTTATTTAAGTATTCCATTTAAGTATTCCATTAAATTGCAACTGTCTAATACTGATTCACACTATTCAAACGGATACACCTTAATTAATCCTTAGCATGCTATATGCTCTATAGTCATGTACAAAATTCAACATCCAATAGCATGCTGTATGTGGAATAAGTAAATAACAAATGTGTAATATTTTTCTTATTTTTCCTAGTCCTACTTTCTTGGAAAAATATAAAAAAATTACACATTTGTTATCTGGTCATTTCGCCTACAGCATGCTAAAGGTTGATTACTGATCTTTTCTGTGAAGAACGATTCAATGAAACACAATAATAAATTGAAGCAACTCGCATTTAGAGTTTTCAATCGATCTAAATGGTCCATAAACCATTTTATCGCATAACTTTGCTTGTATTCAGTTCATAACATTTGTGTGTTTTTACGCTTATATATTGTCGCTACCGGTTGCCCATATGAGCGATGTTTCTTGAAGAGATTAGTCATTTTAGATATTGGAGGATAGTGCAATGATACAGACAGAGACCCAATCCAGAGTCTCCTCTGGTTCTTTTACGTGCACTGTGTAAAGCACTGACACAAGACCTCGATTTAAAGTCCCATCTGAAAGACAGTTAATTTAATTAGGGTCAGACGGGGGATCAAACCTGCAATCCCAGTCCATCGTGTTAACCACTGGACGATGTACCGGTATCCATCTGCAGTTCATAACACCATCAAATATTTCCGTATATACACACTCGTGGGGTAATTCCATCTGGAAGAATTCTGATTGGTTGAGAGAATAATCCTTAAACTTTAAATTATGCATAGATCTATATCTGGGTGAATTGGTACATAACGTTAATGATAAAATGAACGACGATTTAAAAGAAGTCTTGATTTAATTATAATGCTGTTTAAAACATAAATATAACACTGTTATGCATAGTGATGTCATGACAATTTAGTGACGTCATTTAACTTTCATTAATTGGCGTTATTTTGTGCAAAAATATGATTGAAACGAGCACTATAAAATATGGTAATGTGAAAAAAGGATCGTTGAATAAAATATGGTATGAAATCACCACGCATGTAAGGTCCTATATGTACAGTACGTATAAATTGCTAATTAGCCATAATGCTCGTTTAATAGTAAAATTCCAAAACTCGTTGCGTAAAATATGGTATGAAATCACCACGCATGTATTGTTCTATATTTCAATCAATCTAAATGTTCCATTGTATGCGGTTTTCATTGCAGAAGGCAATGACTGTATTGTGAGTGGTAGGGTGTGTTTAGTTAGTTCTTACTGAGCTGGAAATGAGTATATTCGTTTTTGCAAACAGCATAGAGCCTGATCAGATGACACAGAATACGCAATCCGATCAGGCTCTATGCTGTTTGCTATTCGGATAGTAATGCTAAAACACTTGGCTGAAAAGCAAACAACATAAATGTAGATCCTTTTCAGACTGATCATGATCTATGTTATTTGCACATTCAATTCCAATTTATTCAGCATTTTAAGTTTTAATGGAAAGTGTTTGGACATGTACCTGTTGTGTTGTAGAGTATGTCTGTGTGTTTACAAACCTATGTATTGCATTGTACTTCTGCCTTGTTATTTGTTTTGATGTAATTATGTACATATCACTTTATTTGAATACCACTGCCATGATGTATTTAATCTATAAATGGCAGATTTCGTCTCATAGTTAAACGTGTGTTTTACATGTACCGGTACATATATACTGTGCACTATTTTACTTCCAATTCAATTTACAACATAATCTAAAGCTTTGGCGTTGTATTACGTCCACGTTGGTTTTTATCACCCCCCAAGTCTCACACGTGATAGTGTCTATAGAAATTGCACTCTCCATCTGTCCATTTTTTTATTATTTATTTTTTTAGTCCACCTCCGTGGTCGAGTGGTTAAGGTCGCTGACTTGTATACCACTGTAACCTATCATCACTGGTGGTCACGGGTTCGAGCCCTGTTCAGGCATAAAACCCGAAATATAACATAACATAACTGTCCATTTTTAAAATTCTGAAGAAGAAAATTACTTGTGTTTATCTAACCTTGGAGTGACTGAGCACGCCAATCATTGTTTTTTCTGTAGAGATTTGGAGTAGTTTAGTTTACTGGTAGTTTATACACATTTATTTTAGCTCGATTGCGAAACAAGTTCTTATAAGTTATATTAATCACTCTCGAGACCTCATATCTGATGGAATCCATCGCCACGAGGGAGAGAGAAGAGGCAATGTGGAATGTAAATGCCTTGCCTAAGGGCACAATCGTAATGACTCCAGCTGGGCTCAAACTCCAGGCCTTTCGCATCTGAAGCGACCGACTTCCAGTATTGCTCTACTTCTGTGATCTCTTGTTTGGAGTAATTGTGCATTACCGTACTTCCTCTTGTTAATGGTCACTGTTGGTGTTTCTTGCTAGTCACTGCAGGGGGATATTATATGTTTTATTCTTGTTGGCAATGTAAGCTTGATTATTACAGTTTGTTTGATGGGGCGTTTCCTTCATGGCCGAGTTGTTAATGTCATTGACTTCAAATCACTTGCCCCTAACCGCTGTATGAGCAAGCTATTCAGCCGTATATATATATACCTGTCCGTGCCTGAAATACTGTTCGATGTGCCCCGCGGTCTTCCTCCACCAATAATAGCTGGAGAGTTGCCTGTCCGTGCCTGAAATACTGTTCGATGTGCCCCGCGGTCTTCCTCCACCAATAATGGCTGGAGAGTCGCCTGTCCGTGCCTGAAATACTGTTCGATGTGCCCCCAGTCCTCCTCCATCAATAATAGCTGGAGAGTCGTCTGTCCGTGCCTGAAATACTGTTTGATGTGCCCCGCGGTCTTCCTCCACCAATAATAGCTGGAGAGTTGCCTGTCCGTACCTGAAATACTGTTCGATGTGCCCCCAGTCCTCCTCCACCAATAATAGCTGGAGAGTCGTCTGTCCGTGCCTGAAATACTGTTCGATGTACCCCGCGGTCTTCCTCCACCAATAATAGCTGGAGAGTCGCCTGTCCATCCCTGAAATACTGTACGATGTGCCCTGCGGTCTTCCTCCACCAATAATAGCTGGAGAGTCCCCTGTCCGTGTTGAATACTGTACGATGTGCCCCGCGGTCTTCCTCCACCAATAATAGCTGGAGAGTCGTCTGTCCGTGTCTGAAATACTGTACGATGTGCCCCGTGGTCTTCCTCCACCAATAATGGCAGGAGAGTCGCCTGTCCATCCCTGAAATACTGTACGATGTGCCTCGCGGTCTTCCTCCACCAATAATAGCTGGAGAGTCGCCTGTCCATCCCTGAAATACTGTACGATGTGCCCCACGGTCTTCCTCCACCAATAATAGCTGGAGAGTCACCTGTCCATCCCTGAAATACCGTACGATGTGCCACACGGTCTTCCTCCACCAATAATAGCTGGAGAGTCGTCTGTCCGTACCTGAAATACTGTACGATGTGCCCCGCGGTCTTCCTCCACCAATAATAGCTGGAGAGTCGTCTGTCCGTGTCTGAAATACTGTACGATGTGCCCCGTGGTCTTCCTCCACCAATAATGGCAGGAGAGTCGCCTGTCCATCCCTGAAATACTGTACGATGTGCCTCGCGGTCTTCCTCCACCAATAATAGCTGGAGAGTCGCCTGTCCATCCCTGAAATACTGTACGATGTGCCCCACGGTCTTCCTCCACCAATAATAGCTGGAGAGTCACCTGTCCATCCCTGAAATACCGTACGATGTGCCACACGGTCTTCCTCCACCAATAATAGCTGGAGAGTCGTCTGTCCGTACCTGAAATACTGTACGATGTGCCCCGCGGTCTTCCTCCACCAATAATAGCTGGAGAGTCGTCTGTCCGTGTCTGAAATACTGTACGATGTGCCCCGTGGTCTTCCTCCACCAATAATGGCAGGAGAGTCGCCTGTCCATCCCTGAAATACTGTACGATGTGCCTCGCGGTCTTCCTCCACCAATAATAGCTGGAGAGTCGCCTGTCCATCCCTGAAATACTGTACGATGTGCCCCACGGTCTTCCTCCACCAATAATAGCTGGAGAGTCACCTGTCCATCCCTGAAATACCGTACGATGTGCCACACGGTCTTCCTCCACCAATAATAGCTGGAGAGTCGTCTGTCCGTACCTGAAATACTGTACGATGTGCCCCGCGGTCTTCCTCCACCAATAATAGCTGGAGAGTCGTCTGTCCGTGTCTGAAATACTGTACGATGTGCCCCGCGGTCTTCCTCCACCAATAATGGCAGGAGAGTCGCCTGTCCATCCCTGAAATACTGTACGATGTGCCTCGCGGTCTTCCTCCACCAATAATAGCTGGAGAGTCGCCATATGACATTAGCTGTTTATGTGGCTTTAAAACTCCAAAACTAAACTAAATACGGTTTGTTTGATTTTTATTGTGCTTCTTGAACATATTCAGGTTGAAGAACATATTCTACTTAAAGAAATGTGGCATAGTGGTGTCACTAGCCTTGAGTATTGCGGCAAGAACTTGTTTCTGAGAGCAGCCGTCAATACCATTACCCTTGTTATGCGACTACACGATTTATTTGGACGGCACAATGTCCTGCATGGAAGAATAACCTCCATACATGTAGATAACTCCGTCGCCCAACTACCTCGGTTGTGACGTCCTTAAACAATTCCTATATCGTTCATACATTAAGCAATTTTCTTCATTTGGAAACATGTTCAGCATTTTATTTTTACCAGAAATTGTGTTCACGTTGTATGTAATATCAATCCGGGTAGTAGCTACAAGTGTTTTTATTTTTAGCTATGCAGCTTATGTAAAAGAAACGTTTTTAAAATTATTTTTACGTTATTTTGTTCTTATCTTGTTTCCAGTATACATTAGAACCAGATTTAGTTTAAATATGTTTATTAACATGTCAGTAGATGATCATCTAACAACAAAATGTTATTTTATGTTTATTTGTGGAATTATGTAATTTCTGTACTTAAAGCGACATTGCATCGCAAAAAAAAACCCAGAATGCTTTTTTATACTTATAAATAGCATTGCTACTATACATTCTTCAGAAATAATTCGAACACCAACTTTCTATACATAAACATAAACAGTGTTTTTGTGGTATACAAAATCTCAAAAGTGAAAGTAGGATTTCATATAGCAGTCAGCTACTCTGCTGAATTGATGTTTATTTATTATTGGAGTCTATACCAAGCGTGTGCTACTGTTGTTTAGAGATATTTTAAATCGTATTAGTCTAAAAAATAAATATGCACATGCACAAAGGGTGAGATATAATGGTAAATCTGTACCATAAATCGTGTTATTCAGGATACACACATTACATTACGCATGGATGTATACGACGGTTGTTTATTAGTTGAAATACTCAGCTTTTGAGGTAAATATTCAGAAAACAATTATACATTATAATAGGAAAATACATTTTGTAGAAATTTGCGTTTTCACGGATGTAGTGTCGCTTTAATGTTACAGGTAAAATATGCGTGTGGTAAGCATATATGTTACGTTTATTTATCATCAATACTGGTTGCCAATATGAGCAACGCCTCCTGAAGAGATTAGTCATTTTAGATTTTTGGAGGATAGTGCAATGATACAGACAGAGATCCATTCCAGAGTCTCCTCTGGTTCTTCTACGTGCACGGTGTAAAGTCCCATCTGAAAGACTGTTAATTTTATTATGGTCAGACGGGGGGATTGAACCTGCGATTCCTGGATTACCACGCCGATTATCAAGCCGATTCATAAGACAATGTAATTTATAGAACTGTGGGTACATATAATCATAGACAGAACAGCCGTTACCATGACAGCAAGATAAACAAGTTATTGTGTCTGTGTTATTGTAGTTGTTTATTTATGATATTGTCACGTCACTTCCTGCATTTTGTCTCTATTTTATTTCAAGGCATGAATTGGTTAATAGTTTCCATTGGGGTATGAACTACATCGCACATGGTCAATATGTATGTAGGCTTAATCCGCTGTTAACATTAGGCACACCTGATGTAGTTTATAACCCAATGGAATCTACTAACCCACAATTCGTTACTTATATTTACATTAATTGTTCTTTTCCATGACACAAAAAAAAAACAAATGTACACATTGCATTTAAAATGTATTTAGTCCAGATTTGCGACTTACCGACCGTGTGCTGGACCTGGCAAATAGATCATCCTTGGAACAGCGTAGATTGTAAGACATGTCTTTTCTTACGAAGAACGCTGCCTAACACTACGATTGCGCATGCCTGTAACTTTGAGCGTGTGAGTCGGCTGCATATCATTAGTGGGGAAATTCATACGAAAATGGATACAATCGGGGCACATGACATAAATCGAAGGAAATGCAATACCGATATAAATATTTCTCCATTAATAACAACATGCATTTACTTGTGTATACGTGCACCCTTGATGGACTGACTTCTCCACCAATCAGTCTACCCACCAGTACTAGTCTCACACAATCATGCATTTACTTGTGTATGCATGCACCCTGGATGGACTGACTTCTCCACCAATCAGTCTACCCACCAGTACTAGTCTCTCACAAACATGCATTTACTTGTGTATGCATGCCCTCTGGATGGACTGACTTCTCCACCAATCAGTCTACCCACCAGTACTAGTCTCTCACAAACATGCATTTACTTGTGTATGCATGCCCTCTGGATGGACTGACTTCTCCACCAATCAGTCTACCCACCAGTACTAGTCTCTCACAAACATGCATTTACTTGTGTATGCATGCCCTCTGGATGGACTGACTTCTCCACCAATCAGTCTACCCACCAGTACTAGTCTCTCACAAACATGCATGCCCTCTGGATGGACTGACTTCTCCACCAATCAGTCTACCCACCAGTACTAGTCTCACACAATCGTGCATATACTTGTGTAATACATGCACTCTGGATGGACTGACTTCTCCACCAACCAGTCTACCCTCCAGTACTAGTGTCTCACAAACAAGCATTTGTAACATGAAACAACACCTTTTCTAACTACTGCTATATAAATTCTATTATCCCATTTCATTCTGGATACATTTAAAGGCTTTTGCAAACAACATAGATCCAGATCAGCCACAGCGTAACGCTGTGTGCTGATCAGGATCTATGTTGTGTGCTACATAGCCAAGTGTCTTAGCAAGATCATCTGAATAGCAAACAGCATAGAGCCTCATCAGACGGCATGTTCCGTGGCGGCTGATCATGCTCTATGTTCTTTGCAAATACTGTCTGAACGGTATCCAGAATCAAATGGGTTAATATATATTTTTATATAAAATTGCATCCACTTGGCATCTGGTTCCCCTTATACGCGTAACATCCGGTCAATAAATTGGACCCTGGTAGCATGTAGAATCTAGGTGCATGGACATGTACATGACAGTGGTGTAAATTAGCTCTGACACCATAGTGAGGAGATGTATCTCCATTCCATGAACATAAAATGTTACAACGCTGTCCAATCTCATCTGCTAATAAAGAACGTCATTTAGATCTTACGTCAAAACCTTGTTAACCGTTAACCTGCCAATCAAGACTAATGTCGCTTTGCAAACAGTATAGAGCAAGATCAGATGACACAAAATGTTCCGTCTGTTTACTGATCGAATAGTGGAGCTAAATCACTTTTCTGAATAGCAAACAACATAGATCGTGATCAGACACGGCGTTATGCCTCGGCTGATCTGGATCTATGTTGTTTAAAGCTGTTGACAAAAACCTTTTATTGCTGTTCCCGGATGTGGCATTTATAGATGTCTTTGGCAATATATTGTGTAGTTTCTACACAATGAACAAATCTCTTACCATTTATACACGTGTATTCTTATATAGAAGTATAGTACTTTGTTCTTGCATAATGTGGCACTGTGGTATTATGTCGAGTTATATAGTAACCATAGTAACCATAGTTACCATAGTAACCAAAATACAAAAAGTGCCCCTTGACAACTCATACATTTCCTTCTTGTGACTTTTTGCATGCACACTCTAGCGGTGAAAACAACAGGTTTTTGCATGCACTCTAGCGGTGAAAATAACAGGTTTTTGCATGCACTCTAGCGGTGAAAATAACAGGTTTTTGCATGCACTCTAGCGGTGAAAACAACAGGTTTTTGCATGCACTCTAGCGGTGAAAACAACAGGTTTTTGCATGCACTCTAGCGGTGAAAATAACAGATTTTTGCATGCACTCTAGCCGTGAAAATAACAGGTTTGAATTGTGTCGTAGAACACATTTCTAATGAAATTCCATGGTATATTTCCAGAGTTTTCAGTTATGTTTAAGAAAAACTCATCGTCTGCTATGCTACAATTACTTGAACTATTTATAGCCTTTATTTTACCCAGCATGCAAAGAGTTAAATATTTCTTAAATGTCCCAGTTTGGAATGGTGTCCTCCTTGGGCTCTAGAAATGGTTCCCATGTATGAAAGATCTGATGTTGTGCATACTAACAAGAATGCCACCTCTCCAGCTATTATTGGTGGAGGAAGATCCCCCGAGTTATTTCAGGTGTCTGAGTAGAACCGTCAACCTTCCACAAGTCTGTTGTATTGTGAATGTTATTTAGAATTATATCTCTTGTTACTTTTGTTTTGAAAATGATTTTCAGATTAGGGGATTGTTTTGTAATGCTACAAATGTATCAACATTATGTATGTACGAAATTATAATTGTGAGTCGACGCTCCTTGTGTGAGAAGACGCTCCTTGTGTCTCCTTGTGTGAGAAGACGCTCCTTGTGTGAGAAGACGCTCCTTGTGTGAGTAGATGCTCCTTGTGTGAGAAGACGCTCCTTGTGTGAGTAGACGCTCTTTGTGTGAGAAGCGCTCCTTGTGTGAGAAGACGCTCCTTGTGTGAGAAGATGCTTTTTGTGTGCTAGAAAACGTTCTTTGTGTACTATGAATGTAACTGAAAATGAATTTCACTTTAATTAATTATCTGTCCAAAATATTACAATTTAGTTAGAAACTATTTAAGCCACAATTTTTGACATTTGCACTACAAAAGTTTGAAAATCTGATAAGCTTTACCAGGATATATCTATGTTCCTGGCTCTACAAATGCCAAATATATCAATATATTTGCATTTCGCTTTTAACCTTTTGCATGCAGATAAAATGACTTTTGCAAATATCATAGAGCCAGATTATGTTGCATCTGCTCAGGCTCTATGCTGTTTGTTATTTGTATAGTAGATGTTAAACACTTGGCTGAATAGCAAACAACATAGATCCTGATCAGACGTCGTGGCTGATCTGGACTTTTGTTGTTTGCAAATGTGATTTTATTTACTCAGCAGGAAAATGGTTAAAAGAAAGAAATGAAACAATTACCATAATTAAAAAATATTTCAAAATATTTACATATTTGCTTTTAAAGAACAATACTGTACTATTATTTAATAATAGAAAATGAGACAGACAAATATTATTTTAACTTCGCTGTAAATTGATGAAATATATATTATCGTGTGTGATATTTTGCCATGCCCCTGTACATGTACTTTACATATATGTTTATTTTGCTGGCTATAGATGTGTTTTGTATCATTTAATGCCAACTAAGATATATGTTATGTTTTGTTGATTGGAACGTACAATAGTGGACGTTTGTTTGTTAGCTGCACTCTGTCTACAGGTGTTGTGGTTTTACTTAATCATACAGGTTGTGATTATGGACGGGACTGTTATCTTCCTGTGTGTGGGTGGGGTCATTTGGATTTATTAAACTTTGTTTTGCTTAAAGATACATTCCTGCTGGATCGCAGGTTCGATCCCCCGTCTTAACCCTAATAAAATGAACAGTCTTTCAGATGGGTTGTTAAACCGACATCTCGTGTCGATGCTGTATCATTGCATTATCCTCCAAAAATCTAAAATTACTAATCTCTTCAGCAGGCATCGTTCATATGGGCAACCGGTAGCGACGATAAATAAACGTAAAGCACACACATACATTCCTGCTCAGAAAGGAGAAATTCCAATGTTTGCGAGTGTCCCGGCTTTTTATACTTGCAAGGTGAATAAGACTGTTAGGGATAGAGGCAGTAATCCCAAAAAAACAGGTGGCAGTAAACTAAAGCTGAAAAGTAGAATACTCTTCAATTGAAGATCAAATTTAACCCTAACGCCCAGATTACTGCCAATTGTATATTTCGTTACTACCTCTATGGTTATGTTATATAATAGTCCAGTGGTTAACACGTTGGACTGGTAATCCAGGGATCGCAGGTTCGATCCCCCTTCTGACCCTAATAAAATTAACAGTCTTTCAGTTGGGACTTTAAACGGGGGTCTCGTGTCGGTGCTTTACACTGTGCACGTAAAAGAACCAGAGGAGACTCTGGAATTGGTCTCTGTCTGTATCATTGCACTATCTTCCAAAAATCTAAATGACCAATCTCTTCAGGAGGCGTCGCTCATATGGGCAACCGGTAGTGACGATAAATAAACGTAAAAACACTCTTGAAGCAAAGAATTCGAAAAGCACACATAAAAATGAACATTTTTTCCAGATGACCATAGTGAGGATGCTCTGCGTGGGAATGTGACAGTCTCTCCATAACTAGGTCGAGATGTACTACAACACTACTGTTCTTTCTTTCATCTGTATGTGTAGCCTGGGAACAGGCGTTGATATATTTTGCCTGTTCAGTCACATAAATATATTTTAATACCGAGATCCTTAATTGGGCCATTGGGCCGTATTGAGTTTCTGATATCAACGTCATTTTGCCAGAAGTAAATTGATGAAAAATCGACAGACTGGAACCCAGGCTACTGTATATGGTACACACTGTGTTATACTCTGTTGTGTATTTGCATTTTACTCGTGTTGTTACGGCATTCATAGAGAATGTTAATAAAATAATATTTAGCTGATTGATGTGTTTGTTTTCCTGTGAACCTGGAGTTGGTATTCAATCAACTTTTTTTCTTTTTTTTGTGTCCGCCTCCGTGATGGGTTAGAGCCCCAATCAGGCCGTGTCTCATTTATATGAAAAAGTTGGTCGCTTCTTACGGAGGTTGGTGTACCCAAGTACTGGTTAACCGCTGGAGCCTGCCCAGGAAAGGTGTTGTTAAATAAACTGCCCGCCAGCGATATAGCCCGAACTGGTGCTGATGCAGGCGTAAAACCCGAAATATAACATAACATAATCAATCAACTTTTATCATGGACACTTGTCATTTTTTAAAATTTAATTTTATTATTTTTGTATTTTAATTTGATTATTTATCCTGGATAATGTCAAATCACATTATTGCTTTTATAACATAACTTTTGATTGTATACAGTTTCATGCAGCCATCACATATTTTCTTGTATATGTACGCACGTGTAATACAACCTGGAAGCATTCTGATAGGTTGAGAGAATAATCTTTATAATTTGTAAATTAAGCTTTAAATTATGCATATTTCTTTTTGAATTTGTGATAAATGATAATAGTCTGGCAGCCAAATGGGATTTTAAGGGTATACCTGGAAGTAGAGTATATACAATGTTTTTTGATTGATTTTGGTCACTGAGACCATAAATATTAAAAATCCGCTTGATGACGCCCTATCACCTTTGGGCATTTTTTCTAATTTGCATAAAACCAAGATGGCCGCCAGTGTTCTATTGAATATACTATAATTAAGATATCTCGGCTTCTAGAAGGGATATTAAAACAATCTAAAATGTTTTAACGGGGCTTTAAGACACAAGGAACCCAATGAAATAGCTTTTATTATCATTTGACAACTCCTTCATTTGCATTAATCCAAGATGGCCGCTCTCAAATCTCTCATGAGACCGGTTTTATGTCACCACATTTTGGATACAATTTTGGATACATTTGAAATTCTTTGTTCTAGTGTTTTGAAAAAATAGAGGTCCCATATAATACATCTTATATTACAATGTAAATATATTAGCTTCATTTGCATATTCCAATATGGCCGTTGTCAATCTGTTAACATGTTGCTGTACTTTTAAATGACATGATTTATTGATCTAAATGTTGACAATATCATTGAACACCTTCAATATAATATTAATAGTTTGTCATTGACAGATACGTTTCAATATTTGTAAGCTGACAGACACCAGGTCATAAAGTAAACTAATTTCAGATATGCATCAAAAGAATAAAGTGACTGAAAAGTCATAATGTTCTAGTAGTGTCTATGCTGAACAAGCCATGGCGCATACAGAAATCGTTCACATTTCCTCTCCTTAACTACTGCAATATTAGTGTTTTTAGTATATGACATTGTACACAGTTATCAATATGATGTTTCTCTTATTTGTCTGTGTTGACATTAATACCTGTATGTCTAATTGTCATCGTCTGCATCAGAGGCTACATCACATTTAGTCAGTTCGTAATGACAGTCCTCAGCATGACATCCGCAAAATACAGTGCACGGTAGTTTACCGCTCACACAACCACATCTTCCTGATTTGCAAGGTCTATCATCACTTTCACAAGCGCAGCGAATCAGTTTCAAAATCTCTTGTGGAGCAAGGGACACATCTTCATGTATCGGTTTAGGCAGCATAGTCTTGGAACTGTCGTCACAAACGTATCCATGTTCTGTTGGATCTAGCGAGGGAGGGTCTAGATCCAAAGCATGTTTCCAAACAGCTGCCTGCAGGTGTGCTCGTTTGACATTTTCCAGAAATGCTTCTGTTGTGGGAGGTAGAGACTTCAGCTTTGGTATGGCTGTGGTGCCTTTCCCACCGTTGTGGCCCATGACTTCTTCCTTGCTTCAGACATACTACTACAGTCCTTGTGTCCATAGCATGCGGCCACAAACTTGCCTGTCTTGTTATATCTGGTAACAATGCATGAATGTCACCCAAAAGTGACAAGGAGTAGCCTTCTCTCAGTACTTTCAGTACCCTGACTTTACCAATACCGAAATAGCATGCACATGTATCACAACCCGATAGGGTGTGCATAGACAACAGTCCATCTACTATGCTCTGATGTTGTTTAACAGTAGCTTGTATGTCAATACCATTTCTACCATGAATCGGCGATTCCATGATCATGTGACTGGTTAACTGTCGCTCAAAGTAGTGGTGAAGCAGAAGGATGAAGACGTCGGTGTCATCTGCAATCACTGACACGCCTACTTGGCATTCAGTCGCAACTGTTACTGCTTGTTGAACAACGATGCAGTCTGCCTCTTCATGAGATGTAGACATGTCTTCCCGGTTGATCACCACTCCCCCATAACTTATTTCAACTGGTGTATTATCACAACTGCTAGTGATGACAAGTTTGTGGGTCATTGTGTCTCGATCGAAGGTAGTGTCTCTGGTCAGCTCTTCACAGATAATTTCCATCAGCTGTGATTTATTTTCTGACACTGTCAGGACAACTTTCTGTGGGGGTAGAGGTGTACCTAGAGCCAGTCGATGTACTCTGCTTGCTTCTGTTGTTCTATTGCATCTGGTCGTTCTCTTGGTACTGAAATCCTGGTACCTGTCGAACACGAGATAGACATCGCTAGAAGTAAGTTTATGTTGGATGTACTGTTTGAAGTTGACAACAAAGTCGCAGACTGTCCTATTCGCTGGCCAGTGTATCACCCAGAGGACAGCTGAACCATCTAGCACCCTACAGTCGACTTTGGGTGATATGTTCCTTGATGACATCTCAACTTGTAGTTGCTTCTTCAACTGTGCCTTAGCCTTTCCGGTTCTCAGGTTACCCGAGTCGTTGAACATCGATGTAGGCACCGGAGATAGCTCATACGATAGTAATGTCTTGATGTCTAATGTGTCACGACAACTAGTCTGGGGTCCTTTGACTCGCGATAAGAGAAGAGTGGTATTGAACAACTTTGCTGTACCAATATTCACATGCTTTTTTGTTACTTGCATTGTCACTGTCTTCTTTGAAATGGGATTGTAGAAGCCATCTGGCCAAGCACCCTCGAATTCTTCCATTTCTTTGATCCCACTGGTCACAGTCTTATCAACGTTCACTGAAACAGGTGCCACTCGACCACTGACAATGTTCACTATCTTGTCTGCTTCGTTGCTGGTGGACAGAGGATCGATGCTCCGATCTAACTTCTGACGAATGGTTGCCCTGTAAGCGCTACTGCAATCCTTGATTTCTGCTCCTCTTTGTGGGTGTCCTGTCTTGCTTCATGATCTGGGCCACTCATACGGGCAATGTCTTCAACCAGCTTGCTTCAAATGTGCAGACCAAGTGCCCATGTCTTCAGAGTGGCTGGTCGCAGCGTGATTCCAATGATTCCTCCATGACTGTGACCATACCTCATGAAGGTGGTTCTATGAACATATCACTCCAGATGCCGTTCCATACACCTGGAATGTGGTGCATGACATGTTCACCTTTCATGAATCTATCTCTGACCTCTGGCATTCCTTCCATTGACCGAAGGTAATACAGCCCATATCGTGCATAATTGACATGGCCGCTGGCAAAGAACTAAGGCATCATCTGTTGAACAGCCTCTAGATGAAGTGGCCAGTCACCTTCCCTCTCTGCTCTGATGTACTGCATCATGATGAAGACAGGTTTAATAACCACATCGACCCACAACTTTGCCGTTCTGCTGCTAGCCACATCGTCAAGGAATAACTTGCCATGTTATTTTCCTGTACAATCCTACGCAGCAGTTCCTCGGCAACAATGCGAAGGGCGCGCACATTCTGTGGGAACTTCTTTCCAGACAACATTTTTGCAACACCCGAAAATGCTTCATTCATGACCTCTGCGAGTCCACTTTATGCCATCAAGCTTCCAACTGCCCCAACAAAGCTCATTCGCATATGCATGTCGCCAAGACGCAGTACCACATGTTCAAACTGCTCTGGATATGTCCATAAGATCTGTAATGATACCCTGTACAGTTGTTGATCACATGTAAAGATAGTAAATTCCTGGCCAGTTTGTGCTGTTAGCCTTTCAGCCTGTACTAAGGCGGTCATCATCGTATCTGGATCTGCTGGTGGCATGTCAATAAGAGGCATGTACACTGCTTTATTCTTGGGTGACAGGGACTGCCCATGCTCTCGACACAGTTTTGTGTTGTATCCGTTGAACTCCGGACATGCATCACCAGACGTAATGTCCTTGATATAAAAAAAAAATAGATAACGTGGTGACATCAAACCGGTCTCCAGAGAGGTTTGACGGCGGCCATCTTGGATTTATGCAAATGAAGGAGTTGTCGAATCATAATAAATGGTTCCTAATGTCTTAAGCCCTGTTAAAACATTTTAGATTGTCTTAAAATCCATTCTAGAAGCCGAGATATCTTAATTATAGTATATTCAATAGAACACTGGCGGCTATCTTGGTTTTATGCAAATTAGAAAAAATGCCCAAAGGTGACAGGGTGTCATCAAGCGGATTTTTAATATTTATGGTCTCAGTGACCCAAATCAATCAAAAAACATTGTATATACTCCACTTCCAGGGTAAGCTAGTTGGCTGCTGGACTATAAAGACAAACGACGATTTAAAATAAGTCTGACGTAATTATAACACTGTTTAAAACATAAATATAACGCTGTTTTACATAGTGATGTCATGACCATTATTTTAATGGTGTCATGACAATTTGCTGCGCAGACATTTGCCGCCAAAATTAAAGTAGCAACTGTATTTTGTGCAAAAATGTGATTTATCAATTCAATTCAACTGTATTGGCATAATCAGCAAACAAGTTGCCTTTGGCCATTTACAAACACAAAAAACTATGGCAAAGACAAATATAAATACATATGGTAATGAATATTAAATATCTACATGTATATGTATACATTTTCATACAACATACATTTAAGAAACAATTAAAATGTCCAGGGCATTTTTCCTTATTACAATACAATACAACAGGCAGTGACATGGAATTTTACAAAAGAGCATAATTATAGGTTATTAGTATTCAAATACATGTATATGATATAAAAAGGTGTTAGGTTCGTTGTTTATTTGCAAAATATATAAATTTGGAAAGATCGATAGTGATTTTTTGGGATTTGCATGACAAGAGATTAATACATTTCTGTATAGTCGGCCAGGTATGGTAATATCTTTTAATAAATTTCGATCTTAAAGTTGCATAATGTGGGCAGATTAGTTTGAAATGATATTCATTTTCCAAAATTCTCGAATTACAATAAATACATAATCTTTCGTTTCGTGGCAGGTGTAGGTAACGACCACGCTCAATAGCTAAATCATGCGATGATGTTTTAAATCGTGTAAGGGCAATTCTGTATTTGTTTTCTTTAATAAAATCAAGGTAAGTTTCAAAGATAAATTCATTTTTAAACAAACTGTAAGTCTCTAGACGTGCAGAGTTATTGATAGCAGTATACCAGCGTTGATAATATATGTCTAATATGCGTGATTTTATAGTATTGTAATTAATAAGCATTCTTGACTGGTTTTGCCACAAATAGGACAGTCCGCATGTATCGATAATATTTTTTAACTGATAAGCCCAGTTCATTTTGTTGTGATAATTTTTGTTTTCAACATCAGTTTTCAACAGTTGGTAAGTTTTATAAAGTAAGGAATCTTCTGGTAAAGTCAATAATTTTAAGCAATATTTGACCATTAGTAGTTGTCTGCGTATCGACATGGGAAGACAACCAAGTTCTCCATATAGTGCATTTAGGTTTGTTGAGCGCCTTACGCATAATAGTTTTCTGCAAAATTTTGAAAGTATTAATTCAACATCGGGTGCATCATGGTAGCCCCATAATTCTGCTGAATAGTTTAAAATTGGTGCGACAAGAGAATCAAACAAGCTTAACTTTCTCGATGATGGGAAGTCTACTTGATTAAAAGCAATAAATAATGTATGTAAAGAAAAAGAGGCGTGCTTAGCTACAAGTTTTTGTGTTCGATTCCAATTACCGTTCTTGTATAGATGAACACCTAAATATTTAAACGATTCTACAATATCAATACGTGAATATGTAAAAATCATGTCGAGAATGTCGACCATTTTCAAAAATCATAATTTTTGTTTTATTAGTATTAAGGCGTAAGCCCCATGTATTACAATAAGTCTCAATATCGTTCAACATAGATTGTAATGCTTCAGGATATTGTGCAAACACAACAGCATCGTCAGCAAATAATAGTAAGAATATTTGTAGGTCACCAATGTTCATTATTCCATTCAGATCTGCATTAATATTATTTAATATATCATTCAAAAAAAATAAACACAAAATGCTACTGGACGGGTCTCCTTGCTTTACGCCAATATTCGATGTGATACAATCAGACGTGCTTGACCCATAGCGAATATACGATCATACTACTGTATACATAGATTTTAGAGCAGTTATAAATCTAGTGCTAACATTTGAATTAAGCAGTTTCCCCCATAAGCAAACCCTATCAATTCTATCAAACATCATTTGCCAGTCCAAGTAGGCTACATAGAGTTTTTTTCTTGGCAGCAAGAGTTTTACATATAAGGGCATGCAAAATAAAAATACAGTCACTAGTGGATTTATTCTTCTGAAAACCAAATTGATTATCAGTAAGTGTGTCATGTTTATCAGTCCATTTTATTAATCTATTGACCAATAGTTTTGAATATATTTTTGAAATTATATTATTAAGTGTGATTCCTCGAAAGTTTTTGGCTTCACGATTACCACCCTTGAATATCGGTATAATGATACCTTCTCCCCAGCTTTGTGGGAAAACCCCAGAGCTAAATATAGTATTGTATAGTTTAGTCAGGTAAGGCGCGATTATATCGAACGAATACTTAAAAACTTCGGCAATTAATTGATCTGTTCCCGGGCTTTTCGAGTTATTTTGCGCGAATACAGCATTTCTTACCTCCGACTCAGTAAACTCAGTATCTAGGTCATTATCATAAATAAGAGTGTCCGTGTTTTCAAAATTATCTTGATCATGTTCTGGTTGCGAGCCGTACAGGTTAGTAAAATAAGTAAACATATCTTCAATTGAAACATTATCTATATTTGAACCTTTTGTTTTATATTGAGCTTTTACATTTTTCCAAAATGCTTTTGGATTTGATTTAGCTAAGTTATTTATACGTTCGCTTTCCTTACGATTAAACTGCCGTTTGTGCAAACGCTTTAAATTAACATAATCACGCCTTTTACTTAGAAATATTAATTTACTTTCTTGTGTTTTGTTTCTTAAAAATGCATTTCTTGCTATATTAAATTGCTTTCTAGCAGCAATACAATCATTATTAAACCACCTCTTTCTATTTTTACTTATATTATTTCTCGCCAGATTATGAACCCGTTTGCGAACTTTTCTGAATACACTAAAAGCTTTATCCTGCATGTATTGTGTGAACTGCTGTACTGATTCATTTATTGTATTGTTATTTAAATCTGATGACAGTCGCTGAAGTAGGTCATTACTGTCCAATAATTGTGTACGGAATGTATCGGTCAGCGTATCGTCCCACTCTAAGTATTCCCCATTGGTTGTATTATTATCACGTGATTCGCATTCTTTACTGTGTTTACGTTGTATACAAATATTCAATGCGCAATGGTCCGATAGATCATTGGGCGGTTGTACGCAAAAGTTATTAATGTAAATAAAGTCATTCTTATTCAATAAACAATAATCAACAACACTTGAATCATTATTATTAATGAATGTAGGCTCGCCAGTTTGATCATTACATAGACGACCGTTACATATAAGTAAGTCAGTAGATTGACAAAGTTGTATAAGACGTTTACCATGTGCGTCTAACACGTGATCTGTGTTTACTCTCTGACTGTAAACATTAGATTGTACATCAATATTGTTGTCTAAAAACCTGTCAAAAACGATATAATCTGGTTAATTCGAAGTTCTACAATTTAGATCACCGATTAAGAGGACCTTACCTTGAACATGATATTTTTCTATATCAGTTTCAATTTGTTCAAATACATCAAAATCATTGTTAAGGTTTCTGAGTACATTTGATTGTTGTGGTGGTATATAAATACCGCATAAATAAACATCAGTTTCAAAATGAAATAGGCTTTTACAAAGCTTTAACCACATACTGCCACTTTGGTGTGTTTCCACTAGTGTTATCGTCTCTTGCAAATACGATTTACAATATATAGTGATGCCGCCACTGAAACGTCCTTTCTTAGTATGGGGCGATTTATTACCAAATAGGTGATAGGCAAAATATCCATGAATGTCTAAATTATAATGAGCAAAATATCCATGAATGTCTAAATTATAATGAGAATTTCGTGACAGCCATGTTTCAGTCAGTATTATTATATCATGATTATAAATAATGTCAAGAAAATCTGGATCCGATAATTTACGTATTAGTCCATTTATATTCCACGAAATAATGTTCAACTGCTCTTCATGACTTCCCTAGTGCGCCGAGGATACCGGCCTCATGTACTGCTGCCCATTGATGTAAAGTTTGTCTGCAACGAGCTTAACTTTATGTCCTTTGCGCTTTTCGGTTTGCATGACTGGGTACATATCTCGACGGGCTTCTCTCCATTCCTTCGGAAGCTGGATTCCCACACCATGGTTGGTTTTCTTCAAGTCGTCTTTGACTGTGTAGGATGTGGTTCGAACCGTCTCGCGTTCAGAGTAACTGTGAAATTTAACAACTATTGGGCGGGGTTTCTTCGAATACTCCGGATTGCCCATTCTGTGTGCACGGTCAAACGCCATGCTGTCACTCTATCTACCTTTAAATAGTTGTTGATGAAATCTTTCACAAGGGCTTCGCTGTTTTCGGGTTCCGTGGTAACAGACTCTCCGTGCTGTGGTCTGTGAGTTTCAGGAATACCATAGAATATTAGATTCTCTCTCATATTACGATATTCACCATCTAGAACTCGGTCTATTTTGTAATTAACATACATTCTTTAATATATTTAGATACTTTTACTTGCAAATGTTTATTTTTTGTCGACATAACCGTGACAATTTCTGTACACAAGGCCATGAAATATTGTTAAAATATGTTTTTCTTACTGTTCTATAAGTTTCACAACATAGCATAAAATGATATTCTGATTCAACTGCATGTTGACTACATAACTTACACAATCTGTTTTCTCTTTCAATACCACTATACCGACCAAATTCAATCTCTAAGTTGTGAGAAGACAATCTTAATCTAGAAAAATGTTTTCTTAAGTCATCATTTAATTTGGTAATATTACAAAGATAATCTTCAAATACAAAATCTGTTTTATATTTACAATAGTAATCCAATTTTGACATAGTGTTAATCATTATTAATTATTATTATCATTAATAACGAGCGCTATATGGTAATGTGATAAAAGAATCTTGCAGAAGTGATGATTTCTTATCTTATTTTATGAAATTCGTTTTTGAATGTTGCTATTATGCACGCTAAAATGCTCGCTTAACCCATTCAACACTACACAACACCATACTGACTCTGTACGATAATACTCCAGCGAGTGGGCCCTGTATAACCATCAACATAACAACAACGTGTGTAACCGACCGCCTGTCTCACTACCTGGGTTGTCGCAATGTTCTGTCATGGTATCAACTGGAACACAACCCTCTGAGGGTCCTCCTCCGTGGTCGAGTTGTTAAGGTCGCCGACTTGTATACCACTGTAACCTATCATCACTGATGGTCACGGGTTCGAGCCCCGCTTTATACAAATTTATTTTAGCTCGATTGCGAAACAAGTTATTTCAACTCTCGAGACCTCATTCCTGATGGAATCCATCGCCACGATGGAGAGAGAAGAGGCAATGTGGAATTTAAATGCCTTGCCTAAGGGCACAATCGTAACGGCTCCAGTGGGGCTCGAACTCCCCGCTCAGGCCGTGTCTCATTTATATGAAACAGTTGGCAGTTTCTTACGGAGGTTGGTGCACCAAGTAATGGCTAACCGCTGGAGTCTGCCCAAGTAAGGTGTTGTTAGGTAAACTGCCCGCCGGCGATATAGCTCAACATGGTGTTGGTGTTAAGCTATGATTCCATCCCAAGTTAAATACGAACACGTATATGAATTGAAATGGACAATGATACAATGTTATGGTTCCACGTCTATTGGACCGCGCAACATAGGACAACTGAGCCAGGAACAATAGGCTATGTCCCAAATGTAGCTCACGGCAAATGGTGTAAGGCACGTGGAATATATGGGCAGCAGGCCTGGTTCCTGGTTCATCCTGCGCCGACGAAACTGGGTATGGGCCCGTTTGAAATTGCTATTATGATGCATATAAAGTTACACTGTCTGAAAATTGAATTTTTTTAAAATTAAATATTATTTTATTTTGCTGAGAAAATGAATGATGTTACGTACATTGTACATGTACTGTGATAGTAGTGCAACATGTTATGCTCATGGTACTCGTATTTTTGAAGCACGAGGGAGGGGGGCCTCCCGAACCCTGCCACGCGCCACTTTGTGCATTGCGTTTTGGTCAGACACCGCTATTGAAATCACCATAGGCCACAGACACCGCTATAGAAATCTCCATAGGCCACATACACCGCTATAGAAATCTCCATAGGCCACATACACCGCTATTGAATTCTCCATAGGCCACAGACACCGCTAATGAAATCTCCATAGGCCACAGACACCGCTATTGAAATCTCCATAGGCCACATACACCGCTATTGAATTCTCCATAGGCCACAGACACCTCTATTGAATTCTCCATAGGCTAAAGACACCGCTATTGAAATCTCAATAGGCCACATACACCGCTATTGAAAACTCCATAGGCCACAGACACCGCTATTGTAATATCCATATGCCACATACACCGCTATTGAAAACTCCATAGGCCACAGACACCGCTATTGAAATCTCCATAGGCCACTGACATCGCTATTGAAAAATCTCCACAGGCCACATACACCGCTATTGAAATCTCCATAGGCCACATACACCGCTATTGAATTCTCCATAGGCCACATACACTGCTATTGAATTCTCCATAGGCCACATACACCGCTATTGAATTATCCATAGGCCACATACACCGCTATTGAATTATCCATAGGCCACATACACCGCTATTGAAATCTCCATAGGCCACATACACCGCTATTGAAAACTCCATAGGCCACATACACCGCTATTGAATTCTCCATAGGCTACAGACACCGCTATTGGATTATCCATAGGCCACATACACCGCTATTGAAATCTCCATAGGCCACATACACCGCTATTGAAATCTCCATAGGCCACATACACCGCTATTGAATTATCCATAGGCCACATACACCGCTATTGAATTCTCCATAGGCCACATACACCGCTATTGAAATCTCCATAGGCCACATACACCGCTATTGAATTCTCCATAGGCCACATACACCGCTATTGAATTATCCATAGGCCACATACACCACTATTGAAATCTCCATAGGCCACATACACCGCTATTGAATTCTCCATAGGCCACAGACACCGCTATTGAAATCTCCATAGGCCACATACACCGCTATTGAAAACTCCATTGGCCACATACACCGCTATTGAATTCTCCATAGGCCACAGACACCGCTATTTGATTATCCATAGGCCACAGACACCGCTATTGAAATCTCCATAGGCCACATACACCGCTATTGAAATCTCCATAGGCCACATACACCGCTATTGAAATCTCCATAGGCCACAGACACCGCTATTGAAATCTCCATAGGCCACATACACCGCTATTGAATTATCCATAGGCCACATACACCGCTATTGAATTCTCCATAGGCCACATACACCGCTATTGAATTCTCCATAGGCCACATACACCGCTATTGAATTCTCCATAGGCCACATACACCGCTATTGAAATCTCCATAGGCCACATACACCGCTATTGAATTCTCCATAGGCCACAGACACCGCTATTGAAATCTCCATAGGCCACATACACCGCTATTGAATTCTCCATAGGCCACATACACCGCTATTGAATTCTCCATAGGCCACATACACCGCTATTGAATTCTCCATAGGCCACATACACCGCTATTGAATTCTCCATAGGCCACATACACCGCTATTGAATTCACCATAGGCCACAGACACCGCTATTGAATTCTCCACAGGCCACATACACCGCTATTGAATTCTCCATAGGCCACAGACACCGCTATTGAAATCTCCATAGGCCACAGACACCGCTATTGAAATATCCATAGGCCACAGACACCGCTATTGAATTCTCCATAGGCCACATACACCGCTATTGAATTCTCCATAGGCCACATACACCGCTATTGAATTCTCCATAGGCCACATACACCGCTATTGAAATCTCCATAGGCCACATACACCGCTATTGAATTCTCCATATGCCACATACACCGCTATTGAATTCTCCATAGGCCACATACACCGCTATTGAATTCTCCATAGGCCACATACACCGCTATTGAATTCTCCATATGCCACATACACCGCTATTGAATTCTCCAGAGGCCATCATTATAACACAGTGCCGTTATATGTTCCACAAAAATAGTTTGGCACAAAACACTCTATTTTTCAACAGATTGACCATTGAACCACACGAAAATGGCAAATGTCCACAGGGTTGATCAATTGCGTTTGTTTAATTGCCCCACTAAAGGCACCCACTCCCTACCCTGAAGGTAATTTGGTGGTGAATGATTCATTGATTGATGATAATGCATTTATAATACGATGTTTAATTTTCACATAATATTATGCAAAAATTCTAATATTTTCCAGAATGCAGCTCATATGTTGTATTGTAATGGTTAGTACTGTACTGTAATGTATTGTACTGTATTGTACTGTACTGTACTGTATTGTATTGTACTGTACTGTATTGTACTGTAATGTATTGTATTGTACTGTAATGTATTGTACTGTATTGTACTGTAATGTATTGTACTGTACTGTATTGTACTGTATTGTATTGTACTGTACTGTATTGTACTGTACTGTATTGTACTGTACTGTATTGTACTGTACTGTATTGTACTGTATTGTATTGTACTGTACTGTATTGTATTGTACTGTACTGTATTGTACTGTATTGTATTGTACTGTACTGTATTGTATTGTATTGTACTGTACTGTATTGTATTGTACTGTACTGTATTGTATTGTAATGGTTAGTATTGTACTGTATTGTACTGTATTGTACTGTACTGTATTGTACTGTATTGTACTGTATTGTACTGTATTGTATTGTATTGTACTGTACTGTATTGTATTGTAATTGTTAGTATTGTATTGTATTGTACTGTATTGTATTGTACTGTATTGTACTGTATTGTACTGTATTGTACTGTATTGTATTGTATTGTACTGTACTGTATTGTATTGTACTGTACTGTATTGTACTGTATTGTACTGTATTGTACTGTATTGTACTGTATTGTACTGTATTGTACTGTATTGTACTGTATTGTATTGTACTGTACTGTATTGTATTGTACTGTACTGTATTGTATTGTATTGTACTGTATTGTACTGTACTGTATTGTACTGTACTGTACTGTATTGTATTGTACTGTACTCTACTGTATTGTACTGTACTGTATTGTACTGTATTGTACTGTATTGTACTGAACTGTATTGTATTGTACTGTACTGTACTGTATTGTATTGTATTATATTGTATTAGTTTATACACATTTATTGTAGTTCGATTGTGAAACAAGTTATTACAACTTATATTTATCACTCTCGAGACCTCATTCCTGATGGAATCCATCGCCACGAGGGAGAGAGAAGAGGCAACGTGGAATTGTATTGTAATGGCTAGAAGTGAGTTTGATGTATACGTTTGCTTCATATAATAACTATTACAATATATATACGGACACCATAAAAAACTGCACTTTTATATTGAGCGAAACTTTTTCGTTACAAATTCTACAATTATGGATTTTACTATCACGAGTAAAGAAAACAACCCTTCACACGTTGCACTAATTTACCCAATGTTTCGCACATATTGATACCAATCTGCCTATATTTATTTCAAAAAGGATATAAATTGTACCTCTAAGGCAAGTGCACAGTTTCTTTTTGTTCTCAGTATATTATGTATAGGATATAAGACGAAAACAATCCACTATGTAAAATAATAAATAAATAAATAATAAATGAAAAATCAATTACATGTGATCCAGATGGGACGTTAAACCGAGTGCTCGTGTCGGTGGTTTACACCGTGCACGTATAAGAACCAGAGGATATTCTGGAATGGGTCTCTGTCTGTATCATGCATATCCTCCAAAATCTAAAATAACTAATCTCTTCAGGAAGCGCCGCTCATATGGGCAACCGGTAGCGACGATAAATAAAAAAACAACAACAAAACTATGTAAAATATTGGCCTGTGTGAGGTAGCTCCGAAGACAGTACCAATATTTTACATATTGGATCCGTTTGCGGTTTATATCTTACTTAAAACACACACTTATATAACAAGATCCTACTAATTAGAATTGTTAATTGCGTAGGATTTAATATAATAATGTGGCCTTTTGACAGCAGTCCAATATTAATAATAATAGACTGCAAGTACAAAGGTATGACGTCACGACCGTGTTTTAAATTCTACTATAATTGCTTTAGCTTAAAATTAATGTGAAACTTGCCCTTTCAGAACATTATATATTTATGTAACCAGGTAAGTTCGTAAATATCTCTTTTTAGCATATACCGTATTCTAACTTAAGTGCCTTTACTCGCTAAAACGTACTGTATTCTGTTATCTGTTATCCTGCCTTTCATCTTGTAATTTCGATGTATTTCAAATATACTAAAAGTAAAAAGGACGCTTGAAATATGGCAGTAACTGGTATTGATTGCACGGAACGTTTGTTCATATAAGATATCACGAACGAAATCTATAGCTATTAACTGAACCTGATGTGATGACATTTAAATATATAATTATGTGTGTGTATTTTGTGTGCCATTCTTGTAATTCAGTCTTGGTAAAAAATGGAGATTAAATGTAAATGCTACGATTCCCTGTTCATCAAGGGGCCTCTGTGGTCGGGTGATTAAGGTCATTGACTTCAAATCACTCGCATTTTACCGCAGTAGGTTCGAATCTCATTTGAGGAAAGTAGCCATCTGGCTTGCGGAAGGTCGGTGGGTTTTACTCGGTTGTCCGTCTGTGTCCGGATGTGCTCCCTGGGACTTCCCTCATCAATAAAACAGCAGGAGAGTTGCCATATGACCTAATACAGCCGGATCTATAGTCCAGTGGTAACACGCTGGACTGGTAATAAAGGGATCGCAGGTTCGATCCCCCGTCTGACCCTAATACAATTAACAGTCTTTCAGATGGGACGTTAAACCGAGGTCTCATATCGGTGCTTTACACCGTGCACGTAAAAGAACCAGAGGAGACTCTGGAATGGGTCTCTCTGTGTATCATGCACTATCCTCCAAAATCTAAAATGACTAATATCTTCAGGAGGCGTCGGTCATATGGGCAACCGGTAGCGACGATAAATAAACGTAAAAAAAACAAACAAAAACATATGACCTAAGTTGTTGGTGCGACTTTAGGCCCTACAACAACAACAAAACATTCTTTAACTGTTCGTATGTTGTCGCTTCATGGGAGCACGATCAATATTTGGTAATAAATCAAGTTCTTATTCGCTTCTCACCAATGCAACCCGGGTACGATCCTCGGACCGGGAAGTATGTGAGATGGTACGGTGGTCGCCAGATCGGACATATGGTTTTTCTCCGGGTACTCCGGTTTCCTCCCACACGAATGACCACATTTACGTTTTCACCCACGCCAACGAGAGTTATTAATATAAGTTGTTAAAACTTGCTTCGCAATCGTTGTAAAATAAATAAAGTTTAAACTTTTTCTTAAAGTTCTTATTTATGAGCGGTGGTGGACTGTATTAGTGCGGTGAACGATGTCTGCCGTGGCGTGCCCTATCCCGGATATGCTTATTTCACGAAGTATCTTGTCGCTGCTGTCTTGACAGCCCTCATTGCCGCTAATAGGGATACGTACATTCTGAGATTTGTAACTGCAGAACAAACACAAGAAGATATCACACCTCTCGCTGTTACCAGTGGGGAATTGGTACATACCATTCTGAGATCTGTAACTGCCGGCAATGTAGAACTACACAATGAGACATCACACCTCTCACTGTTACTAGTGGGGAATTGGTACATACCATTCTGAGATCTGTAACTGCCGGCAATGTAGAACTACACAAGGAGACATCACACCTCTCACTGTTACTAGTGTGGAATTGGTACATACCATTCTGAGATCTGTAACTGCCGTCAATGTAGAACAAACACAAGAAGATATCACACCTCACGCTGTTACCAGTGTGAAATTGGTACATACCATTCTGAGATCTGTAACTGCGGTCAATGTAGAACAAACACAAGGATACATCACACCTCTCACTGTTATCAGTGAGGAACTGGTACATAACTTTCTGAGATCTGTAACTGCCGTCAATGTAGAACTACACAAGGAGACATCACACCTCTCAGGGTTACTAGTGTGCAATTGGTACATACCATTCTGAGATCTGTAAATGCCGTCAATATAGAACTACACACGAAGATATCACACCTCTCGCTGTTACCAGTGATGAATAGGCACATAGCATTCTCACTGATATTAAGAAACTCGCTATTCGTGAGGCGATTACCACCTACCCGGAGTAACAATATGCGCAAATGACTTCAACGAAGATGTTAGATACCGTGGACGAGTTGCTCCTCACACCGTGTATGTCTCATTGATGTTCAGTCGCATCAACTCCAACCAGACGCTCGGAATACAACAAACACGGACGAGTTGCTCCTCCACACCTTGTATGTCTCATTGATGTTCAGTCGCATCAACTCCAACCAGACGCTCGGAATACAACAAACACGGACGAGTTGCTCCTCCACACCTTGTATGTCTCGTTGATGTTCAGTCTCATCAACTCCATCCAGACGCTCGGAATACAACAAACACGGACGAGTTGCTCCTCCACACCTTGTATGTCTCATTAATGTTCAGTCACATCAACTCCATCCAGACGCTCGGAATACAACAAACACGGACGAGTTGCTCCTCCACACCTTGTATGTCTCATTAATGTTCAGTCACATCAACTCCATCCAGACGCTCGGAATACAACAAACACGGACGAGTTGCTCCTCCACACATTGTATGTCTCATTGATGTTCAGTCACATCAACTCCATCTAGACGCTCGGAATACAACAAACACGGACGAGTTGCTCCTCCACACCTTGTATGTCTCATTGATGTTCAGTCACACTGAGTCCAACCAGACGCTCGGAATACAACAAACACGGACGAGTTGCTCCTCCACACCTTGTATGTTTCATTGATGTTCAGTCGCATCAACTCCAATCAGAAGCTCGGAATACAACAAACACGGACGAGTTGCTCCTCCACACCTTGTATATCTCGTTGATGTTCAGTCGCATCAACTCCAATCAGAAGCTCGGAATACAACAAACACGGACGAGTTGCTCATCCACACCTTGTATGTCTCATTGATGTTCAGTCGCATCAACTCCAATCAGAAGCTCGGAATACAACAAACACGGACGAGTTGCTCCTCCACACCTTGTATGTTTCATTGATGTTCAGTCGCATCAACTCCAATCAGAAGCTCGGAATACAACACACACGGACGAGTTGCTCCTCCACATCTTGTATGTCTCATTGATGTTCAGTCACATCAACTCCATCCAGACGCTCGGAATACAACACACACGGACGAGTTGCTCCTCCACACCTTGTATATCTCATTGATGTTCAGTCACATCAACTCCATCTAGACGCTCGGAATACAACAAACACGGACGAGTTGCTCCTCCACACCTTGTATATCTCGTTGATGTTCAGTTGCATCAACTCCAATCAGAAGCTCGGAATACAACAAACCACTCTCAATGCGGACTCTGCAATCCCGTCCGAATGTCAACAACTGACCATTCGCCTCTTGCAAGATGTTAGCGTCAACCATAGCGTTCGCACACCAACCTGACACTAAGACCATAAGGTGTGAACATGCATGACACTAATACACATTGAATTTGGAATCGAACGCTCCCGGGTGTGTTTTACGTTTATTTATCGTCGCTACCGGTTGCCCATATGAGCGACGCCCCCTGAAGAGATTAGTCACTTTAGATTTTGGAGGATAGTGCAATGATACAGACAGAGACCCATTCCAGAGTCTCCTCTGGTTCTTTTACGTGCACGGTGTAAAGTACCGACACGAGACCTCGGTTTAACGTCCCATCTGAAAGACTGTTAATTGTATTAGGGTCAGACGGGGGGGGGTGGTCGAACCTGCGATCCCTGGATTACCAGTCCAGTGTTTTACCACTGGGCTACAGATCCGTCTGTGAACGCTCCCTGTTTCGGTCATGCCACGTATGTAGTTGAGCAAGGCACCTCACACGCATTGCTTTGTACTGGTTAACTGATTAAGTCGGCGAAGTATTATACTGAATCTCATAACGTGTATACTTAACTTGGAGTTTACACTACTAATCCTGTGTGTGCTAAAATGATTCGGCAATACTTTGTTCTGTTGTTTCAGTGATCATTTGTTGATACTAAAATGCATAACTTAGTACAACTTAACCATTTCTTTCACCAAAAACCACAAGTGATATGTGAGAACACAGTTAGAAAATATTTGCTATTTTAGATTAGTCTACAAATCAATATGCGAATGCACACATGTGAGATATCACGGTGAATATGTAGCATTTTATTCAGGATAAACGCTTTGTATTAGGCATGAATGTCGACCCTATTTACATTATTATGCTATGTCAACAAACCGCGTATACGACGTTTGTTTATTTGTTGAAATACTCAGTGTTTAAAGAAAATATTTGGAGATAATAATTATACTATGTAATAGCAAATTACATTCTGCAGACATTTGCGTTTTCACCGATGTAGTGTCGCTTTAAATGTTATTAAAATAATAAAATACAAGAGGTGCATAGCAGATGTCATTATATAATATTAAAATATCAAAGACAGTATGCGTTCAAATGAACTTAATTAATATAAAAACCGAAAGTTCCCTTGAATATGTTACCCAACCAGTCACTATAACATGTTGGGTTCCCCTGAATACATGACCCCGTCGTCCGAATGAGCTTTTACAGAGCTTGTTCTCGTGAAGAGAGATGAGTCATCATGTTGCACGATCACATCCATCATTGAGCTAGCGTCTTTGTACGTTCCCAAGCGCAGGTTACCATTTGCGCCTGTGTTACTACAGACTTCCGTGATTCCGGATACATTCCTTGACAATATGAAACTACGATTTGGTAAAATAATGGAACCGTTTGAGGTACGTCTCGCGTTTTTATAAATAAGTTTTGTTTCACCTTCATCGTCGGATTGGAAGAGACCTGGGTCACTTGTGGCCTCAATATTATGTGGATCTACACGTCCGCGTCTCGACCGGACGTGGGTATAAAAAAGTGTAAAATTGTTAGAGATAACCGGAAACGTAAGCGCCACCAGCAGTACGCCGCTCACTGCGCATGCCGCACCGACTACGTAGCCAATGGGCGTCACCGGATAGATGTCACCATAGCCTAGCGTTGTCATTGTTATAATAGCCCACCAGAATCCGATCGGAATTGTGGTAAATTGATCACTCGGGTTCACAGCATCCTTTCGTTCTGCATAGTATATCATTGTAGCAAATACCATCATTCCTATTAATAGGAAAATACCCAACATGAGTAATTCTTGAACACTAGCTTTCAATGCGTACACGAGAATTTGCAATGCCTGGTAATGTTTCACTAAATGAAATATACGAAACATTCGAATAATACGTAAAATGAACATGATCTCTATCATAAGTCTTTCATTAACGAAACAAAATTTAAAGCTTTCCATATTCAAAACAAGTTGCATATAAAGAGGCACTAAAGCGAGCAGATCAATAATATTCATGGCGGACCGAATAAATTGCAGTTTATTGAGGGCGAATGTGAAGCGAACAATGAGTTCTATCGTGAAGTATATGGTACAGATGGTATCCACTGTTTGCAGAGTAGCATTAGGGATCATCAGATACTTGACGCTTGTGTCACCATCGCATCCGCCCGAGCTCTCGTTTCCTTCTGCCGAAATGTTGATGGGCCGCAGCTGGGGTTTGAGATCGGGCAGGGTCTCTAGGCAGAATCCGCATATGGAGACGACGACGAACAAAAGAGATATCACACCGTATACCTGCAGATGGAAAATACAATCTGAAATATTGTATGTAACACCGTATACCTCCGGATAGAACATACAATCTCATATATTGTATGCAACACCGTATACATGCGGATAGAAAATACAATCTCATGTATTGTATGTAACACCGTATACATGCGGATAGAAAATACAATCTCATATATTGTATGTAACACCGTATACATGCGGATAGAAAATACAATCTCATATATTGTATGTAACACCGTATACATGCGGATAGAAAATACAATCTCATATATTGTATGTAACACCGTATACCTGCGGATAGAAAATACAATCTCATATATTGTATGTGACACCGTATAGCTGCGGATAGAAAATACAATCTCATATATTGTATGTAACACCGTATACATGCGGATAGAAAATACAATCTCAGATATTGTCTGTAACACCGTATACCTGCAATCTCAGAATTTGTATGCTACATCGTGTACATATAACTTAATTTGTTTCCTATAGCCGCCAGTTTACCATGATGCCAATATTACAATTATGTCACCATCTAATCTTTTCCTCGGTTTATATGAGGCATATATACATTATACAGTCGAAGATTGACCGTAGTGAATGCATATTCGTCGTCAGAAATACTATCTGTTTAATTTAAGATGTTGTATGTTACCATGGTTACAATGATGGCGACAAAGGCTAGATTTAGATATATTGTATTGTCATGTTTCTGTACTCAATCAGAAAATGCACATCATCAGCGTTATTTGGGCAATACTCTTTGGAGCTATGGTAGTGGCGCAGTTGTAGTTTGATCAGTTTTGTTATTGCTAAGCGAATCCGTCGTAGGTTAGCGGTCGCCAATCGGGCTTAACATAACCCTGCACACAATATATATATATGAACCACACTTATTTTACAACGATTGCGAAGCACGTTCTAACAACTTATATTAATCACTCTCGTTGGCGCGGTTGAAAGCGTAAATGTGGTCATTCGTGTGGGAGGAAACCGGAGTACCCGGAGAAAACCCACCTGTCCGATCTGGCGACCACCGTATCATCTCGCATACTTCCCGATCCAAGGATCAAACCGGGGTTGCATTGGTGAAAAGCGAGCGCTCTATGTCAGGAATTAACAATGGAAGAGGCATTAATATGATCAGACACAATAACAGCTTATTTCACGAAGTATCTTGTCGCTGCTGTATTGACAGCCCTCATTGCCGCTAATAGGGCTACGTACATTCTGAGATATGTTACTGCAGAACAAACACAACAAGATATCACACCTCTCGCTGTTACCAGTGAGGAATTGGTACATAACATTCTGAGATCTGTAACTGCCATCAATGTAGAACAAACACAATGAGACATTACACCTCTCGTTCATACCCGTGATGAATAGGCACATAGCATTCTCACTGATATTAAGAAACTCGCTATTCGTGAGGCGATTACCACCTACCCGGAGTAACAATATGCGCAAATAACTTCAACGAAGATGTTAGATACCGTGGACGAGTTGCTCCTCACACCGTGTATGTCTCATTGATGTTCAGTCGCATCAACTCCAACCAGACGCTCGGAATACAACAAACCACGGACGAGTTGCTCCTCCACACCTTGTATGTCTCATTGATGTTCAGTCACACCGACTCCAACCAGACGCTCGGAATACAACAAACCACGGACGCGTTGCTCCTCCACACCTTGTATGTCTCATTGATGTTCAGTCACACCGAGTCCAACCATACGCTCGGAATACAACAAACACGGACGAGTTACTCCTCCACACCTTGTATGTCTCATTGATGTTCAGTCACATCAACTCCATCTAGACGCTCGGAATACAACAAACACGGACGAGTTGCTCCTCCACACCTTGTATATCTCGTTGATGTTCAGTCGCATCAACTCCAATCAGAAGCTCGGAATACAATAAACCACTCTCAATGCGGACTCTGCAATCCCGTCCGAATGTCAACAACCGACCATTCGCCTCTTGCAAGATGTTAGCGTCAACCATAGCGTTCGCACACCAACCTGACACTAAGACCATAAGGTGTGAACATGCATGACACTAATACACATTGAATTTGGAATCGAACGCTCCCGGGTATGTTTTACTTTTATTTATCGTCGCTACCGGTTGCCCATATGAGCGACGCCCCCTGAAGAGATTAGTCACTTTAGATGTTGGAGGATAGTGCAATGATACAGACAAAGACCCATTCCAGAGTCTCCTCTGGTTCTTTTACGTGCACGGTGTAAAGTACCGACACGAGACCTCGGTTTAACGTCCCATCTGAAAGACTGTTAATTTTATTAGGGTCAGACGGGGGGTCGAACCTGCGATCCCTGGATTACCAGTCCAGTGTTTTACCACTGGGCTACAGATCCGTCTGTGAACGCTCCCTGTTTCGGTCATGCCACTTATGTAGTTGAGCAAGGCACCTCACACGCATTGCTTTGTACTGGTTAACTGATTAAGTCGGCTAAGTATTATACTGAATCTCATAACGTGTATACTTAACTTGGAGTTTACACTACTAATCCTGTGTGTGCTAAAATGATTCGGCAATACTTTGTTCTGTTGTTTCAGGGATCATTTGTTGATACTAAAATGCATAACTTAGTACAACTTAACCATTTCTTTCACCAAATACCACAAGTGATATGTGAGAACACAGTTAGAAAATATTTGCTATTTTGACGTTCCCCTTTGGAATATCGTAATACATTGGAATCAATTAAAGCGACATTACATCGCAAAAAGCAAATAAAATGCATTTTTTCACGTATAAATGCATTGCTACTACAAATTCTTCTGAATACATCGAACACTTACATTGAATCAAGTTAACCGTGTTTTTGTGGTACACACACACTTTCAAACATGAATGTAGGATTTCATATTACGGTCATCCATGCTCCTGGATTGACGTTTGTTGTCATTGAAGTCAATATTAAACAAGCGATACTTTCGTTTAGAGATAATTTAGTTTAGATTAGTCTACAAATCAATATGCGAATGCACACATGTGAGATATCACGGTGAATATGTAGCATTTTATTCAGGATAAACGCTTTGTATTAGGCATGAATGTCGACCCTATTTACATTATTATGCTATGTCAACAAACCGCGTATACGACGTTTGTTTATTTGTTGAAATACTCAATGTTTAAAGAAAATATTTGGAGATAATAATTATACTATGTAATAGCAAATTACATTCTGCAGACATTTGCGTTTTCACCGATGTAGTGTCGCTTTAAATGTTGTTAAAATAATAAAATACAAGAGGTGCATAGCAGATGTCATTATATATAATATTAAAATATCAAAGACAGTATGCGTTCAAATGAACTTAATTCATATAAAAACCGAAAGTTCCCTTGAATATGTTACCCAGCCAGTCACTATAACATGTTGGGTTCCCCTGAATACATGACCCCGTCGTCCGAATGAGCTTTTACAGAGCTTGTTCTCGTGAAGAGAGATGAGTCATCATGTTGCACGATCACATCCATCATTGAGCTAGCGTCTTTGTACGTTCCCAAGCGCAGGTTACCATTTACGCCTGTGTTACTACAGACTTCCGTGATTCCGGATACATTCCTTGACAATATGAAACTACGATTTGGTAAAATAATGGAACCGTTTGAGGTACGTCTCGCGTTTTTATAAATAAGTTTTGTTTCACCTTCATCGTCGGATTGGTAGAGACCTGGGTCACTTGTGGCCTCAATATTATGTGGATCTACACGTCCGCGTCTCGACCGGACGTGGGTATAAAAAAGTGTAAAATTGTTAGAGATAACCGGAAACGTAAGCGCCTCCAGCAGTACGCCGCTCACTGCGCATGCCGCACCGATTACGTAGCCAATGGGCGTCACCGGATAGATGTCACCATAGCCTAGCGTTGTCATTGTTATAATAGCCCACCAGAATCCGATCGGAATTGTGGTAAATTGATCACTCGGGTTCACAGCATCCTTTCGTTCTGCATAGTATATCATTGTAGCAAATACCAACATTCCTATTAATAGGAAAATACCCAACATGAGTAATTCTTGAATACTAGCTTTCAATGCGTACACGAGAATTTGCAATGCCTGGTAATGTTTCACTAAATGAAATATACGAAACATTCGAATAATACGTAAAATGAACATGATCTCTATCATAAGTCTTTCATTAACGAAACAAAATTTAAAGCTTTCCATATTCAAAACAAGCTGCATATAAAGAGGCACTAAAGCGAGCAGATCAAAAATATTCATGGCGGACCGAATAAATTGCAGTTTATTGAGGGCGAATGTGAAGCGAACAATGAGTTCTATCGTGAAGTATATGGTACAGATGGTATCCACTGTTTGCAGAGCAGCATTAGGGATCATCAGATACTTGACGCTTGTGTCACCATCGCATCCGCCCGAGCTCTCGTTTCCTTCTGCAGAAATGTTGATGGGCCGCAGCTGGGGTTTGAGATCGGGCAGGGTCTCTAGGCAGAATCCGCATATGGAGACGACGACGAACAAAAGAGATATCACACCGTATACCTGCAGATGGAAAATACAATCTCAGATAGTGTATGTACATGTAACATCGTATACCTGCGGATAGAAAATACAATCTGAAATATTGTATGTAACACCGTATACCTGCGGATAGAAAATACAATCTCATATATTGTATGTTACACCGTATACATGCGGATAGAAAATACAATCTCATATATTGTATGTAACACCGTATACCTGCGGATAGAAAATACAATCTCATATATTGTATTTGACACCGTATAGCTGCGGATAGAAAATACAATCTCATATATTGTATGTAACACCGTATACCTACGGATAGAAAATACAATCTCAGATATTGTCTGTAACACCGTATACCTGCAATCTCAGAATGTGTATGCTACAGCGTGTACATATAGCTTAATTTGTTTCCTATAGCCGCCAGTTTGCCACGATGCCAATATTACAATTATGTCACCATCTAATCTTTTCCTCGGTTTATATGAGGCATATATACACTATACAGTCGAAGATTGACCATAGTGAATGCATACTCGTCGTCAGAAATACTATCTGTTTAATTTAAGATGTTGTATGTTACCATGGTTACAATGATGACTACAAAGGCTAGATTTAGATATATTGTATTGTCATGTTTCTGTACTCAATCAGAAAATGCACATCATCAGCGTTATTTGGGCAATACTCTTTGGAGCTATGGTAGTGGCGCAGTTGTAGTTTGATCAGTTTTGTTATTGCTATGCGAATCCGTCGTAGCGGCTTGGGCGCAGTTGTAGTTTGATCAGTTTTGTGATTGCTAAGCGAATCCGTCGTAGCGGCTTGGGCGGAGTGGTAGTTTGGTCAGTTTTGTTATTGCTAAGCGAATCCGTCGTAGGTTAGCGGTCGCCAATCGGGCTTAACATAACCCTGCACACAATATATATATATATGAACCACACTTATTTTACAACGATTGCGAAGCACGTTCTAACAACTTATATTAATCACTCTCGTTGGCGCGGTTGAAAGCGTAAATGTGGTCATTCGTGTGGGAGGAAACCGGAGTACCCGGAGAAAACCCACCTGTCCGATCTGGCGACCACCGTACCATCTCGCATACTTCCCGATCCGAGGATCAAACCGGGGTTGCATTGGTGAGAAGCGAGCGCTCTATGTCAGGAATTAACAACGGAAGAGGCATTAATACGATCAGACACAATAACAGCTTATTTCACGAAGTATCTTGTCGCTGCTGTATTGACAGCCCTCACTGCCGCTAATAGGGCTACGTACATTCTGAGATCTGTAACTGCAGAACAAACACAAGAAGATATCACACCTCTCGCTGTTACCAATGAGGAATTGGTACATAACATTCTGAGATCTGTAACTGCCATCAATGTAGAACAAACACAATGAGACATTACACCTCTCGCTCATACCCGTGATGAATAGGCACATAGCATTCTCACTGATATTAAGAAACTCGCTATTCGTGAGGCGATTACCACCTACCCGGAGTAACAATATGCGCAAATGACTTCAACGAAGATGTTAGATACCGTGGACGAGTTGCTCCTCACACCGTGTATGTCTCATTGATGTTCAGTCGCATCAACTCCAACCAGACGCTCGGAATACAACAAACACGGACGAGTTGCTCCTCCACACCTTGTATGTCTCGTTGATGTTCAGTCACACCGACTCCAACATACGCTCGGAATACAACAAACACGGACGAGTTGCTCCTCCACACCTTGTATGTCTCATTGATGTTCAGTCACACCGACTCCAACCAGACGCTCGGAATACAACAAACACGGACGAGTTGCTCCTCCACACCTTGTATGTCTCATTGATGTTCAGTCACATCAACTCCATCCAGACGCTCGGAATACAACAAACACGGACGAGTTGCTCCTCCACACCTTGTATGTCTCGTTGATGTTCAGTCACACCGACTCCAACCAGACGCTAGGAATACAACAAACACGGACGAGTTGCTCCTCCACACCTTGTATGTCTCATTGATGTTCAGTCACATCAACTCCATCCAGACGCTCGGAATACAACAAACACGGACGAGTTGCTCCTCCACACCATGTATGTCTCGTTGATGTTCAGTCACATCAACTCCATCCAGACGCTCGGAATACAACAAACACGGACGAGTTGCTCCTCCACACCTTGTATGTCTCGTTGATGTTCAGTCACACCGACTCCAACAGACGCTAGGAATACAACAAACACTGACGAGTTGCTCCTCCACACCTTGTATGTCTCATTGATGTTCAGTCACATCAACTCCATCCAGACGCTCGGAATACAACAAACACGGACGAGTTGCTCCTCCACACCTTGTATATCTCGTTGATGTTCAGTCGCATCAACTCCAATCAGAAGCTCGGAATACAACAAACCACTCTCAATGCGGACTCTGCAATCCCGTCCGAATGTCAACAACCGACCATTCGCCTCTTGCAAGATGTTAGCGTCAACCATAGCGTTCGCACACCAACCTGACACTAAGACCATAAGGTGTGAACATGCATGACACTAATACACATTGAATTTGGAATCGAACGCTCCCGGGTGTGTTTTACGTTTATTTATCGTCGCTACCGGTTGCCCATATCAGCGACGCCTCCTGAAGAGATTGGTCACTTTAGATGTTGGGGGATAGTGCAATGATACAGACAGAGACCCATTCCAGAGTCTCCTCTGGTTCTTTTACGTGCACGGTGTAAAGTACCGACACGAGACCTCGGTTTAACGTCCCATCTGAAAGACTGTTAATTTTATTAGGGTCAGACGGGGGGGGGGTCGAACCTGCCATCCCTGGATTACCAGTCCAGTGTTTTACCACTGGGCTACAGATCCGTCTGTGAACGCTCCCTGTTTCGGTCATGCCACTTATGTAGTTGAGCAAGGCACCTCACACGCATTGCTTTGTACTGGTTAACTGATTAAGTCGGCTAAGTATTATACTGAATCTCATAACGTGTATACTTAACTTGGAGTTTACACTACTAATCCTGAGTGTGCTAAAATGATTCGGCAATACTTTGTTCTGTTGTTTCAGTGATCATTTGTTGATACTAAAATGCATAACTTAGTACAACTTAACCATTTCTTTCACCAAAAACCACAAGTGATATGTGAGAACACAGTTAGAAAATATTTGCTATTTTGACGTTCCCCTTTGGAATATCGTAATACATTGGAATCAATTAAAGCGACATTACATCGCAAAAAGCAAATAAAATGCATTTTTTCACGTATAAATGCATTGCTACTACAAATACCTCTGAATACATCGAACACTTACATTGAATCAAGTTAACCGTGGTTTTGTGGTACACACACACTTTCAAACATGAATGTAGGATTTCATATTACGGTCATCCAGGCTCCTGGATTGACGTTTGTTGTCATTGAAGTCAATATTAAACACGCGATACTTTCGTTTAGAGATAATGTAATTTAGATTAGTCTACAAATAAATATGCGAATGCACACATGTGAGATATCACGGTGAATATGTAGCATTTTATTCAGGATAAACGCTTTGTATTAGGCATGAATGTCGACCCTATTTACATTATTATGTTATGTCAACAAACCGCGTATACGACGTTTGTTTATTTGTTGAAATACTCAGTTTTTAAGGCAAATATTTGGATAAAATAATTATACTATGTAATAGCAAATTACATTCTGCAGACATTTGCGTTTTCACCGATGTAGTGTCGCTTTAAATGTTGTTAAAATAATAAAATACAAGAGGTGCATAGCAGATGTCATTATATATAATATTAAAATATCAAAGACATACTAGTATGCGTTCAAATGAACTTAATTAATATAAAAACCGAAAGTTCCCTTGAACATGTTACCCAGCCAGTCACTATAACATGTTGGGTTCCCCTGAATACATGACCCCGTCGTCCGAATGAGCTTTTACAGAGCTTGTTCTCGTGAAGAGAGATGAGTCATCATGTTGCACGATCACATCCATCATTGAGCTAGCGTCTTTGTACGTTCCCAAGCGCAGGTTACCATTTGCGCCTGTGTTACTACAGACTTCCGTGATTCCGGATACATTCCTTGACAATATGAAACTACGATTTGGTAAAATAATGGAACCGTTTGAGGTACGTCTCGCGTTTTTATAAATAAGTTTTGTTTCACCTTCATCGTCTGATTGGTAGAGACCTGGGTCACTTGTGGCCTCAATATTATGTGGATCTACACGTCCGCGTCTCGACCGGACGTGGGTATAAAAAAGTGTAAAATTGTTAGAGATAACCGGAAACGTAAGCGCCACCAGCAGTACGCCGCTCACTGCGCATGACGCACCGACTACGTAGCCAATGGGCGTCACCGGATAGATGTCACCATAGCCTAGCGTTGTCATTGTTATAATAGCCCACCAGAATCCGATCGGAATTGTGGTAAATTGATCACTCGGGTTCACAGCATCCTTTCGTTCTGCATAGTATATCATTGTAGCAAATACCATCATTCCTATTAATAGGAAAATACCCAACATGAGTAATTCTTGAACACTAGCTTTCAATGCGTACACGAGAATTTGCAATGCCTGGTAATGTTTCACTAAATGAAATATACGAAACATTCGAATAATACGTAAAATGAACATGATCTCTATCATAAGTCTTTCATTAACGAAACAAAATTTAAAGCTTTCCATATTCAAAACAAGTTGCATATAAAGAGGCACTAAAGCGAGCAGATCAATAATATTCATGGCGGACCGAATAAATTGCAGTTTATTGAGGGCGAATGTGAAGCGAACAATGAGTTCTATCGTGAAGTATATGGTACAGATGGTATCCACTGTTTGCAGAGTAGCATTAGGGATCATCAGATACTTGACGCTTGTGTCACCATCGCATCCGCCCGAGCTCTCGTTTCCTTCTGCCGAAATGTTGATGGGCCGCAGCTGGGGTTTGAGATCGGGCAGGGTCTCTAGGCAGAATCCGCATATGGAGACGACGACGAACAAAAGAGATATCACACCGTATACCTGCAGATGGAAAATACAATCTGAAATATTGTATGTAACACCGTATACATGCGGATAGAAAATACAATCTCATGTATTGTATGCAACACCGTATACATGCGGATAGAAAATACAATCTCATATATTGTATGTAACACCGTATACATGCGGATAGAAAATACAATCTCAGATATTGTATGCAACACCGTATACATGCGGATAGAAAATACAATCTCATGTATTGTATGTAACACCGTATACCTGCGGATAGAAAATACAATCTCATATATTGTATGTGACACCGTATAGCTGCGGATAGAAAATACAATCTCATATATTGTATGTAACACCGTATACATGCGGATAGAAAATACAATCTCAGATATTGTCTGTAACACCGTATACCTGCAATCTCAGAATGTGTATGCTACATCGTGTACATATAACTTAATTTGTTTCCTATAGCCGCCAGTTTGCCACGATGCCAATATTACAATTATGTCACCATCTAATCTTTTCCTCGGTTTATATGAGGCATATATACACTATACAGTCGAAGATTGACCGTAGTGAATGCATATTCGTCGTCAGAAATACTATCTGTTTAATTTAAGATGTTGTATGTTACCATGGTTACAATGATGTCGACAAAGGCTAGATTTAGATATATTGTATTGTCATGTTTCTGTACTCAATCAGAAAATGCACATCATCAGTGTTATTTGGGCAATACTCTTTGGAGCTATGGTAGTGGCGCAGTTGTAGTTTGATCAGTTTTGTTATTGCTATGCGAATCCGTCGTAGCGGTTTGGGCGCAGTTGTAGTTTGATCAGTTTTGTTATTGCTAAGCGAATCCGTCGTAGGTTAGCGGTCGCCAATCGGGCTTAACATAACCCTGCACACAATATATATATATGAACCACACTTATTTTACAACGATTGCGAAGCAAGTTCTAACAACTTATATTAATCACTCTCGTTGGCGCGGTTGAAAGCGTAAATGTGGTCATTCGTGTGGGAGGAAACCGGAGTACCCGGAGAAAACCCACCTGTCCGATCTGGCGACCACCGTACCATCTCACATACTTCCCGATCCGAGGATCAAACCGGGGTTGCATTGGTGAGAAGCGAGAGCTCTATTTCAGGAATTAACAATGGAAGAGGCATTAATATGATCAAACACAATAACAGCCTCTATTTGCTAGACATGTGCGTGAAATAAATAAAACTAGAATCAATAATAATAGGACAAATCACAGAACCTCACTTGTATGCGATAACAGTATTTAAGCCTTTTTGTAAATGGTCCATTACAAATATGCATTACCCTTCTCAGACGTTTTGCTCCCGGGCCTAAATAATATAATACAACATTTGAGGTTTGCTAAGGTAATTGGTGATATGATACATATTACGGAGACATGTTTTATTTTGAGTTAATTCAGTTCAAGAATGAGGTAATAGTATCCAGTATAGCCGTAACGCCGGCGCACACATACATAGACAATGTGCTGCACTACTGGGCGTGACGTACCCATGTACTGCACTACTGGACGTACCCATCTGACTACTTCACACTAAATAGTTAGCTACACCAGAACTAACAACGCCATGCCATAAACAAAGCTACACCAGAACTAACAACGCCATGCCATAAACAAAGCTATACCAGAACTAACAATGCCATGCAATAAACAAAGCTATACCAGAACTAACAATGTCATGCCATAAACAAAGCTACACCAGAACTAACAACGCCATGCCATAAACAAAGCTACACCAGAACTAACAACGACATGCCATAAACAAAGCTATACTAGAACTAACAACGCCATGCCATAAACAAAGCTACATCAGAACTAACAATGTCATGCCATAAACAAAGCTACACCATAACTAACAATGCCATATCATAAACAAAGCTGCACCAGAACTAACAATGTCATGCCATAAACAAAGCTGCACCAGAACTGACAATACCATGCCATAATCAAAGCTGCACCAGAACTAACAATGCCATATCATAAACAAAGCTGCACCAGAACTAACAATGCCATGCCATAAACAATGCTGCACCAGAACCAACAATGCCATATCATGAACAAAGCTGCACCAGAACCAACAATGCCATGCCATAAACAAAGCTACACCAGAACCAACAATGCCATGCCATAAACAAAGCTACACCAGAACTAACAATACCATGCCATAAACAAAGCTACACCAGAACTAACAATACCATGCCATAAACAAAGCTGCACCAGAACCAACAATGCCATGCCATAAACAAAGCTACACCAGAACTAACAATGCCATATCATAAACAAAGCTGCACCAGAACTAACAATGCCATGCCATAAACAAAGCTGCACCAGAACCAACAATACCATGCCATAAACAAAGCTACATCAGAACCAACAATGCCATGCCATAAACAAAGCTATACCAGAACTAACAATGCCATATCATAAACAAAGCTGCACCAGAACTAACAATGCCATGCCATAAACAAAGCTGCACCAGAACCAACAATTCCATGCCATAAACAAAGCTACACTAGTACCAACAATACCATGCCATAAACAAAGCTACACCAGAACTAACAATGCCATATCATGAACAAAGCTGCACCAGAACTAACAATGCCATACAATAAACAAAACTACACCAGAACCAACAATGCCATGCCATAAACAAAGCTGCACCAGAACTAACAATGCCATATCATAAACAAAGCTGCACCAGAACTAACAATGCCATGCCATAAACAATGCTGCACCAGAACCAACAATGCCATATCATGAACAAAGCTGCACCAGAACTAACAATGCCATACAATAAACAAAACTACACCAGAACCAACAATGCCATGCCATAAACAAAGCTGCACCAGAACTAACAATGCCATATCATAAACAAAGCTGCACCAGAACTAACAATGCCATGCCATAAACAATGCTGCACCAGAACCAACAATGCCATATCATGAACAAAGCTGCACCAGAACTAACAATGCCATACAATAAACAAAACTACACCAGAACCAACAATGCCATGCCATAAACAAAGCTGCACCAGAACTAACAATGCCATATCATAAACAAAGCTGCACCAGAACTAACAATGCCATGCCATAAACAATGCTGCACCAGAATCAACAATGCCATATCATGAACAAAGCTGCACCAGAACCAACAATGCCATGCCATAAACAAAGCTGCACCAGAACTAACAATGCCATACAATAAACAAAACTACACCAGAACCAACAATGCCATGCCATAAACAAAGCTACACCAGAACTAACAATGCCATATCATAAACAAAGCTGCACCAGAACTAACAATGCCATGCCATAAACAAAGCTGCACCAGACCCAACAACGCCATGCCATAAACAAAGCTACACCGGAACCAACAATGCCATGCCATAACGCGGTAATACCAAATATCAAGTCATACCAACATAAACAATTTCCAATGAAACTTACATTTTCGTATTTATTTGTGTTCGGATTTAGGGCAGCAAAAGTTGATGATAGTTGAGCTTATTTACCCTCGCCTCCGGCAAACCATGTGGGCGAGCGGCAGCAAAGGTAAACAGTACAGTACCATTATATAGTGAAGTAAACGAAATAAGATTAATTATCTGGGATCGCCGCCTTCTCTATGTGAGTGACGTGTTTCACTTCCCCGTATAATGTTTTATTTTATGAGATAATCCTGTATGTCGTCTGTGAATACGAATCCGTCTGTGAATACGAATGCGGAGAATAAAAACCCTGTTGCAATTGATTGCTTTAGTAGTTTGATAAATAACTATTTGCTAGTACAAAAAGGATTCTTCTCTAACAACGTACTGCAAATTCTGCAGATGTGTGCCCATGTGTATCGATGGAACACCACTGAACTGCTGAACTGCTGAACATGCTGTACTAAATGAATTTGGATTGTGTGTGTGTTTTACGTTTATTTATCGTCGCTACCGGTTGCCCATATGCGTGACGCCTCACGAAGAGATTAGTCATTAAAGATTGTTGGAGGATAGTGCAATGATACAGACAGAGACCCATTGCAGAATCTCCTCTGGTTCTTTTACGTCCACGGTGTACAGCACCGACACGAGACCTCGGCTCAAGTCCCATCGGAAAGACTGTTAATTTTATTAGGGTCAGACGGGGGATCGAACTTGCGATCCCTGGATTACCAGTCGAAACAAGGTCGGTTTGCGAGAGCAAGTAGCCGGGTTTCTTCTGATTATTATTGGGAGGTCAGTCTGTTGTGGCGGAGAGTAGACAACCCGCATTTCCTGGGTAAGAACCAGTACTCATCTCTCCAACCTCAGTAAGCGACTGACAACTTTCTCACATATCATCATTTATCACTTGTCCCTGATAGGGAACGAACCTGTAGCATTGATGATAGCGACGAAAGGCGAGTTCTAACGACGGCACGTTTTGCCACGGATGCCTATTGGTGTATTTTAATACACCAAACCCTTGTACAACATATATGCTGTTCCAATAAGGTTACTGATATATATATATATATATATATATATATATAATATATATATATATATATATATATATATATATATATACCATCAGAATCAACAGTGAAACACAGTACAATCAGATGATGATGATTGAGCTAATTTACCCTCGCCTCCGGCGAACCATATGCACGCATACACATACAGTACAATCACTTCTAAAAGCGAGTTTTTACACCATGATTCTACGGCGATACTATAGGCATACATAGATAATTGAGATGAGTTTTCATTGTTATCAACTTTCTGTATCTGTTGAATCATGTAGCAGGACCATTACGGGTATAGATGATATGGTAGTGAGCATATCAATCGCGCTGTCAGGGCTGACCTGAAACACTCTACTGTCTATGCATACACTATACAATCATCTAGGTGGTTCCACAAACAAATGAATGTGTGAGCAAATGGAATATTGTATGATCGTGTATATTTCGATACTCTTCGAGCAGCGCTATTTCCGTGTGGAAGTCGTGATAGCGCAGTAGACGCACGTTCGCTTCAGGTGCGAAAGGTCCGGAGTTCGAACCCCGCTGGAGCCGTTGCGATTGTGCCCTTAGGCAATGCATTTAATTTCCACAGTCCCTCTTCTCTCTCCCTCATGGCGATGGATTCCATCAGGAATGAGGTCTCGAGAGTGATTAATATAAGTTGTAAGAACTTATTTCGCAATCAAGCTAAAATAAATTTGTATAAACTAGCGCTATTTACTGAATCAAAGTCTTTTGAATTGTTTAGCTTTCACAGCTCGCTTCTCGCGTTGTATTTGTCAGGTAATGTTCAAAGATCCACTGACGGAACAATATCCCTTGCTATCTTGTACAGCAGCACCCGTCTATCTCGTAGACGCGGCGCTCTTGTAGTGTGTCAAGTTTTGAATTGGTTAGCTTTCACAGTTGTTTTTGTCAGGTAATGTTCAAGATCCACTGACGGAACAATATCCCCTGCTATATTGTACAGCATCACCCGTCTATCTCGTAGGCGCGGCGCTCTTGTAGTGTGTCAAGTTTCAGACATTGCAACATTTTTGTAATACAGCCTTCCTCTTTGCTTCTATACTCGTGATTGATAAAGCGCGCACCGAATCTTTATATGCCTTCAATTTCATCGATGTATTTTTTCAAGCAGGAATCCCAAATAATTGAACCATATTCCAGCTTATATCTTACCATGCTATGAATGCTGTCTTTCTGCATGTGCGAGGACAATGCTACATATTTCGTCGCAGTAATCTTATTTACAAGAGTTCAGAAAAATGACGAGTTTATATGAATTGGAAAGAGTCACTAATTAATTTTCCTTATCACATGAACAACGGCATTTAGACTATTGAAGAAGATTTCCCTACGGTCTCTCTCGATCCATTAACCTAACAACACAAACTCTTGAGCATATACACGTGTAAATTAGTTCCATATACATGCATATTTATATTTCGTTTTAACATGTACATGTATGCAAAAACTTATACAGTAAATATATGTTAGTCTTCAAATTGAAGACATGTGAAATTCATTGACATGAATCGCGTGTTCGTCCATGTTTGTGTACAAGCACGCGGAGTGATACACGTAATGGCATTCGATTTCCGAAGCTTGTATTATGCGCACACTCGTGGTAGCTAGTTTGATTCGGATGCAAACTAGTTCACGCGATATATAAAGTATTTCATAAATAATAAGACTTTCGCTATATAATGAAAAAAAGTTCCTTTAAAGGGACTATATTGTTGATATTTTACGGCGAACTGCATGTTTGGTGATTAAGCTATCTATAGTTAATCAATACGCTTTTCGATTTGATGGTGCGGCTGCTCGCATGTACGACTCCATGAAGCCACAATCCTAAATCTAAGCCTAATGACATGTTAGGGTTGACATTAATTATTCTAGTCTGTTGGAGTCTGTTTGCCAGCATCAATGCCATTTCTGAGTGATATCATTGTATGTTTAACCCATTTAATTCTGGATACCGTTCAAACAGTATTTGCATATATCCTAGAGCCAGATCAGGCGCCATGAAATGTGCCGTCTGATCAGGTTATATGCTGTTTGCTCTTCAGATGATCTTGCTAAGACACTTGGCTATGTAGCAAACAACATAGATCATGATCAGCACGCATCGTGACGCTGCGGCTGAGCTGGATCTATGTTGTTTGCAAAAGCCTTTAAATGTATCCAGAATGAAATGGGTTACGAATATACAATCTACATCCGTTATGTCGAATTTCGTCAGACCGACCAAAATACTTCGACATAACCGAAGTTTGACTTAACGAAATTAGATATAAACGGAGCCAGTTATATGTACAATGATAGTGTCTGAAACGGGACTTTGATCCGACTTCGAGATAACCGGAGAATTCGACATAACCGACTTTGACATAACGGTTGTAGACTGTATTTGTCATATTTGGAGCGGAATTTACATAAATCACAAAGCTTGTGTCCCAATATCCAGTACACGCCATATGTTCATGTACATTACAATATCCAGTACACGCCATATGTTCATGTACATTACAATATCCAGTACACGCCATATGTTCATGTACATTACAATATCCAGTACACGCCATATGTTCATGTACATTACAATATCCAGTACACGCCATATGTTCATGTACATTACAATATCCAGTACACGCCATATGTTCATGTACATTACAATATCCAGTACACGCCATATGTTCATGTACATTACAATATCCAGTACACGCCATATGTTCATGTACATTACAATATCCAGTACACGCCATATGTTCATGTACATTACAATATCCAGTACACGCCATATGTTCATGTACATTACACTATCCAGTACACGCCATATGTTCATGTACATTACAATATCCAGTACACGCCATATGTTCATGTACATTACAATATCCAGTACACGCCATATGTTCATGTACATTACAATATCCAGTACACGCCATATGTTCATGTACATTACACTATCCAGTACACGCCATATGTTCATGTACATTACAATATCCAGTACACGCCATATGTTCATGTACATTACAATATCCAGTACACGCCATATGTTCATGTACATTACAATATCCAGTACACGCCATATGTTCATGTACATTACAATATCCAGTACACGCCATATGTTCATGTACATTACAATATTGCGAATGAATGTTAGAATAAAATAAAATACTGTTAAAAACGAACGATCAAGGAGTTACTCCCAACTATTCACGTGCATTTGGGTGATTTGACGCTGACATTTAATGGCGTTATTCTAGAACTGGCAGTGATATTTATTGGCGCTATAGTAGACAGTTTTATGGTAATTTCTGATCGCATTTATTGACATAAATAAAGCATATCCAGACATGAATAACATATTGTAGATGAGGTGTTATTACATCCTCACATTCAAGGCGGTGGAGTTATGTATGTTATATATGTTATGTTATATTTCGGGTTAAACGCCTGCATCAGCACCATTTTGGGCTATATCGCCGGCGGGCTAGTTTGCCTAACAACACCTTTCCTGAGCAGTTATATGTTATATTTCGGGTTTTACGCCTGCATCAGCACCATTTTGGGCTATATCGCCGGCGGGCAGTTTACCTAACAACACGTTTCCTGGGCAGGTTCCAGCGGTTAACCAGTACTTGGGTGCACCAACCTCCGTAAGAAACTGCCAACTTTTTCATATAAATGAGACACGGCCTGAGCGGGGCTCGAACCCGTGACCATCAGGGATGATATGTTACAGTGGTATACAAGTCAGCGACCTTAAACACTCGACCACGAAGGCGGTTGGCCAATATCAAATGTGGTTGTTTGGTTTGGTTTGGTTGGGTTGGGTTTAAAGTCCCACAGACACATTATGTCATGCGGCGACTCTCTAGCTATTATTGATTGAAGAACACCCCACCCCGGAAGCCCTTCAGAGCAGTATTCCAGGCATGGACGTGCAGCCGGGTAGATCCACGGACCTTCCGCAAGTAAGCTGAACAGATTCGTCACACTCCTAATGGGATTCGAACATATAACAATGAGGGGCAAGTGATTTGATGTTAACCACTTAGCCACGGAGGCCCCGGATATGGTTTAATATTAAACCATTAAAGGTGGTGGTTCCGTGGCCCCGGATATGGTTTAATATTAAACCATTAAAGGTGGTGGTAGATTCTCAGAACAGTAAAGGTGCTGATGTTGATTTTCGTACATATTCATGCTATGTAGGACGAAGTGAAGATGATTGATCGAAATCAATAAATACATTAGGAGGTTATCAAATCGAAAGTGAAAAATCGTATAACATAGTTTTACATCTTGGGAAATATGATGTCGATATTGTGTGGTGAGTAGTGAACAAATGATTGCGTCTTATATTTAATGTAATCATATGTTATTGCATTCATTCTATATATACAATGTACAGAACAAAACAAATGAACACACTTGTATAAGTATGCATAGTGTCCGCCTTCGTGGCCGAGTGGTTAAGGTCGCTGACTTATATACCACTGTAACCTATCATCACTGATGGTCACGGGTTCGAGCCCCGCTCAGGCCGTGTCTCATTTATATGAAAAAGTTGGCAGTTTCTTACGGAGGTTGGTGCACCCAAGTACTGGTTAACCGCTGGAGCCTGCCCAGGAAAGGTGTTGTTAAGTAAACTGCCCGCCGGCGATATAGCTCGAAATGGTGCTGATGCAGGCGTAAAACCCGAAATATAACATAATATAGTATGCATAGTATATACGATTTATGTCATTGTTGTGCACAAGAAGTGTCAATAAATGTTGAAGCAAATGGGTTGAGCCATAAGTTTTAACAACATTAGTTACGGTGCACAATAGTAGATTGTAACAAACAAAGTGACTGAATATATGGGGTGTATGTATGTACCATTAATGTCAAACCCCTTGCGGGGACCTAGACATGTTTTCCTGGGCATGCTTAGCCGAACATAGCGGTTAAGCAGTACTAAGCAATGTGTGTGAGGTGCCTTACTCAATGACACTACATATGTGGCCTGACTGAGTATCGAACCCGGACCGTTAGATTCCAAATCCGACGCTCTACCATTGGACCACGGACGCCACATGGGGTGTGCAAATACTAAAATTGCATCATATATGGTGTACATATCCGAGTTAGTACCCTATGTTTATATTTTAGATAGTTTATTTTAATAAAATAATGAAATTAGTGTTTTCAGTGGTGCTAGAATACTATATATTTAAATCTTTAAAAAAAAGGTTTATTTAATGTCGCTACTGGTTGACTATATGAGCGACGGGCAGTTTACCTAACAAACCCTTTCCTGGGCAGGCTCCAGCGGTTGACCAGTACTTTGTGCATCAACCTATGAAGAACTGCCAACTGTGTCAAATAAAGAGACACGGTCTGATTGAGGCTCGTACCATGACCATCAGTGGTGATTACACGTCAGCGAGCTCAACCACTCGGCAACGGAAGGGACAGAATGTGTGTGTGTGTGTTTTACGTTTATTTATCGTCGCTACCGGTTGCCCATATGAGCGACGCCTCCTAAAGATATTAGTCATTTTAGATGTTGGAGGATAGTGCAGTGATACAGACAGAGACCCATTCCAGAGTCGCGTCTGGTTCTTTTACGTGCACTGTGTACAGCACCGACACGAGACCTCGGTTTAACGTCCCATCTGAAAGACTGTTAATTTTATTAGTGTCAGACGTGTGATCGAACCTGCGATCCCTGGATTACCAGTCCAGCGTGTTACCACTGGACTACAGATCCGTCTGTAAGGGACAGAATACTTTAATACGCTTTATTTATATAGTCTGACAGGATATACATGTGAGATGGTACCGTGGTCGCCAGAACTGACAGGTGGGTTTTCTCCGGGTACTCCTACCACACGAATGACCACATATACGCTTTCATCCGCGCCAACGAGAGTGATTAATTGAGTTGTTAAAATATTGTTTCGCAATCGTTGTAAAATAAATAAAGTTCAAACTTTTTTTTATATAGTCACGTCCACATGCTTGCTAAAATGGTGTAACAACGCACGTGCTTTATGTGTGAATACTGACAGAGCATATGAATAGCATACATAACATCCTTAAACAAAGTTTAGGATATTTTAGACAAAAACGTCTGCTTTTATAAAAAAAAACAAATATGGTGTACGGCTGTTCGTAATTCTTGTTTGCTGTGCGCAAATGTTCGCTAAATTGGTACACCTGCCACTAGCTGATAAAAAGCACAATATACCGTCATGGGAAATCAACGTTCGTGTAGTTAGACACTATTAGAGACAAAATGTCTTTGTAAAGACAAATTACCTTTATTGTTTGTGCGTCTTAACTCTGTACACGACAGACGGATCTGTAGTCCAGTGGTAACACGCTGGACTGGTAATCCAGGGATCGCAGGTTCGATCCCCTGTCTGACCCTAATAAAATTAACAGTCTTTCAGATGGGACGTTAAACCGAGGTCTCGTGTCGGTGTTTTACACTGTGCACGTAAAAGAACCAGAGGAGACTCTGGAATGGGTCTCTGTCTTCAGGAGGCGTCGCTCATATGGGCAACCGGTAGCGACGATAAATAAACGTAAAAACACACACACACTCTGTGCACTCTAGCCAGCGAATATAACAACCAAGTGTGGCATGCAATTTCATTACAAGTGTCGTAGTGACGCATAATTCCAGATTATTCAGCTAGAAATAAGAAAAAAAAACATTAATGGATTGTCTTCGGCAACAATTAGTTGAACTATTTAAAGCCATTAATTTTACCCAACATGCAAAGAGTTGACTTATATTTGTTGTTTCACTAGACATTGCTAAGTCCACATAGTGCAAAGTAAACTGTAAACTACGCGCTGGTTTTTATTCTCATAACAAATGTAATTCTTTCCGTATATAGTGTGTAAAGCACATTACTCCCGCCAATATTTGATATGTGTGGTATATACCGAGCTAATAACATTTATAGATGCTACATACAGCACTAATATTGACACGTGCACCATGCAGCACTAATGACATTGACACGTGCAACATGCAGCGCTAATAACATTGACACGTGCTACATACAGCACCAATATTGACACGTGCACCATGCAGCACTAATGACATTGACACGTGCAACATGCAGCACTAATGACATTGATACGTGCACCATGCATCACTAATGACATTGACACGTGCACCATGCAGCACTAACATTGACACGTGCACCATGCAGCACTAATGACATTGACACGTGCAACATGCAGCGCTAATATTGACACGTGCACCATGCAGCACTAATGACATTGACACGTGCTACATACAGCACTAATATTGACACGTGCACCATGCAGCACTAATGACATTGACACGTGCAACATGCAGCACTAATATTGACACGTGCACCATGCATCACTAATGACATTGACACGTGCAACATGCAGCGCTAATAACATTGACACGTGCAACATGCAGCACTAATAACATTGACACGTCTAACATGCATCATTAATAATATTGACACGTGCAACATACAGCACTAACAACATTGACACGTGCAACATGCAGCACTAATAACATTGAGACGTGCACCATGCAGCACTAATAACATTGACACGTGCAACATGCAGCACTAATAACATTGACACGTGCAACATACAGCACTAATAACATTGACACGTGCAACATGCAGCACTAATAACATTGAGACGTGCAACATACAGCACTAATAACATTGAGACGTGCAACATACAACACTAATAACATTGACACATGCAACATACAGCACTAATAACATTGACACGTGCAACATGCAGCATTAATAACATTGACACGTGCAACAGTTATTGATGCAGAATTCTACACGTCTCACAGTTCTAGACGCGGACTTGATGCATGCAGCATACGTCACCAATCACAACATAGTGATGTGGTTGTATAATAGTATACAGTGATTGATGAATTTGGTCGCTGGAAAATTAATTATATATAAAAGATCGAACACTGTTCCAGTGGTGTGCTTGGTACACCTGGTACGTGTTGAGAAATTATTCATTTGATTTTATTAAACCCCACCAACCAATAACTTTGAGACGTGCAACATGCCTGATGGAACCCATCGCCACGAGGGAGAGAGGAGGCAATGTAGACTTTAAATGCATTGCTTAAGGGGCACAATCGTAACGGCTACAACTGGGCTCGAACTACGAGACTGATGTCTCGAGAGCGATTAATATAAGTTGTAAGTTATAACTTGTTTCGCAATGGAGCTAACATAAATTTGTATGAACTAAATGATGTTTTATTATACTCAATAACATTTCTACATATTGCTTTATTTATCTTTTTGAATAGCTCTTTATGTCATATTGCGGCTCTCCATCTCTACTATTGGTGGGGGAAGATCCATGGTGCCCCTCCGAGTTGTATTTCAGGCACAGACGGGAACCCGTGCAGAACCACCGACCACCAGCAACCCGCTGAATCACTTCCCCGCTTTAACGAATTCGACACCCCAATGGGATTTGAACCTACAGCGGTGACTGACAAGTGATGTGTAGTCATCGATCCTAACAACTCGGTCACGGAGATCCCATACAGGCATATCGTAATATGTACTAATGACGCTATAAATATACAACATCATTAAATCTCGAACATTATTCCGCGGATTATTATGTAAATTATGCGTACGTTATTAAGTTGTAGTTTTGGACACAATTCAAGTTGTCTCTTTTGTTTAATAATGAATATGTAATTGCTTATCAGCGGTCAAACTCCTTGCCGAAACGACAGACATCTTTCCCGGGGAGTGATTGATCAATTTAAAGATGTCCCAAGGACGCCGTAAAGATACATATAAAACCCAGTAAACCAAATTACTGACTTCATCTGCATCTACTGGTATAATCTGAAAAACATCTACGTACAGGGTCACTGTAAAATGCCCCCATTTTAGTATGAGACGTGAGCAAGTTCCGATTCTAAAACGAACTATGAAATAACAGAATTGCACTTCAAAACTACAGACCAACTTGTATTAAGAGACCACCATGGGGAATGGCAAAACGCGGTGTCTAAGCAGGAACGGTCTCTTAATACAGACAGCTAATTTATTCTCAACAACACAAACGGGAACTTAAAAGGTGGTCTCTTAATACAAGTGGTCTCTTGATACATGTGGTCTCTTAATACAAGTGGTCTCTTGATACAAGTGGTCTCTTAATACAAGTGGTCTCTTGATACAAGTGGTCTCTTAATACAAGTGGTCTCTTAATACAAGTGGTATATTGATACAAGTGGTCTCTTGATACAAGTGGTCTCTTGATACAAGTGGTCTCTTAATACAAGTGGTCTCTTGATACAAGTGGTCTCTTGATACAAGTGGTCTCTTAATACAAGTGGTCTTTTAATACAAGTGGTATATTGATACAAGTGGTCTCTTGATACAAGTGGTCTCTTAATACAAGTGGTCTCTTAATACAAGTGGTCTCTTGATACAAGTGGTCTCTTGGTACAAGTGGTCTCTTACTACAAGTGGTCTCTTAATACAAGTGGTCTCTTGATACATGTGGTCTCTTAATACAAGTGGTCTCTTGATACACGTTGTCTCTTAATACAAGTGGTCTCTTGATACAAGTGGTCTCTTAATAGACATGATCTTTCGAGCAAGTTTGACTGGATTTACGTTGTTATTACGCTCGCAATGCTGAACACCTTCTAGTTGACAGCGTTTATGTTCCGATAAACGCAGTTGCCTCTTAGACGTTGCTGATTGGTTTACGTTGTTGTTTGACGTCGTAAATCGCAGGCGTTTTTATTAATTTTAAAACCAAAAAAATGGCACACATTTATTTCCCCCTCGATTGCGAAACAAGTTCGTGCAACATTAAATTAATCATAATATGTTGTTTTACAATTTGCGCTCGATTAAGCAGTAACCTGTGCTAAGCAGCCACTTTCTATGATTCCATTGTCTGGCTGTTTAAGACAGGGCTGTCTGTACTCTAATAAACGCAGACATGTTGATTGTAGTCTTTAGATGAATATTGATTGAACATATAAATACAGTATTATATAAAGCATCACCCCCTTAATTGTTTGTTTACTATGCGTACATCTCGTGCTGTCTAACAATGAGCCGCACTAACATTGAAAACATTCAGCTTGGCCGCCGTGCTAAGTCACTCTGGGAATGTTGTCCCACAGTCACGTATATGGCTACGGGGAAGAAAGAGTTGCCAATTTCGTGGTCGAATGGTTAAGGTCGCTGCCCTGTATGTCATTGTAACATATCATCACCGATGGCCACCGGTTCGAGCCCCGCTCAGACCGTACGTGTCTCTATATATGAACAAATTGGCAGTTTCTTATGGAGGTTGGTGCACCATGGACTGGTTAACCAGTGGAGCCTGCCCAGAAAATGTGTTGTTAGGTAAACTGCACGTCGCTCAAATGGGCAACCGGTAGCGACGTTAAATATACCTTTTTAAATAAAAAGAAGAGTTACGGAGGCGGTGTCCGCTCAGCATTATGCCACGTGGTACTACACTTTCGTTTGGTGTTTCGCCTGGTTCGTTCCTCCTGCTTGCAACTGCAATGTCATCTCTGATTGACCACATTGATAAAAAGGGAGGCAATTGCCACGTGTTGGAGTTCGAGCCCCGCTGGAGCCGTTACGATTGTGCCATTAGGCAAGGCATTTAAATTCCACATTGCCCCTCTCTCTCTCTCGCTCTCTCTCTCTCTCTCTCTCTCTCTCGCGGCGATGGATTGCATCAGGAATGAGGTCTCGAGAGTGTAAAAACTAATTGCCACGTGTAGACTTTGCGGAGGTTCGAAGAGTTATAATTGGATTCTCATAAAGAAATCAATTACACGTGCAACACTATCTGATTGCGTGCACATATCACATACATTTCTATCTATCAATATATTCTGCACCACCCTCGGGCGAGTATGTATTTTGTACAGTTGTGCCGTCAGTGCAAGAGCATTAGACGATGAAGAGGAGGAATACATTAATACATAACAGTTTTTAGTTTGCGTACACGAGACCTCGGTTTAAAGTCCCATCTGAAAGACTGTTAAGACTATACCCGGAGAAAACCCACCTGTCCGATCTGGCGACCACCGTACTATCTCACACACGTCCCGGTCCGAGGATCGAACCCGGTTTACATTGGTGAGAAGTGAGCGCGCTAACCACATGCTAATCGGACTATCATGGTGGATTTTGCTTTAACATATCCAGCGTTCACGATGAAAAATAGGGTTTAATATCGCAAACCCCAACATTTACTTTAATGAATAGCTTGCTAAGTAAAGTACTCACTAAATAAACTTACACGTGTGTGTTTTACGTTTATTTATCGTCGCTACCGGTTGCCCATATGAGCGACGCCTCCTGAAGAGATTAGTCATTTTAGATTGTTGGAGGAAAGTGCAATGATACAGACATAGACCCATTACAGAGTCTCCTCTGGTTCTTTTACGTGCACGGTGTAAAGCACCGACACGAGACCTCGGTTTAACGTACCATCTGAAAGTTTTATTAAATTGTATTAGGGCCAGACGTGGGAATGAAACCGCGATCCATGGATTACCAGCCCAGTGTGTTACCACTGGACTACATATCCGTTTGTATTGAATTTAAGGAATAAACCGCGGGTTAATAGTCTCCATCTGGGTATGAACTTCATTGGGCGTGGTTAAAGTGTGTGGAGGCCGAAGGCATTAATTATTTATTATAATAAAACAACATAGTAGTAATCTAGAAACTGGCTGCTTAATACAGGTTGGCTGCTTAATGGAGGTGACCACTAACACAGATTTAACTGTATAGCTAGGACCCGGTTTGTAACTACCAAGAATATACAAGTCATGCATAGAGTCTGGGAGGGCCGCTTTCGTAACTCCCCAGAGTGACTAATGCACGTCGCATAATTGCATAACTTATTCATAAATGACAATTGAAATGACACGCCGTTAATTTTATTAGGGTTAGACGGGCGGATCGAACCTGCGATCCCTGGATTACCAGCCCAGCGTGTTAACCACTGGAATACAGATCCGTCTGCAATAAGTTTTTAAATTTCAATTAGTGACGACTTTTCAGCTTGATCTCTCGTACATGGAGTTATCACATGTATATATAACTATAGTAGTGCTACATGTTACAGATGATATAGGTATAGATAGATACATAGTCTATTGTAACCTTTTTAATATGTAACACTATATTTTATATGTGTTATATTTGTACATTGATGAGACTGAAAGAAAGAATAAAATCAAACTGTATTGGTGAGCATGAATGACGTTAAACAGTGTTATGTTAAAAGGGATTATTTGTATATATATATATATATATAGTTTGAAAGATAAACAGTATATTCACCCATACTTAAGGTGCTTCATATAATAATAATAATAATAATAATATTAATAATAATACTAATAATAATAATAAAGACTTTATTTAACAAGAGAACTCATTTGAACAATTAAGTCAATCTACCATGAGGCCCTCAACAAATTAAAACATGAAATAGCATAATGAAACATGTACACAGTTCATGGGAAATAAGATATAAGCTGCAAGAATCCCCTTGCTGAACAGGTCAAAAGAAGGGAATCTGGCAATATCGGTTGACAAGGTGTTCCACAGACAGGGCAGAAAGATTAGCATTATTATTGCTATAAATAAGATATAAGCTGCAAGAATCCCCTTGCTGAACAGGTCAAGATAAGGGAACCTGGCAATATCGGTTGGCAAGGTGTTCCACAGATAGAGCAGAAAGATTAGCATTATCAGTGTTAGGCAGCGTTTCTTTGATATTCTTTGAATAATTAATGTAAATATGAATTGCGGGTTAACAGTTTCCATTAGCGTATGTTACATTCAATAGTTTAAACTTTTTTATTTTACAACGATTGCGAAGCAAGTTTTAACAACTTATATTAGTCACTATCGATGGCGCTGATGAAAGCGTAAATGTGGTCATTCGAGTGGGAGGAAACCGGAGTACACGTAGAAAACCCACTTGTTCGATCTGACGACCACCGTACCATCTCACATACTTCCCGGTCCGAGGATCGAACCCGGATTGCATTGGTGAAAAGCGAGCGCGCTAACCACTGCGCTAATCGGACAGCCAGAACGATTCTTGGTAGTAATTGACTTATGTGACATTATGTGACATAATGCTATGTATGAGTATATTTGTATTCATATACAAATATGTGTATGTTATGCTAGAACTACAGTGTACGCACCAGTGTAATATCATAGTGAAGGCATGTACTTTATTTGCATCGTAAATTGTATGCCTTTCTCTGTAACTATCATATGTATAGATATGTACTTGTCGTGCATTGTACCTATGCGTTGTATAATTGTCAAGTATAATTGTAATTTGTATTAGATTGTGTTCTCTGTAAATTAGATGTTGGTGTTTATATTGTATGTGGCTCTCCCTGCAGTGGAGGAAATAAAGTTATATATCTATCACAATGATCAGGAAAGCACACGAAACTAGATCAGGGCCTCATGCCTTACTCATAAACAGTTCTCCGTGTGAATGGCCCAGGTTTTGTAACGAGATTTGAATGTGCTTTGAAGAATTAAAGTTATGTATGCATCGATTAAAATCATATTGTATTCACCTGTTGCATTTCGGCTTGAATAACGTTCATCCTGGAATAATATTCTTCCATTTGCCAGTTATATTACGCAGACATAATGGAACCATAATGAATACCTAAACGATATACACCACTGCATGGCGCTCCAACTGCTTCATGAATTATGTGCAGTTTTTCCAAGAAAATATGGACTCGAGGTTAATGCCATGTCTGGGAACATGTGTTGGTCTATTTTGCCTTGTCCTTCATATAAATATATTTATTTAACACCCAAACCGTTAATTGAACAATGTTGAGTTTCTGATCATATCAACAATGTCGTTTTGCCGCAGAATAAAGTGACAACTCCAGAGATTGGAACCAAGGCTGGGGGGGGGGGGGTGATGTTAGCTGACTATTATCAATTGGTATACGTTTACTGTCACCATATGGAGAATTGATTTCTAAGAACTATTGTCGAGCAGAATTTTGAATAATAAACTGGCAAATGATATGTTGTACATTTCGTAATGAAATATATATATAGAACTATTTCGTGATCAGACTGCATGTTTACTGACTCATCTAAAAACTGAACTCGAGGGACAACATTTATTAACAGAAACGCACAATACGATGCGACACGACTTTACTATCATGGCCAAGAATTTACCAAATCAAGTATGTCTCACATACCAGAGGAATCTCAGGGTTTAATTATTCACATATTAGTATGTTCATATTTTTTTTAATTAGAAGATTAACAACGTACATATATATTTATCAGTTTTAGATTTGTACATAGTTAACGTTATAAATGATAGAGTCTATCTTAAAATACTAATTGTGATATAGTATAATGATACTAGATCTATCTAACAATGTGCAGATTTGACTTGTAGTGGTATCTTCAAAATATGTATGAAATCAACTTAAGGACAGCAATTTTCCGATTCTAATAAATATAGCAATGGCAATACACGTTTATAATAACAGTAGAAGTACGCGATTAGTTTGAATTGTTATAGTTCCACCTTAAGTAGAGAATTTTGAACTGTTGGATAGTTGGAGCATTTTGAACTGAGTGAGGCAATGAATTCCAAATAGATGATCCTGAAAATTCAAATGTATTACGAAATAATTCACAATTTGGTCTTGGTGTGTATAATTGATATTCTGAGGTTGATCTAAGAATTCTAGGATGTATATCAGAAGTAAAAGTGAAGGACGATTTTAAATAGTCTGGAGCAGCTCCATGTAATGTTTTATACATTTGTATAGCCTTCTGATATATGACTCGTTCCGGAAAGGTCATCCATTTTAGTTGGGAGAATAATAATTGCGATGGAGTGTCAAAGTCCTGATCTAGAATTAGTAGAAATAATTCTGCTCGGAAGGACACCCTGGCTCTTCCTCCAATAATAACAGATGAAGAGTCGATATAAGAACCTTAAACCCGAAAATGGTTGTCCGATTAGCGCAGTGGTTAGCGCGCTCGCTTCTCACCAATGCAACCCGGGTTCGATCCTCGGACTGGGACGTATGTGAGATGGTACGGTGATCGCCAGATCGGACCGGTGGGTTTTCTCCTGGTACTCCGGTTTCCTCCCACACGAATGACCACATTTACGCTTTCATCCGCGTCAACGAGAGTGATTAATATAAGTTGTTAAAACTTGCTTCGCAATCGTTGTAAAAGAAATAAAGTTTAAATGAAATGCGCAAACTAAAAACGGGTTTGTATTAATGTATTCCTCCTCTAAAACTTGCTTCACAATCGTTGTAAAATAAATAAAGTTTAAACTCTCAAAAATCAAACGAACAAACAAAACAAACACAACCAATCGTAGATGAAACAAACCACGCACAGGTCGGTACAACAAGGGGACTAGATATAAAACACAACTACCCTAATACATGATTCATACAGACGGATATGTAGTCCAGTGGTAACACGCTGGACTGGTAATCCAGGGATCGCAGGTTCGATCCCCCGTCTGACCCTAATAAAATTAACAGTCTTTCAGATGGGACGTTAAACCGAGGTCTCGTGTCGGTGCTTTACACTGTGCTCGTAAAAGAACCAGATGAGACTCTGGAATGGGTCTCTATCTGTCTGTATCATTGCACTATCCTCCAAAATCTAAAATAACTAATCTCCTCAGGAGGCGTCGCTCATATGGGCAACCGGTAGCGACGATAAATAAACGTAAAACACACACATGATTCATTATACGATATGACCGAAGCTAACGTATGTACTATCCCCGGCTTAATAATACCCATTCCCGAGCATTTTGCACAGGAACATTGTACCAATAAACTTGAATAAATAGAATCAGTGCAGTCGTTTGTCAAGAATAATGTACGGACAGTCTTCATTTGACTAGGATTGTCGCTAATCTAAACTGACAGGTTATCTTGGCAAGCATGGAATTAACCAATCCGTTTCCCGCAATAAATACTTCCGTTTATAAATATACTAAGCTTACAATCATACGATGAAGATAATCACATTTATAGAACCATATATGGCTACCAAATTGGGGACAATGTCGTATTATGGTTCCGAATTATGGGGATTTATAAGAGACCACATTATTCTGCCATCGCATGAGATGATACATCTTTATTTCGTAATAAGACATTACTCGCCCCATGAACAAGGCATCTATACAAAACAGTACATTTAAACATGTAAACTACATAGTCGCTGTTAATCTGTTCATGTTTCATCTGATCCAAACTGATATAAGATTAAAAGCATTTTTATTAAACCATTTTTTATCTTTGTACATTAGGCCATAATAAAATAAATCCTAGATTTTCATCCAAATTTTTTTGAAAATGGGGGCGGGGGGTGAAATTTTACTTTTTTATTTTATATTTTCAGGATATCGATATTTATGCTGATAAAATGGTGTTTTGACATTTTTTTTTTTTTTTTTTTTTTTTTTTTTTTTTCAAATAGTAATAAAAAAAATCGGGGCGGGCCCTAAAAACGGGGGCGAGCGGGGATGAAAATCTAGGAAATATTTTATTATGGCCTTAGTGCCTATATTAAGTGTTCAGTATTCTTTTCCTAGATATTCCTTTTAAGACGTGTTATTCTGGATGTGCAGAGACACTCTAGATTTACCATGTGTATACGATTAGCGTAGTGGTTAGCGCGCTCGATTCTCACCAATACAACCCGGGTTCGATCCTCGGAACGGGAACTATGTGAGATGGTACGGTGGTCGCCAGCTTGGACATGTGGATTTTATCCGGGTACTCCGGGTACTCCGGTTTCCTCCCACACTAATGACTACATTTACGCTTTCATCCGCGCCAACGAGATTGATTAATATAAGTTGTTAAAGTTTGCTTCGCAATCGTTGTAAAATAAATAAAGTTTAAAAACAATGTATATATTGAACTTTATTAATTGTTATGTTACATTGTGATAATAACTGTGATACGTCTCTTATAATTCCAATATATGAATGGCTATGTACTGTTTTATAGTGTGTGATGTGCTTTTATGATATCTTATACATAGATGAGCCAATAATAAAGAATAAAACCCGTGCAAATGCCGTCTCATTATTAGGAAACGACTCAATGACAACACACTGAACATATAGTTAACTTTTCGACGAGGCCTGACAATAGCGACTAACTTGAGTGTATATAGAAAATTGCGTTCCGTCGTAATAAGATAAGATAAGAATTTTGTTTATTTTGAGTCGGCAAGTCATATCACAAGTAACCGACTATATAACAACATGTGTATATGAATAACAAGAGTAAAACAGCTATGGGAAATAAAAAATTGAATTAATTAGACACTCTATGCTAAAGCAGAACACGCTTCATGTGCTCCGATTTGATAGTTCATGTTCTTGAACTTTCTTCATATATTCCTTTAAATATTAACCATTTTCTTTTTTACATCCAAAACTATTGACTCACTAATACATTAAGTTCTGAAATTCTTTAGCAAATACATAGAATATATATCACGTATTTTCACTGTTATATATATATTATTCTCCTGCCTATTGTATATCAATCAATTGATAGGGAGAAGAACTATATAAGTTTTCTTTCGTTCTAATCCCTTTCAGTCTACTGGTGTTAAATTATATGTAAAATGTTCATTTCTTGATTACATGTACAAATACTGAAATAAATCATGTTTAAACTAACAAGCCTATTTAGTCGAACAGTAAAATTAGACATAATATGGTGACGGACACTAATCTTAACAAACAAGTATGGGAGAGACATACACTTATAATAAACAAAAACAATACACAAAATAAAATCAACTCAGTATTCATCATTGAAAACAATATTTAGTAGATTAGGCCTGGAGGCCTGAACACTTTTCTCAAATCTCAAACTGAGGCTCAAGCTTCTGATTTGTTAAGCTTAGTGTATATCTCAGACTCTGGCTCAACCTTTTGATTGGTTAAGCTTAGTGTATATCTCAGACTCTGGCTCAACCTTCTGATTGGTTAAGCTTAGTGTATATCTCAGACTCTGTCTCAACCTTCTGATTGGTTAAGCTTAGTGTATATCTCAGACTCTGGCTCAACCTTCTGATTGGTTAAGCTTAGTGTATATCTCAGACTCTGTCTCAACCTTCTGATTGGTTAAGCTTAGTGTATATCTCAGACTCTGTCTCAACCCTCTGATTGGTTAAGCTTAGTGTATATCTCAGACTCTGTCTCAAAGCATAGTGTATATCTCAGACTCTGGCTCAAAGCATAGTGTATATCTCAGACTCTGTCTCAAGTTTCTGATTGGTTAAGCTTAGTGTATATCTCAGACTCTGGCTCAACCTTCTGATTGGTTAAGCATAGTGTATATCTCAGACTCTGTCTCAAAGCATAGTGTATATCTCAGACTCTGTCTCAAACTTCTGATTGGTTAAGCTTAGTGTATATCTCAGACTCTGTCTCAACCTTCTGATTGGTTAAGCTTAGTGTATATCTCAGACTCTGGCTCAACCTTCTGATTGGTTAAGCATAGTGTATATCTCAGACTCTGTCACAAAGCATAGTGTATATCTCAGACTCTGTCTCAAGTTTCTGATTGGTTAAGCTTAGTGTATATCTCAGACTCTGGCTCAACCTTCTGATTGGTTAAGCATAGTGTATATCTCAGACTCTGTCTCAAAGCATAGTGTATATCTCAGACTCTGTCTCAAACTTCTGATTGGTTAAGCTTAGTGTATATCTCAGACTCTGGCTCAACCTTCTGATTGGTTAAGCCTAGTGTATATCTCAGACTCTGGCTCAAGCTTCTGATTGGTTAAGCTTAGTGTATATATCAGACTCTGGCTCAACCTTCTGATTGGTTAAGCTTAGTGCATATCTCAGACTCTGGCTCAACCTTCTGATTGGTTAAGCTTAGTGTATATCTCAGACTCTGGCTCAACCTTCTGATTGGTTAAGCTTAGTGTATATCTCAGACTCTGGCTCAAGCTTCTGATTGGTTAAGCTTAGTGTATATCTCAGACTCTGGCTCAACCTTCTGATTGGTTAAGCTTAGTGTATATCTCAGACTCTGTCTCAAGCTTCTGATTGGTTAAGCATAGTGTATATCTCAGACTCTGTCTCAAGCTTCTGATTGGTTAAGCTTAGTGTATATCTCAGACTCTGGCTCAACCTTCTGATTGGTTAAGCTTAGTGTATATCTCAGACTATGGCTCAACCTTCTGATTGATTAAGCTTAGTGTATATCTCAGACTCTGGCTCAACCTTCTGATTGGTTAAGCTTAGTGTATATCTCAGAATCTGTCTAAAACTTCTGATGGGTTAAGCTTAGTGTATATCTCAGACTCTGGCTCAACCTTCTGATTGGTTAAGCTTAGTGTATATCTCAGACTCTGGCTCAAGCTTCTGATTGGTTAAGCTTAGTGTATATCTCAGACTCTGTCTCAATCTTCTGATTGGTTAAGCATAGTGTATATCTCAGACACTGTCTCGAGCTTCTGATTGGTTAAGCATAGTGTATATTTCAGACTCTGGCTCAACCCTCTGATTGGTTAAGCTTAGTGTATATCTCAGACTATGGCTCAACCTTCTGATTGGTTAAGCTTAGTGTATATCTCAGACTCTGGCTCAACCGTCTGATTGGTTAAGCATAGTGTATATCTCAGACTCTGTCTCAAAGCATAGTGTATATCCCAGACTCTGTCTCAAGCTTCTGATTGGTTAAGCTTAGTGTATATCTCAGACTCTGTCTCAAGCTTCTGATTGGTTAAGCATAGTGTATATCTCAGACTCTGTCTCAAGCTTCTGATTGGTTAAGCATAGTGTATATCTCAGACTCTGGCTCAACCGTCTGATTAGTTAAGCATTGTGTATATCTCAGACTCTGTCTCAAAGCATAGTGTATATCTCAGACTCTGTCTCAACCTTCTGATTGGTTAAGCACAGTGTATATCTCAGACTCTGTCTCAAAGCATAGTGTATATCTCAGAATCTGGCTCAACCTTCTGATTGGTTAAGCTTAGTGTATATCTCAGACTCAACATTTAGTACACTATCACCCAACCCGGCATTTATGCTTTATAAAGGTATACAGATAACGTCCAATCTGTAATCCAGGGATCGCAGGTTCGATCCCTCGTCTGACCCTAATAAAATCTTCAAAGGGGACTTTAAACCGAGGTCTCGTGTCGGTGCTGTACACCGTGCGTGTAAAAGAACAACAGGATACTCTGGAATGGGTCTCTCTCTGTATCATTGCACTATCCTCCAAATATCTAAAATGACTAATCTCTTCAGGAGGCGTCGCTCATATGAGCAACCGGTAGCGACGATAAATAAACGTAAAACACACTCCAAACTGCATTTCAGTTTCTAATTGCATTAACAAATTTAACATCCACATTAGGTATATACCAATAATATTTCTTGAAGTAAAGTGTTCTTAAATCAGTATATAGTTAGCATAGTATGTATAGGATGTAAGCCGAAAACTATCCAATATGTAAAATATTGGACTATGTTAGGCGCGGATCGCCGAGGACAGTACCAATATTTTACATATTGGAGACGTTTGAGGTTTATATCTTAATTAAAACAGACACTTATATAACAATATCATACTAATTAAAATTATTAATTTCGTACATGTACGCGTAGTGTGTTTTTTAGGCCCTCATTATATAGGTAACCCCGTTTATTTCCATTTTTTAACAATAAGACATACAATTTTAACAAATAGTTCATGTGAAATGAAGTATAATTATAACACATATGTTCTTTATATCTTAAAATGGAAGCAAGATAACAACACATATCATCTGTTCAAAGTTACTCAACATGTTGGTTCGCCACATTATTTTACCTTAAATGCGAAACGAAATATAAAAGATAACAATGACGAATGGAGGTATTACATATTCCAAAAGTTTTCATCCATACCATTTGGAAAGTAAGTTTTGATCTTTTTACCCTTCAATTCAAATTTTAACTTATATTTCAGCATGTTTATAAAGTGATTTATCTTCGGCACCATACCCGAGTGCTTACAGGTGCATACGATCGGCACACAGTTGTTCAGAGTCACCATGTTGAACCGGCCGCTAGGACCGGATTGGTTTTAGGCTAACAAAAGTGCTCTTCTCGCTAGGTCGGAGCTGTGTTGCATGTATTAGGTATAGAATTGCCACCGTTATCCAAGTAGGATTATACGATATAAGGAACCATAACTGATTTAACGTACGCATAGTATTCAATATAATACTCTGGCATTTTGACGCAAGTCCACTATTGATAATAACGGACTGCAAGAACAAAGGTATGACGTCACGATAGTGTTTTAAAGTTAGATACTGGCGATGTGTGTGCTTATTATATTATACTTAAATATATTAAATATATATACTAGTACCCCCAAACGTGCCGACTCCCTGTGTGCTCATTTATGGAGCTTTTGCTTGATTCTTACGACACAGTATTAAAACAACGCAAGGCAATGCTCATGCAAATTCACTATTATCACGAAATACGGCAACAAATATCGACGAGGAGATGTCAACAGTGCAAAACCACCATTATTTGCACGAAATGTTTATTATTGTTATATATAAATAGTAATGTATTATATAAATACATTAAACTGTTTCTATATATGGCCAAGTGTTTACCATGTAATATATATATATTTGTTTTATGCATAATCGTCTGCTATTATTTTCGCGCCTAAAAATTATCAGTCTCGCTTCGCGCGGGAAATGACTTAAGATTTTAGGCCTAATCTCAGTTTATCAAGGCCGTGGTTGCAGGTGTCCAGTTATGTAATATAAAGGCGACGAACTGGTTTGATGGTGTAATATTAGATAACATAACAGATGTTTTAGGAATAACAGATGTTTTAGGAATTGTTATATCATATAGACATTGATTCAATCGTGTATATAAGAAATGGATTTTATTAACTAAAATCAGAACACTTAGGTCTACCTCCAGGAGAGAGTGTGGCGTGATCTCATTCTATAGAACATAGAAACTGTTTCTATGATACTTAGATATTATGGACATTATAATAATTATAACTTATAAAGATTTGTCGAATAATTAAATAAAATCGTTCAGCCATAGAAGAAACAGAGAGTTTCGGCGAACCATATCGAAGGTGATTAAAAGTTAATAAATCAGAAACATTGATTAGATTATAGTGATATTGAGTAAGGACGGATTAGAGAAACTGGAGTTAATTATATTGTGTAGTGCATAGTCGGCTCACACAAATTGGATTGTTAAATAAGCGTTTAATGATACGATGTATATATATATAAATCACTGATTATATATATCAGAATATCTCTGATGCCAATTTAAACAAGATATTATATAGAAGAAATGTAAGACTGTGTTGAGTTATTATTAATACATATATTGAAGAAGAAACCCCCTAGACAACTCCAGCGAGTCTACAATAGGATAGACCCTGGTAAGAGCCGTAGCAACTGAGATATATAAATACGAGAAGAAAAAGGAGAGTTTGCGACAATTGGGACGCTCGTCCGGGATTGGACATACAATACAATACAAAATATTTTATTGCATGAGATAATAAAATACAATAAAGAAGAAATGACATATCGTGACATATTGTGAAGGACACTAGAATTTATATATGGAATATTGTGAAGGACACTAGGATTTATACATGAAGAATACAAGGGACTATTAATTAACGTGTGAAAATAGAAGTGCATGCGAAACAGTGTTAGAATTTGTAAATAAGTGAAAGACGTCAACGAATTATTAAATTAGTGAAATGGATTAAATTATTGGAAATGTGCAAACATTGAATATGTGATAAATTATATATTGGATTAACGGACGAGACAGACTTCGGTAAGTACCAGTTTTCTTTTCATAGAGGCTTAATATTATCATTAAAATTATATTAGTGATTTACTTCCTTTTATTGAACTCATTTCTATAATACATTTGGAGATACATTCTGGGGATTAAAAATTTTGGGAAATAAAAAAATAAAATGGCTACAACTAGGAGTGCTAATAAGGAAACTGAGGGGCCGGTTCACCCCGAATTGCAGACAACAGGTGATGAGATATGGGACAAATTAATGAGACTTCCCTTCTTTAATCAGGCAAATCTGGAACGTCAGGGTGAGATTTATGAGAGAGAAAGAGAGAGGGAAGAAGTAAAACAAAGAGGGGAAAGAGAAGAGAAAGAAAGGGACAGGGAGGAAAGAAGGCAAAGGGAGAAAATGCAGATGGAGATTCGCCTGAGAGAAATCCAGAGAGATCAGGAATCTCAGCAAAATAACCCCCTCCATACAGATAATAGGCCCTCTAAGACAAACATTTCTGTTCCTATTTGGACCCAGACTATGGGGCCAGATAAATTCTTCGCAACATGTGAGAGACTGTTCGAAGCTAGCCAGGTCGCCAAACAAACATGGGTGGGCCATATTATAGACAAGTTGTCCGACAAGGCAAGAAATATATATGCCACTCTTCCTGTCCAAGACGCTAATAATTACGATACCCTCAAGGCCGCCATCTTGGATGAATATAGACTCTCACCCACTGTATATAGAAAGAATTTCTTCTCTTGGGTAAAGAAACCTCAGCAGACATATTCCGAATTCATTAAGGAATTAAAGGAGCAAATGACTCTATGGACGGAGAACAGTGATCCGAGCGAGGTCAACTGGATCGAGCTGCTCTTGAGATATAGGTTCGATTCCCAGCTAAGTGATGAGCTTAATTTGTTCATTCTGGATAAGAAAGCATCTACTCTCCAGGAATGTATTTCCCTGGCTGATGAATATAACCTCCATCGCAGATTAGCGCCCAGGACACGGATTAATTCAAATCCGAATGTGAAACCCAGAGATACAGAACACCGACCTCCAGCCCCAAGGCCATATATCCCATCACCCATGTATCGACCCAGTATGAGGATAGATAATTCCCAAGCTACCCATAGAACTCCCCGGATAGAAAAATAGTGAGTGTTGGGCAGATCCCAATTCACCTAGGTACAGGGGTACTAGAAACCTAGCAAACGGACACCACGTGTCAAACACTACTCATAGTTCAGCCTTTATAACCAATGAGCCAGTGAACTCATGTGAAAATACCGAGATGGTAAATCCATTACTTGCCAAATATACAGGTCAAGCACGCATAAATACTAACACCGCACAAGTGACGTATTTGAGAGATACAGGTGCGACAATCAGTTTATTGTCGGCTACTGATCAAACCGCTGATCATTTAGAATACACAGGTGAACGGGTAACAATCCGCGGTGTCAATTATATCCCTGGTAATTACCCGATAGCAAAGATTAGCGTTGATTGTCCAATATACCAAGGAACATTGAAGGTGGCTGTATTAAAGCACAGATGCACCGCGGGGGTGGATCTTATAATAGGTAACGACTGTGAAACTGCCCCTGTCACTGATTTGATTACCTGTGGCGTGGTTACACGCTCCAATAAGAAAATTATTCCGTTTGATGAAACTGTCACGTCCAACCCAGACTCAGAAAACACGACCGATACAAATCACAATGTCTTACCTTTTCGGAATACAATTGAGATCAATTCCCCCTCTGAGAAAGCCAGTGCAGTTAAACCCCAAAATATTCCCTCTATTGACGATTTGAGTCCTGATAAATTATTGCAAGAACAGAATAATGACCCGACCTTAGCACCCCTCTGGGAAATGGCTCAAGAAGGAACACCTATTCGGCAAGGATATTACATCCAGCTCGAACCACGACTACTTATGAGGAGAGAACAACCTCAAGACACGTCCAAAGTTCGACCCTGGAAAATATATGATCAGGTGGTAGTTCCACGGGGATTCCGTGATCATATAACGGGACTCGCCCATGACAGTTTAAGTACGGGACACCCGGGACCTAGTAAGACCCTGAAGCGCATTAAGCGCCGCTTCTTTTGGCCGGGAATCCGCGCAGATGTTAAACGATTCTGCCATAGCTGTGGGCCGTGCCAGAGAGAGGGTAAGGGACAGAAAGCCACTGTAGCCCCATTGAAACCCCTGCCCATTATATCCCAACCATTCAAATTTATATCCGCTGATTTCGTTGGACCCATGAAGAAAACTATAAATGGGAACCAGTATATCCTGAATTTTATTGATCATGCCACTAAATATACGGAATCTTTCCCATGCGCCGCAGCGACAGCTGTTAATGCACAAAAAGCCCTGATCGAGATAATATCTCGACATGGAAAACCCCAGACCCTGTTGACTGACCGAGGAAGAGCTTTCATAGCTGAAACATTCACACGCTTCCTAGCCGAGCACGATATACGTCACTTAACTAGCACGAGTTACAGGCCTCAAACCAACGGATCAATAGAGAAATATAATGGTACATTGAAAACCATGCTTAGAATCCTTGGGGAGAACTCTTTATCGCCTTGGGATGAGATGCTACCCTGGCTATTATTTGCATATAAAAGTGCAGAGCACTCTAGCACAGGATATTCTCCCTTCTACCTTCTATATGGGCGCGAACCTAGAGATAATCTAGATTCCACTTATGATCTCTGGGCTAGAAATGAGCGGGATGAAGGGATTCCCATAAATAACTATGTACAAGAATTATGTCATAGATTAGCTGAAGCGTTAAGTGACGCCAGCGAGAATGCCCAACAGGCCGCAGATGGTCGTAAAACAAAGTATGACAGAAGTAAGAAAGCGAAAATGCGTGTATTCCAGCGTGGTGAATTAGTGTTAGTACGATTACCGTTAAAAGGTAATAAGCTGAAGAATGCCCTCCAGGGACCGTATCCGGTACACGAAAAGGTAGCGTCGCATACCTATATTATATACATGCCTGATAAGAGAGTAAAATACAGTGTTATGCATGTAAACCAGTTGAAGCCCTGGACAGGTAGGGAGGAGGGTGCAGCTCTAGCTGATAGTAGTCCGGTGTATGAGTCCCAAGACCCTACCCTATTAGATTACCAAGCCCCTACGGACATTGAGAAAGAATTCGATCCTTGCAGTCCTCTTGAATCTGTACCTAAGAAAACCTGGACGGATATCAGTCATTTAAACCCAGACCACAGGGACGATATTAGTCAGTTATTTGACCGTTACCCCCGTTTATTCTCTGGACAACTGGGACGTTTCCACGATGTTACCCATGATAT
>CM026397.1:27755155-27806093 GCA_014843695.1 Archivesica marissinica | reverse complement strand
AGAGCCAGCTGCTCTGCCTATAAACAAAGCAGGCAATAGTAAACTGAAGGCAGGGTATACTGTTATATTCGGCGGATGAATACTGTGTGTAAACACAATGACGTCATTCATAGGTTTATAATGTCAATGATGTAATACGTTTGCTGTTTTGCATTTTGTGTGTGCAAGTACTGGTTAACCGCTGGAGCCTGCCCAGGAAAGGTGTTGTTAGGTAAACTGCCTGCCGGCGATATAGCCCAAAATGGTGCTGATGGTGGCGTAAAAACCCGAAATATATATGTTTTGCAATTTAATTTGAATACACATGGACGATCAGAGACAACGGTCAGTTACTGTCCATGAATACTCTGTAACAGTATATGTTGTACATACGAAAATAGGCAGAAGTGCATCCGCGGTCCAATGTAGTCCCAATAACTAATATAGTTAATTTTTCTTTGTTCCAGGCAACGCATAGTTGTTGTGTTTTTCGAGAAATTATGTATAACTTCAGAATACTTCAGACTAGTTGATGTGTAGAAAAGGTGTGGTATAAGAATTCGTGCCATTGCAAGCTGACAGTTTGTATACTGTATATTTGGCGGAGGAATACAGTGTGTAAACACTACATTTGGGATATTGTTGCTGTTTTGTTTTCAGTTTGATTTGAATACCTCTTTACCGTGGATGTGGTATCAGAAGAAATGAAAGATTGCAAATATAAATGAACAGACTGTATGGTATTACTTTTTACTATGTATTTAATAGGCAATTTAGTTGTTGTTTTCCAACACGCACGCACGCACGCACGCACGCACGCACGCACGCACGCACGCACGCACGCACGCACGCACGCACGCACGCACGCACGCACGCACGCACACACACCTGTTCTATTTTAACTGGCGCTAATGACTCGGTATTTTAGTTGATTTCGCAAATTATACTAATTATACAATTAATTATGGAACAAAATGTGTTTAAATTCAAAGTTGCATAGATATTTGTGTGTGTTTTACGTTTATTTATCGTCGCTACCGGTTGCTCATATGAACGACGCCTCCTGAAGATATTAGTCATTTTAGATTTTGGAGGATAGTGCCGTGATACAGACAGAGACCCGTTCCAGAGTCTCCTCTGGTTCTTTTACGTGCACAGTGTAAAGCACCGACACGAGACCTCGGTTTAACGTCCCATCTGAAAGACTGTTAATTTTATTAGGGACGTTAAACCGAGACTCTGGAATGGGTCTATGTCTGTATCACGGCACTATCCTCCAAAATCTAAAATGACTAATATCTTCAGGAGGCGTCGTTCATATGGGAAACCGGTAGCTACGATAAATAAACGTAAAAAACACATAAGTATAAAAGTATATTAACCATGAACAGTAAACTATAATCTCAATACTATAACGAGATTATTAAGGTGATAGAAATACACATAGTAATTAAATTAGTAAGTTGAAATTAAGATTGACCCAGAAGAGATACATAGTAATTAAATTAGTAAGTTGAAATTAAGATTGACTCAGAAGAGATACATAGTAATTAAATTAGTAAGTTGAAATTAAGATTGACTCAGAAGAGATACATAGTAATTACATTAGTAAGTTGAAATTAAGATTGACTCAGAAGAGACACATAGTAATTAAATTAGTAAGTTGAAATTAAGATTGACTCATAAGAGATACATAGTAATTAAATTAGTAAGTTGAAATTAAGATTGACTCAGAAGAGATACATAGTAATTAAATTAGTAAGTTGAAATTAAGATTGACTCAGAAGAGACACATAGTAATTAAATTAGTAAGTTGAAATTAAGATTGACTCATAAGAGATACATAGTAATTAAATTAGTAAGTTGAAATTAAGATTGACTCAGAAGAGATACATAGTAATTAAATTAGTAAGTTGAAATTAAGATTGACTCAGAAGAGATACATAGTAATTAAATTAGTAAGTTGAAATTAAGATTGACCCAGAAGAGATACATAGTAATTAAATTAGTAAGTTGAAATTAAGATTGCCTCGGAAGAGATACATAGTAATTATATTAGTAAGTTGATATTAAGATTGACTCAGAAGAGACACATAGTATTTAAATTAGTAAGTTGATATTAAGATTGACTCAGAAGAGATATGGGGAAAGGATAGAAGATGAAGCATATGAAGGCGGTGGGATTGATAATTTACGGTCATTGAAATAAATAGAACATCACTTTCATTAAACCTTGGATTCAATGGAATGGTATTGGTATACAGAATGGAGGTAACAAACCGTGCATCTGACTTAATTAAAATACGGAAAGTCACCGAATTACATAGTGTGTCAATAGCAACTACAAATTGATCAAATGATTTTCATTCTGTGTGAAAATCTTAGACGGTTCAGTAGTCGTGATAGCGCAGTGGTAGCGCGTTCGGTTCAGATGTGAAAGGCCCTGGGTTCGCGACCAGCTTCTGATTGTGCCGTGCCCCTAGGCAAGGCAAATAAATTCCATGTTGCATTTTCTGTCTCCCTCAGGAATGAGGTCTAGAGAGCGATTAATTTAACGTTGTAAAAACTTGTTTCGCGATCGAGCTAAAATAAATGTGCATATACTAGGCTAGTCCAGTAGTTAGCATTCAGGACTGCGAATACAGCGATTTATTACAGGTTTGATCCCCCGCCTGACCTTAATAATAGTAACCGGCTTTCATGTGGGACATTAGTTTATACAAATTTATTTCAGCTCGATTGCGAAACAAATACTTTCAACTTATTAATCACTCTCGATACCTCATTACTGATGGAATCCATCGCCACGAGGGAGAGAGGCAACGTGGAATTTAAATGCCTTGCCTAAGGGCACACTCGTAACGGCTCCAGTGGGGCTCGAACTCCGGACCTTTCGCACCTGAAGCGAACGCGCATCCACTGCGCTATCATGATTTCCTTTTGGGACTTCAAACCGAGGTATCTTGTCGGTGATTTACACCTTGCACGTACAATGATCAGATAATACTGTATCATTGCACTATCACCCACAATGTAAAATGACTAACCTCGCAAGGTGGCCTTTCTTATATCGGTATCGACTATAACGTCACGCACGCACGCACGCACGCACGCGCGCACAAACACATGAATTACGCCATCGAACATAGCAACAATAAAAAAATGTCATATCAAATTCCCCGTGCACGACATGTCATATCAAATTCCCCGTGCACGAACATGTCATATCAAATTCACCGTGCACGACATGTCATATCAAATTTCCCGTGCACAACATGTCATATCAAATTTCCCGTGCAAGACATGTTACATGCTACGGAATGACGATAAAGTCCTTGGCCAGCATCTATCATCGTAAGCAGCGTACACTCATTTGTATATAAAGTAATTAGATTTCTTGCGAAGTGGATTTTACGCTTGAGTACAAATAGGGACAATACACTTGAATAGTGTCTGTAAAAACCGACTACTGGGATATAATCTAATACAGCATCCGATTGAAAGCAATAGCCGTACTGCACATACGTACGTGGACAATGTGACGTATACGAGCAAGTCTTCGCATTTGAATCGTGAATTTGTGAAGTCGAAAACAGTCAATTTGTGACGTCGAAATCGTGAATTTGTGAAGTTGAAAATTGTGAATCCATAGTAAAAGTTGATATCGTGTATTTGTGAAGTTTGAAAATTGTGAATCCATAATAAAAGGTGAAATCGTGTATTTGTGAAGTTTGAAAATTGTGAATCCGTAGTAAAAGTTGAAATCGTGTATTTGTGAAGTTTGAAAATTGTGAATTCGTAGTAAAAGTTGATATCGTGAATTTGTGACGTTGAAAATTGTGAATCCGTAGTAAAAGTTGATATCATGAATGTGTGACGTTGAAAATTGTGAATCCATAGTAAAAGTTAAAATCGTGAATTTGTGAAGTTTGAAAATTGTGAATCCGTAGTAAAAGTTGAAATCGTGTATTTGTGAAGTTTGAAAATTGTGAATCCGTAGTAAAAGTTGATATCGTGAATGTGTGACGTTGAAAATTATGAATTCGTGATGTAGAAAATGCTGACATGATTAAATAAGGAATGTCACATCCGGTCGTTCGCATAATCATTAAACTTATAAATAATTCCATCTCCCTATGGGCGAAGTCTATTACATCACGAATGGCATAAATATGAATTGTAAAATTCCATGAGCAATGCGATTACCCGACGGGGTTTTGTATTTAGACACGCACGCTATACCAATTACGGTTGTCAGGCATTTCTGCGTTTTCTGAATTTCATATTGACATTGTCACGACAAATTCATAACGGTTTGCCGGAGCATATCTCTTGTTCGCAGTGATTTACTATGTTACTCGCAGAGAGTGGTAAATTCGCTCCTCAGACATAACAGCTTAGTGTAGTATATATCCATAACGGATATTGGCTTAATTGTATATAGGCTGTATCACTGTACTGGCCACATCACTGCTGTCATTCTTACGGCGGTGTTTGGGTCTGGTTCATATTGCCACTTTTGTCACTAATCCAATCACTCACTTATATACTGTAATGGTGTAGATATCATGATAAAATATGTTCTTATCCAATTACTAGAACCCTAGTTATATCTATGTATACAATTTTATTTATATTTCCATATATTATTGTCATGTGTAAATGATTAAAATTGCATCTGTAATTGTGAAGTGTGAAGCGCCATAGAATAATTTTTTAATTTTTGCGCTATATAAATGCTATGTATTTGTATATTTATATTTCCATATATTATTGTCATGTGTAAATGTTTAAAAATTGCATCTGTAATTGTGAAGCGCCATAGAATAATTGTTGCGCTATATAAATGCTATGTATTTGTATAGAGGATGTTTGTTGATAATGGCTGACGACTGCAGGGAACCGGACTCGCGCGCTTGACATTGTATTTAGCAGACTCACTCTTTTCTTTCTCTCTCTCCATCACGACCACCTCATTTCATTCGTCTCCTTCCAATATCCCATAATTAAAACTTGTTATTATTCTGTGTTATTTTGTTTTCTGTACTGTCTTCAGAAGAAGAACACGAGTTTGTGTATAAATAAAATCGTTATGTTTCTATGTGTGTATATATATATGTGTGGTGTCCGTGGTCCAGTGGTAGAGCGTCGGATTTAGAATCGAACGGTCCCGGGTTCGATACTCGGTCAGGCCACGTATGTAGTGCCATTGAGCTTGCACTACACACACGTCGCTTAGTACTGGTTAACCGTTTAGGTCGGCTAAGCCTGCCCAGGAAAACATGTATACGTCCCCGCGAGGGGTTTGACATTAAAGGAACATACATACATACGCTTGGAAGTATTAGTCGCTATTTCTTTTCATTTACTATCTTGTCGGGAAGGGCCGTAACTAATATTGCTAGAACTTGTGGTCCGACCCATTTGCCTTACTTTAATTGTTCGTGTTTTGTATTCACATGCATACACAATACAAATACAAATACAAAGCATTTATAAAGCGCAAAAATGTATAAAATATTCGGTTGCGCTGTACAATCCAAACTTTACATTACTATGTATCAATGCATAAAAATAGAGTGTAAAATGAGTATTTACAAAAATATACAAAAAAAAAATATATGATCATATTTAAAAACACATCAATTTATTTCCTAGCAAGTCACTGTAGAATACAGAATCAACGACACAGTCATACATACACTCTAGTTCAAGAACCGTCGAAACAAGTATGTTTTTAGTTTTGATTTGAATTCTGATTCCTTTTCGAGCAATACAATATTATTAAACAATTTGTTAATAACGACACTCGTGGAAAATCTTTATTACACTAATAAACATAAATCGTCGTTTTCTTTTATGATTGCCAATGACTTTTAGCTAAAATAATATTTGTTTTCAAATCCATTTCATTTTAGCTGCCCTGTGTGGAGCCTCATTACACTACGTGAAACAACCGCACAACCACTTCTGTTAGTATGAACGTCCGTAATACGAAATATATAATGTTCAAGTTAGTTTCTGTTTGGTGTCAAAATTAAACACTACAGACAAAACAAATTCATTTGAATATATTACTTTATATTTAACTATTCATAAGTGTCAGAACAGAACATCGCTAAAATACAAAAGTACATCCAACCGCGGAGGAATAAGAAACTCAAGCAGTGACTGTGAAAATGCCATCGTTCACTGTATCAAAACAGTGAAATAATGGGTTTTCTTTGACTGAGAAAACTCTATATTTCATTGCAAAGCATCACGCAATTATATTCTTTAAAAAATATGGTACTTTTTTACCAAAATAAATCTCATCTTTTTTTATTCCAATCTGGTTTGGCTTTAGCGTCTATTTTGAACAAGAAATGATGGATAAATGATCGTGATGGTCCATGTAAGGTCGCAATCTGATGCACTTAATATCTAATTTCCACACTATTCCCATTGCACGAGACAATCTGCTAAGCACGGTAATATAGGCGTTGTTTATTGCCGCCAATTACAGTATACGTGCCGTCACCAGATTTGTATGGCAATTTTGGCTTCATCGTTTTTATTAACCATTTGGGAATAGGGTGACTGTCACAATGGCTGAATGACACGTATCCACAACGGCTGAATGACACGTATCCACAATGGCTGAATGACACGTATCCACAATGGTTTGGTGTGGTTCGAAGTCTAACGTCGATAATGTTATAGTCCACATTCGACGGTTTCATTTATATGTTATGTTATATTTCGGGTTTTACGCCTGCATCAGCACCATTTTGGGCTATATCGCCGGCGGGAAGTTTACCTAACAACACCTTTCCTGGGCAGGCTCCAGCGGTTAACCAGTACTTGGGTGCACCAACCTCCGTAAGAAACTGCCAACCTTTTCATATAAATGAGACACGGTCTGAGCGGGGCTCAAACCCGTGACCATCAGTGATGATAGGTTACAGTGGTATACAAGTCAGCGACCTTAACCACTCACCACGGAGGCGGACAACGATTTCATTTTACCAGATGGTATTGTACAAACTGTTCTTACTCATATTGTGAGTTCTCCCTTTATACTATAATGTGTAGCAATCGTGGCATTAGGATATACTACGTAAGTCTAGCTGTTTGTTCTGTGTACTGTGCATTTATCAGTGTTTGTGTGTTTACGTTTATTTATCGTCGCTACCGGTTGCCCATATGAGCGACGCCTCCTGAAGAGATTAGTTATTTTAGATTTTGGAGGATAGTGCATGATACAGACAGAGACCTATTCCAGAATCTCCTCTGCACGGTGCACGGTGTAAAGCACCGACACGAGACCTCGGTTTAACGTCCCATCTGAAAGACTGATAATTTTATTAGGGTTAGACGGGAGATCGAACCTGCGATCCCTGGATTACCAGTCCAGCGTGTTACCACTGGAGTACATATCCGTCTGTGCATTTATCAGTCCACACGTGGTGACAATTTATTTATTTCAGCCAACCTATGACTAGATCTATGAAATGCTGTTTAATTGAAAGGATTTAATGCATTGTGTGCATTAAATATTTGAATAATGCTTTATTGTATTATATATATAAGTATTTTAATTTACATATTTTGTATTAGACAACGACTTAAGTCACATGGTCCAATGAAAAAGCCACATTTCTCACTTCTAAATGGTATAGACGCGACCTACTTATGTACGTTGTCTAAGTCAGATAGAGCAACTCATTGGCCGGTTTTAACGAAATATACAACTCATTGACCCGTCTTAACGAAATATACAACTTATTGGCCCGTCTTAACGAAATATACACCTCATTGACCCGTCTTAACGAAATATACAACTCATTGACCCGTCTTAACGAAATATACACCTCATTGACCCGTCTTAACGAAATATACACCTCATTGGCGCGTCTTAACGAAATATACACCTCATTGACCCGTCTTAACGAAATATACAACTCATTGACCCGTCTTAACGAAATATACACCTCATTGGCCCGTCTTAACGAAATATACAACTCATTGACTCGTCTTAGCGAAATATAAAACTCATTGGCCCGTCTTAACGAAATATACAACTTATTGGCCCGTCTTAACCTAATATACAACTCATTGGCCCGTCTTAACGAAATATACAACCCATTGGCCCGTCTTAACGAAATATACAACTCTTTGGCACGTCTTAACGAAATATACAACTCATTGGCCCGTTTTAACGAAATATACAACTCATTGGCCCGTATTAGCGAAATATACAACTCATTGGCCCCGTCTTAACGAAATATAAAACTCATTGGCCCGTCTTAACGAAATATACAACTCATTGGCCCCGTCTTAACGAAATATAAAACTCATTGGCCCGTCTTAGCGAAATATACAACTCATTGGCCCCGTCTTAACGAAATATACAACTCATTGGCCCCGTCTTAACGAAATATACAATTCATTGACCCGTCTTAACGAAATATACAACACATTGGCCCGTTTTAACGAAATATACAACTCATTGGCCCGTCTTAACGAACTATACAACTCATTGGCCCGTCTTAACGAAATATACAACTCATTGGCCCCGTCTTAACGAAATATACAACTCATTGGCCCGTCTTAACGAAATATACAACTCATTGACCCGTCTTAACGAAATATACAACTCATTGACCCGTCTTAACGAAATATACAACTCATTGACCCGTCTTAACGAAATATACAACTCATTGACCCGTCTTAACGAAATATACAACTCATTGGCGCGTCTTAACGAAATATACACCTCATTGACCCGTCTTAACGAAATATACAACTCATTGACCCGTCTTAACGAAATATACACCTCATTGGCCCATCTTAACGAACTATACAACTCATTGACTCGTCTTAGCGAAATATAAAACTCATTGGCCCGTCTTAACGAAATATACAACTCATTGGCCCGTCTGAATGAAATATACAACTCATTGGCCCGTCTGAACGAAATATACAACTCATTGACCCGTCTTAATGAAATATACAACTCATTGACCCGTCTGAACGAAATATACAACTCATTGGCCCGTCTCACTTCGCACGGAGTATATTTCGTTAAGACGGACCATGTGTAACAAATGCACATATTTATATATTGTATAAATAGATAGATCTTATGCACACAATACCTGTACAAATCTTTCAAATATATTTTACAAAGTATAGTAGTTTTACATTTTATATACATTAGTATTCTATATATTGTATAAAATATGTCTACCTTTTACTACCAATTTTCATCGTGATAATTTTAGAAATTTAATTATTGTGTTCGTTTGAAAGATCCAAATTCACAATCTTATAATCATATACAGTTCGAATTTAGTGGTCATAACTGTTCATCACAAAACACCATCTTGTCGGTTAAATTGTAGTTTCTTTGAGTCCCCATGAAGAATGTCAGCTTGTGGTGACCTTACTATACATAGTTCCCACGGCAGTCAAAAGCACTGATAAGATGACTGGCACATTTTATTAACGGCAATTTCATGATTTTACTAGTAATTCCTTAATTGCAATAACTTTCATTAATTTTGGTTTCTTATAATAATATAAAATTTGGTATGATTTTAAAGGTATTGAAATGTACTTTTTAAATATTAATTTATTGTTTACATTCTTTGACAATGATGTATGGATTATAAATTATAGGAACTTAACTTGCACCTATTTTTTAGTCTATTTTTCACAGTTGAAATATTAATATATAGGTAAATGATTATGTATTCGTTATTGATATGAACTTTGTGAAATGATACAAAAAATATGTCCATTGAGAGCTTTCCAACAATGTATGAACCACGGTGATGGGATGAAAAATAAATAGTTTATGAAGAAAACAAAATTACGCTACTATATATTACATATACTATCTGATCAACTTTGCCATTCAAAATGGCAGCCACAGTAGGAATGATGACGTCACACAGGAACTATGTATGTAATACCCCACATATCTGTTTATTTGGTATCTCTCTTAATTTTTCGTGTTCCATGTAATTGTTAAAGCGACACTACATCGCAACAAGCAAACAAAATGCATTTTGTTCACGTATAAATGCATTGCTACCCCACATTCTTCCGAATACATTCCAACACTAACATTGAATCAATAAACAGAGTTTTGGATTTGAAAGTATGATTTCATATAACGGTCATCCACGCTCCTGTATTGACGTTTGTTTGTCATCGGAGTCAATATTAAACGCGAGATAATGTCGTTTAGAGATAATTTAACTAAGAATAGTCTACAAATAAATAGGCACAAATGTGAGATATAACGGTAAATTTGTACCATAAATCGTGTTATTCAGGATACACTAGTTGTATTACGCATGGATGTTTACGTGATTGTGTTATGTCAACAAACCGCGTATACGACGTTTGTTTATTAGTTGAAATACTCAGTATTTGAAGCAAATATTTGGAAAAATATTATACCATATAATAGGAAAATACATTCTGTATTATATATATATATATGGGCATTGTATATTCTGTAAATGTGTGCGCTCCTGTGTAATTTGTATATTCGTATATCTAAATATTTACTGTTGTGCTCTCCTATAATTGGAGGAAATAAAAGTTATTATTATTACTGATGTAGTGTCGCTTTATGCGTGTCTGTCTAATGTTTATTTTTGCGTTCATTGTTATTTAAGAATCTTGAGCAAGCTGTAAACTTTGGACCGCCTTCGTGGTCGAGAGTCTAAGGCCGCTGACTTGTATACCACTGTAAACTATCATCACTGATGGTCATGGGTTCGAGCCCCGCTCATACTGTGTCTCTTTATATGAAAAAAAGTGGCAGTTTCTTACGGAGGTTGGTGCACCAAATACTGGTTAAGGTGTTGTTAGGTAAATTGCCCATCGCTGATATGGGAAACCAGTAGCGACGTTAAATATAAACAATAATGTAAACTTTGAAGACAATGGTCTATTGGTTAATAAAATTGAGCAAGTTGAAACCAATATAGAATATAGAACATTTCCGTGTTAAGAACACGGATTGTTTTGGAATGTAGAAAACTACTGTAAACTAAAAATGGTTGTGTATCGCATAAATCACCGTTTTCAATACAGTGTGCTGGGTTTGAGAACTAGAGACAACTGTATGACTATGTACTAATGTACGTATGTATACGTCATGAATAAACTTATGTTCTGTTCTGTTCTGTTCTGTAAAACCACATGTTGCCTGCATTGGTTAGAAACTTGGCCAAACTGTAAAATCACCGTTTTCAATAGTTTGAGAACTAGAGACAACTGTATGACTATGTACTTATGTATACGTCATGAATAAACTTATGTTCTGTTCTGTAAAACCACATGCTGCTTGCATTGGTTAGAAACTTGGCCAAACTGTAAAATCACCGTTTTCAATAGTTTGAGAACTAGAGACAACTGTATGACTATGTACTTATGAATACGTCATGAATAAACTTATGTTCTGTTCTGTTCTGTAAAACCACACACTGCTTGCATTGGTTAGAAACTTGGCCAAACTGTAAAATCACCGTTTTCAATAGTTTGAGAACTAGAGACAACTGTATGACTATGTACTTATGTATACGTCATGAATAAACTTATGTTCTGTTCTGTTCTGTAAAACCACACACTGCTTGCATTGGTTAGAAACTTGGCCAAACTGTAAAATCACCGTTTTCAATAGTTTGAGAACTAGAGACAACTGTATGACTATGTACTTATGCATACGTCATGAATAAACTTATGTTCTGTTCTGTTCTGTAAAACCACACACTGCTTGCATTGGTTAGAAACTTGGCCAAACTGTAAAATCACCGTTTTCAATAGTTTGAGAACTAGAGACAACTGTATGACTATGTACTTATGTATACGTCATGAATAACTTTGTTCTGTTCTGTTCTGTAAAACCACACGCTGCTTGCATTGGTTAGAAACTTGGCCAAACTGTAAAATCACCGTTTTCAATAGTTTGAGAACTAGAGACAACTGTATGACTATGTACTTATGTATACGTCATGAATAAACTTATGTTCTGTTCTGTTCTGTAAAACCACACACTGCTTGCATTGGTTAGAAACTTGGCCAAACTGTAAAATCACCGTTTTCAATAGTTTGAGAACTAGAGACAACTGTATGACTATGTACTTATGTATACGTCATGAATACACTTATGTTCTGTTCTGTTCTGTAAAACCACACGCTGCTTGCATTGGTTAGAAACTTGGCCAAACGGTAAACAAAAAAATGCACACGCCATTACCGTGTTTTATCACATACTACACCCGTACGTCAACTACAAGGAACAGTTCTAGATAAATGACTGGATCACGTGCATTGTTTCATTACTTTTTAAACATCTGACTACAAATTCTCATTTATAGGGGGATGACAATATAAGCACGCAATAGATCATTCACTCGAATTAAGAAACACAATATCTAGCTAGCAATGAATTATTTCCCGGAATTATTAATACAAATGCACCTCTTAACCACAGGGATTTGGCACGTTAAGAGGTACTATTTACATCGGGGTAGAAACTACATTGGACGTTTTAATGATGGCGTAGAGGCCATCGGCATCCACACACTTTAAACACGCCCAATGTAGTTCATACCCCGACGGAAACAATTAACTACATGTCATATCCGACTATAAATAATGCAAATACCAAATATCTAAAAACGCGCACAAATAGTAATTATTATATTATTATAGTGCGAAAATGACGTCACAAAACTGCAAACAAATAGTAATTATTATATTATTATAGTGCGAAAATGACGTCACAAAACTGCAAACAAATAGTATGCAAAATCGAAACTGTTAAGAGCACAGGGATTTGGCACGTTTTGGGGGTACTAGTATATATATTTAAGCACAGGCAAACAATTGCCACAGACATTGCCATAGCAGGTCACATTTCCATACTAGGACAATGGTTTTGTCAGCAACAAAAAAAACAATCTTCGACGGGAGAGTTTTAACAGTGAATAACATCAATAAAATGTGTAGGTTTATTCAGCAAAAATGTACGTCAAAAAGAGATTTCGTAGAATTTTTCAATTTGTTTTCAACATTTCTCAAGCTATGGCCAATGCATGTGGCAATTGTTTGCAAAGTAGCATGCAGCTTAAAGTTGTGTTTTATTTGAAGAACAGTATAAAGACTCGGGATAGGCGTTATAGTTGGACAGATTTGTTCAACATTGTTTCAGATAGGGCCACAGAGTAGAATCCCTGTACTTAAATATATATATACTAGTACCCACAAACGTGCCGAATCCCTGTGCTCTTAACAGTTTCGATTTCCCATACTATTTGATTGTAATTTTGTGACTTTTTGTAATTTTGTGATTTTGTCATTTTCGCACTCTATTAATATAATAATTACTATTTGTGGGCTTTTTAGATTTTATTTTTTAAAAAGTTGATTTAACCCATTTCATTCTGGATACATTTAAAGGCTTTTGCAAACAACATAGATCCAGATCAGCCACAGCGTGACGCTGCGTGCTGATCAGGATCTATGTTGTTTGTTACATAGTCAAGTGTCTTAGCAAGATCATCTGAATAGCAAACAGCATAGAGCTTGATCAGACGGAACGTTCCGCGGCAGCTGATCTGGCTCTTAGTTCTTTGCAAATACTGTTTGAACGGTATCCAGAATGAAATGGGTTAACGTCGCTATCGGTTTGAGCGACGGGCAGTTTACCTAACAACACGTTTCCTGGGCAGGCTCCAGCGGTTAACCAGTACTTGGTGCACCAACCTCCGTAAGAAACTGCCAACGTTTTCATGTAAAAGAGACACGGTCTGAGCGGGGCTCGAACCCGTGACCATCAGATATGATAGGTTACAGTGGTATATAAGTCAGCGACCTTAACCACTCGACCACGGAGATATTTTGTATTTGTATTATTTATGAGGTGTAGTTAATTGTTTCCGTCGGGGTATGAACTACATTGGGCGTGTTTAAAGTGTGTGGATGCCGATGGCCTCTACGCCATCATTAAAAACGTCCAGTGTAGTTCATACCCCGATGGAAATATTGGGCGTGTTTAAATGTAATATAGGTACATTTGGTAACATAATGTACGAACTATTGGGCGTGTTTAAATGTAATATAGGTACATTTGGTAACATAATGTACGAACTATTGGGCGTGTTTAAATGTAATATAGGTACATTTGGAAACAAAATGTACGAAATATTGGGCGTGTTTAAATGTAATATAGGTACATTTGCTAACAAAATGTACGAAATAGTGGGTAAATTAATGCAATGTGTTACGGATTATTTTCTTCAATCATAGTAAAATCCATAATTCTAATATTTGTAACGAAAAAGCAAAGCTCAATATAAAATTGCACAGTTTATGTCAGTGTATTTATTAATAAATAAGCTGTCCGCATTGGTTAGTGTGTTCGCTTCTCACCAATGCAACCCGTGTTCGATCGTCAGACCACGAAGTTGCAACATGTTACGTTGTTTGTCATATTGGGCAGGTGGAGATTTGCCTCCGGGTACTCCACTTTTCGCGTCATTGAGATTGATTAATACAAACTAGAGACATCGGTCAGTTACTGCCCCTGAATACTCCCGAATAGTACATAGGTCGGTCCTATTAAGTGTTTTCTTCTATTTTGATAGACTTTGCACAACATGCTAGCATTTTAAGTCTTATGATTATTAAATTACTATATCTCGACAGATCTCCTACAGTATATGCAATAGGTACTTATTGTAAAACAATATTATCAGTTAATTAACAATATTATCGCTTAATTAACACGTTTTGGATAAACAATATTATCAGTTAATTAACACGATTTTGATAAAATCATAATTATCATACCGCAACATCTGATTAGGGAACAACAGTAAAAACAAAGGATTCCAACTAAAAGGACCTATTCACATTTTGGGATAAATGAGACTTTATCTGCCAAGGGACGTACTAGAAAATTAGAGATGTCTCTCATTGTGTTTATTAATAAAAAAAAGAAAGAAGATAATTCGTAAACAAAATTATGCAAATCTCCATTCAAATCTTCACCTTACAATATAGTCTACATCCGTTATGTCGAATTCCGTCGGACGAAACAAAATACTTCGACATAACCCAAGTTTGACTTAACGAAATTCGATATAAACAGATCCAGTTATATGTAAAATGATAAGTGTCTGAAACAGAACTTTGATCCGACTTCGAGATAACCGGATAATTCGACATTAAACACTTTGACATAGCGGATGTAGACTGTGAAACATAAGTATTGAAACAAACAGCAACGTTACCTTTTACCGCCATCTTTGTCTTTGTAAGAACTCATATACATGCCCTTCAAGTCGGCAAGAATGAGGCCATGGAACTGTTTAATGTATACAATATACTGTAGACCTTCCTGCATGGGTTCTTTTAACTCTATTGCATGTATGTCTTTGTTAAAGTCCATAAATTGTTTAACGATTGGTATAACTGCGCTAGTGTTGTCTGTGTGTTCTCCTTCAAATAGATAAATATAAATATCATCTTCGTTTATTTGTAGAATGTATGGCGCTGCGTGTAAAATTAATAATCGTGTCTCCTTCAAAACAGTCGTTAAAATCTTAACGCTGCCTGTGTAGCGTTCTTTCTCTATACTGACGTCAAGTTCTATGTCATAATGAATTGGTATGACGTCACCGGGTAATCGAATACCTATTTCCGGTTGATCTGCACTTTTGCTACGGATTGGTAACGGTGTTTGGTATGACGCGGTTTCCTCTGCTTCTGTCGCGTAACTAGCTTGATTTTCTGCGCAATCGCAAACCGTCTCAAATGGTGAATTTATCTTGTGGTAGTACCTGTTTGAACCGGAGAAACACACCACTAATACCACCATGACGCTTAAAGTTAACAGCAGTACAAACACGAACACTCCAACCTGTAGCCTCGAAAAATAACACCCCTTTTCGCCGTTTGAAATAGTCACAATCGTCTCTTTCTGCCGCAGACTACTCAAACCGGAAGTTGATTTCGTCATGGAGTCACGCGCTTCCTGTTCTTTTGATTTAGCACTTCCATTTCCAACAGTTAGGAAGTGATTCCCATTTTGCTCTGTCTTTTTATCCATAATGTACATTTCCTAGAAGATTTATCACACAGACAGCATTATTAGTCCAATCCACAGAGAATACAGTAATCCTAACGTTTACCATGTATATAAGTCTTAGTATGATAGAACTAATTTAACAAATACTGTGTTTACTTTTTCCCCAATATTTTAAACGAATATTAATACCTGATTTTAAACCTGCAAAGCAAATATAAAAACCACTATTAGCACAACAATTCTATTTATTTTTAAAATGTTATCATTAAGTTTATATAACCTAGCTACCGGTTGCCCATGTGAGCGACGGGCAGTTTACCCAATAACACCTTTCTTGGGCAAGCTCCAGAGGTTAACTAGTATTTGGTGCACCAACCTCCGTAAGAAACTGCAAACGTTTTCATATAAATGAGACACGGCCTGAGCGGGGCTCGAACGCGTCACATCAGTAGTGATAAGTCACGGTGGTATGCAGCGACCGTAACCACTGGACACTGGAGGCGCACGATAATTAATGTGTCATTACACGTGTGTACATATAAGAAAATATATGATAGCTTTATGAAACTGAATACAAGCAAGGTTATGTGATAGAAACCAATATTAATATCAATCTTCAACGGAAATGGGTCTTATAAAAAATGTTTTAACTTCTATCAGTGCACTGCATCCTGCCAGTCAAAGTAGGGTTGTCCTCTGAATCCTTGCTAGGAACACAATTAACAAATCGCGACTTCTCTTGATAGCGCAGTGGTAGCGTGTTCGCTTCATGTGCGAAATTATCGGGGTTCGAGCCCCGCTGGAGCCGTTACGATTGTGCTCTTAGGCAAAGCATTTAAATTCCACATGCCTTTTCTCTCTACCTCGTGGCGATGGATTCCATCAGGAATGAGTTCTAGAGAGTGATTAATATAAGTGTTATGAACTGTTTTCGCTATCGAGCTAAAATAAATGTGTATACGTTTCTCTAACAACAAACATTAGTTAAAGCGACACTATATTGAAATAAAATCTTAAAACATTTGAATGTTTAAGTACAAATAGCACTGAACATTTTCACATTACAATTTGAGTAATTATTTTGAGTCAATAATCAGTGAGTTTTTGCAATATAATCAAAACGAATGTGAAAGTATATCTTTCCTGAATCGGTCCGCCCCGCGTGCATTCGGAATGCTTCTCTCTCTATTGGTAATGAGAACAAATATGTAAGAACGTTTCTTTAACATCCGTTGTTGAGTTACGCATGCGCATTAATGTTATGTCATAGTTCGGGTTTTACGCCTGCATCAGCACCATTTTGGGCTATATCGCCGGCGGGCAGTTTACCTAACAACACCTTTCCTGGGCAGACTCCAGCGGTTAACCAGTACTTGGGTGCACCAACCTCCATAATAAACTGTCAACTTTTTCATATAAATGAGACACGGTCTGAGCGGGACTCGGAACCCGTGACCATCAGTGATGATAGGTTACAGTGGTATACAAGTCAGCGACGTTAACCACTCGACCACGGAGGCGGACGCATGCGCATTAAGCAGTGTTTACAATACGTTTGTTGACAAATCCAAATCACGTATACGACGGTGATATTTTTATTGATTGTTTTGTTTTAGTTTCTGTGATACTACTTAGATATTCTTACATCTTTCTTGGAATATCTGGTATTTTTCCGAAAAAAAATCCAATATAGTGTCGCTTTAAGTTCCCAACATGGATCGTAATATTATTTTTCAAAGCACCAATAAATAGAGCTGTTTCATACAGTCATTATTTCAAACTAGCGATATTTAAAATAAATCCAAAACGCTAAACTGTTTTATAATATCTATTTTTCCAAGAACACTATATCAATTTACTGATCAGTCTTAAACGTATACCGTTTTTCTTTTCTATACTTTTTCTTTTCGTTTCATCAATAAATAGTAGTATTAACTAGTTATGTCCGCATAGTTCTGTCATATGCTCATACACTTCACGGAGAGTTAAAATCGACTAATGTTTAGATAGCTATCTATCTATCTGCTCCTGTCCTTCGATGCGCTATCGGTCATTCGGCGATCGGATTTACCAGGAACACATTTTAAGTATGAGAGTTAGATTAGCGTTACAGACGGATATGTAGTCCAGTGGTTAACACATTGGACTGGTAATCCAGGGATCGCAGGTTCGATCCCCCGTCTGACCCTAATAAAATTAACAGTCTTTCAGATGGGACGTTAAACCGAGGTCTCGTGTCGGTGCTTTACACTGTGCACGTACAAGAACCAGAGGAGATTCTGGAAGGGATCGCAGGTTCGATCCCCCGTCTGACTCTAATAAAATTAACAGTCTTTCAGATGGGACGTTAAAGCGAGATCTCGTTTCGGTGCTTTACACCGTGCACATAAAAGAACCTGGAATGGGTCTCTGTCTGTATCATTGCACTATCCTCCAAAATCTAAAATGACTAATCTCATCAGGAGGCGTCGCTCATATGGGCAACCGGTAGCGACGATAAATAAACGTAAAAACACACAGATTAGTGTTCACAAGAACTCTCTGTCCCTCAATTGTCCCTTCCGAGAACTGTTCTTTCTAGAACGGCATGTTTGCTTTTATTTGTATTCACATAATTATAATGTGTAAACTAATTTCTTATTTTTTGTTTACGGGGCGAATCGCAGGTTAATAGGTTCCATCGGGGTATGGACTACATTGAACGTGTTAAAAGTGTTTGGAGGCCGAAGGCATCCACGCTAACAATGTAGTCCATACCCTGATGGAAACTATGTTGAAAATGTATGGATACCGAATGCCTCCGCGCTAACCTTAAACACGCCCAGTGTAGTTCATACCCCAATGGAAACTATGTTAAAATGTATGGATACCGAATGCCTCTGTGCTAACAATAAACACGCCCAATGTAGTTCATACCCCGATGGAAACTATGTTAAAAGTGTATGCAGACCGAATGCCTCCGCGCTAACCGTAAACACGCCCAATGTAGTCCATACCCCGATGGAAACTATGTTAAAAATGTATGGATACCGAATGCCTCCGCACTAACCTTAAACACGCCCATTGTAGTTCATACCCCGATGGAAACTATTAACCCGCTATTCATTACTTATATTTACATTGTTTAATTATTCTTTTCAATGACACCTTGAAAATTACAGCATACACGTATCTTAAATGCATTTAGTTCCGATTTAACGTGTGTGTCGGACCAGTGTATGTGTGTTTTACGTTTATTTAACATCGCTACCGGTTGACCATATGAGCGACGCCTCCTGAAGAGATTAGTCATTTTACATTTTGGAGGATAGTGCAATGATTCAGACAGAGACCCTTTCCAGGGTCTCCTCTGGTTCTATTACGTACACGATGTAAAGCACCGACACGAGACCTCGGGTTAAAGTCCCATCTGAAAGACTGTTAATTATTATTATGGTCAGACGGGGGATCAAACATGTGATCCCTGGATTAACAGTCCAACGTGTTAACAACTGGACAACAGATCCGTCTATGGACCAGCGTATTTGTGTGTTTTACGTTTATATATCGTCGTTACAGGTTTCCCATACACACCTTTATTGAGAGGAACGTTGCCCAACACTGTGAATGCGCATGCCCGTAGCTTCGAATGCGCATGCCCGTAAATTCGAGTGCGCATGTCAGCTGTATAGCATTAGTGAGGAAATCATACGAAAATGGATTCGACAGTAAATAAAGTTTGAGTTGATATCGGTCGGACATTTTGCAAAACTTAGGCATTCCATAAACTGTAAGCTGATCCGCAAAGTTGCCTATGGACCATTATGTGGATAGAAACTTAGGCATTCCATAAACTGTAAGCTGATCCGCGATGTCGCCTATGGACCATTATGTGGATAGAAACTTAGGCATTCCATAAACTGTAAGCTGATCCGCGATGTCGCCTATGGACCAGCATGTGTTCCAGTTCGGAACAACTATTGCTGACACGTCTGTAAGGAATCAAACTCAATTTGTTATTATTTTTTATTTAATGAATCCAAGCTAACTCTAAGCATACCCAATGTAGTTCATACCCCGATGGGAACTATTAGCCCGCGATTCATTACTTATATTTACATTAATTATTTTTTTCACTGAGACAAAGAAAAAATATATCCCACTTTCCAATTAAAAAGTATTTAGTCAAATTGGCTAGTTACCTTGGAACAGCGTAAACTGTAAAACACGCATTTTCACGTTGCCTAGCACTGCGAATGCGCATACCCGTAACAACGAGTGCGCATGTCAGCTGCATATCATTAGTTGGAAACCCTCATACGAAATTGTATACAAACACGATTTACCTAAATGGACCCACTAGGTGGATGACGTTACGACGAGAAATGACGTCTAAAGTTGAGTCACACAATCGAAAACGGCAACGTTCGTGCTATGCATGTAAGTTTAAAATTAATTTTTAGATCAAATTATCTAAACGGAATTACCTTAAATGTTGAAAATCGCTTAGGGAAATGACTGAAAACATAATTTTGGAAAAAATACATTTTTGAAAAGTTTACCCAGTTGGTCCCTTTTGGCCGTAACTAAATCAAATACAAAATTCAAATTCTGTTTGCAATGGCCAAGACTTGCGATCGTTTATTCAATGTGATGACGCGGTTAATTACAAGTACAAAACAAATGTTTTCAAATCTCTTTGACTGTACTACGTACATATAGTCGAATACATGAAACATAGCCTAGGTGGAAGTCGTGATAGCGCAGTGGATGCGCGTTCGCTTCAGGTGCGAAAGGTCCGGAGTTCGAGCCCCACTGGAGCCGTTACGATTGTGCCCTTAGGCAAGGCATTTAAATTCCACATTGCCTCTTCTCTCTCCCTCGTGGCGATGGATTCCATCAGGAATGAGGTCTCGAGAGTGATTTATATAAGTTGAAATAACTTGTTTCGCAATCGAGTTAAAATAAATTTGTATAAACTATAGCCTAGGCGCAGACCGAGATACTCGGGACCAGGGTAAAAACCAGAGGTAAAAACTCATTAATGATAGTGTAAAAAAAACTCTGGAAAACTGTTTCCAATGTACCTCAGGGATGTTTCATATCTTTTACTCACAATTGAAAACTGTATCCAATGTACATCAGGGAAATGTCATATATTTTACTAACAACATAGCTTGATTGTTTGTAGATTAAAATAATATTTTCCAAACGATAACATATTCTTACTCGGTATATATTACGATATACTGCATGATACTCATAACGATAATTCATAGATTCGAATTTGAATAGCGAAATTGCTTGCGAAACGATCTAAGCCTAGCATAGAACTGACGATCAATCGTGTGTGTTCTACGTTTATTTATCGTCGCTACCGGTTGCCCATATGAGCGACGCCTGCTGAAGATATTAGTCATTTTAGATTGTTGGAGGATAGTGCAATGATACAGACAGATACCCATTCCAGAGTCTCCTCTGGTTCTTTTACGTGCACGGTGTAAAGCACCGACACGAGACCTCGGTTTAACGTTCCATCTGAAAGACTGTTAATTTTATTAGGGTCAGACGGGTGATCGAACCTGCGATCCCTGGATTACCAGTCCAGCGTGTTACCACTGGACTACAGATCCGTCTGTTGACGACCTATCGAACCATATCACATGACCAAGCACGCACTCACAGTCATGTGATCATCATATATGCACAAATAATTCGCGCACACAATAGTGTGCCAAGTATTGTTAAGACATACGTTCTGACCTACTATGGCCCAACGCTAACGTGTTATTTACAAGCATTACTATAAATAGGTTTGGAATAAGCCAAATCAATACGTAGGGTGTAATAAATAATCCTGTGTGCCAAGTAATGGATACATAAATGATAATAAACTTCTTTTTACCCGTTATAATAATAATCTTTTTCGCGGGAATCACGTTATCGTGTTATGTGTGTGTTTTACGTTTATTTATCGTCGCCCATATGAGCGACGCCTCCTGAAGAGATTAGTCACTTTAGATTTTGGAGGATAGTGCAATGATACAGACAGAGACCCATTCCAGAGTCTCCTCTGGTTCTTTTACGTGCACGGTGTAAAGCACCGACACGAGACCTCGGTTTAACGTCCCATCTAAAAGACTGTTAATGTTATTAGGGTCAGACGGGTGATCGAACCTGCGATCGCTGGATTACCAGTCCAGCGTGTTACAACTGGAATACAGATCCGTCTGTATTTTTCTGAGCTATGCTAGCGTCACAATTAACACAATAGCAATGCATGTGGACGCGACTGCTCTATGGCTATGAGCAAATATGAGATTGCGTAGAGGGGATTGGGAATGTCACCGAGAAGTAATACAGTAAGCTCAACTCCCAGTGGGCGTCTACAGTTCCCCATCAATACCGTGATTTATACACCATTTGCACGGAAGATAGCGACTTCCGATGTCTCGTTGAATACCAAGCAGAATTATTATGTCAGTATTATACCATCTTAAGAATTGTTACAGAGCGGATCAATCCAGCTGTAGCCGTTACGAGTTTGCCCTTAGGCAAGATAAGATAAGATAAATTTTATTTTGAGTTTTCAAGATAGCAACAGTACAACTCCAGCTCGGAGTGAGCGTTTGAACCGACGATACATCTTAAGAATTGAACGGATCAATCCAGCTGTAGCCGTTACGAGTTTGCCCTTAGGCAAGATAAGATAAGATAAATTTTATTATGAGTTTTCAAGATAGCAACAGTACAACTCCAGCTCGGAGTGAGCGTTTGAACCGACGATACATCTTAAGAATTGAACGGATCAATCCAGCTGTAGCCGTTACGATTTTGCCCTTAGGCAAGATAAGATAAGATAAATTTTATTTTGAGTTTTCAAGATAGCAACAGTACAACTCTAGCTCGGAGTGAGCGTTTGAACCGACGATACATCTTAAGAATTGAGCGGATCAATCCAGCTGTAGCCGTTACGATTTTGCCTTTAGGCAAGATAAGATAAATGTTATTTTGAGTTTTCAAGATAGCAACAGTACAACTCCAGCTCGGAGTGAGCGTTTGAACCGACGATACATCTTAAGAATTGAGCGGATCAATCCAGCTGTAGCCGTTACGATTTTGCCCTTAGGCAAGATAAGATAACTTTTATTTTGAGTTTTCAAGATAGCAGCAGTACAACTCAAGCTCGTAGTGAGCGTTTGAACCGACTATATAACATAAACTAATGGTAACAGCTATATAGTCCGCCTCCGTGGTCGAGTGGTTAAGGTCGCTGACTTGTATACCACTGTAACCTATCATCACTGATGGTCACGGGTTCGAGCCCCGTAAGTTGGCAGTTTCTTACGGAGGTTGGTGCACCCAAGTACTGGTTAACCGCTGGCGTCTGCCCAGGAAAGGTGTTGTTAGGTAAACTGCCCGCCGGCGATATAGCCCAAAATGGTGCTGATGCAGGCGTAAAACCCGAAATATAACATATAACAGCTATACAATTAGAATCACTGATAATATTCATATTTATTTTTAATTTGTTTCTAATATAAATGCTGATAAATGTTAAATCATAGCTAATTAATATAGGTAAGACGAATTGTACAATGCCATTGCTTTGAGGATTCAGGAATGATCAATCAGTGCCGAACTTAGTTTATTGCGCTTCCATGATTTCATTACACCACTTAAGCAACACTGCTGGGGACGTGCGGTTCTTGCATCGCCCACTTTGGTGGAAAGAGAGGCATAGCAGTCACCTACCCGGTGGCGCAGGGTTCCCGCTGTCGGTCGCCAGTGGCGCCAATTGCGACAAATAACAAATATTGACGCTAAATTTTGTGAATTGGCGAAAATATTTGGCGCAACTTTTTGTTTTTAACTTTTTTTTGGCACTTGTTAGCTATAACGAATATTAACCTAGTAAATCAATAACTTAATTGGTAAAACTAATATTAATCTATATGGATTAAACAAACATCTTTTACAGGACCATCAATGTTTTAAATATATAATATTCATCGCACTTAGCAAAGCAAGTCATATGGCAAGCTAGGCTTTTAAATTCCATGTTGCCCCTTTTCTCTCCCTCATTGCCATGGACTAAATAGGAATGAGGTCTCGAGAGCGATTAATATAATATTGTAAAGACATGTTTCGCAATCGATCTCAAATACATTTGTATAAAACTAAACTAATGGATCTATTTCAGATTTCAGAAGAACGTTAATTTGCTTATATGATTTTGGCTTTGGCTACAAGTCGCACAAAGAGCTTAGGTCATATGGCGATTGACAAGCTGTTGTTGGTTGAGGACGACTCCGGGTGCCCCTCCCAACATTATGTTGGCTGCCCGATTAGCGCAGTGGTTAGCGCGCTCGCTTCTCACCAATGCAACCCGGGTTCGATCCACGCACCGGGAAGTATGTGAGATTGTACGATGGTCGCTTGTACGGTGGTCGCAAATGGGTTTTCTCCGAACTTTATTTATTTTACAACGATTGGGAAGCAAGTTCTAACAACTTATATTAATCACTCTCGTTGGCGCGGACGAAAGCGTATAAAACAAATCATGTGGTTATTCGTGTGTGAGGAAACCGGAGTACCCGGAGAAAACCCACCTGTCCGATCTGGCGACCATCGTACCATCCCACATACTTCCATTCAATGAAACATAATTCGTGCAAATAGTGCACAAATACTATATACAATGTGTCTAAGATCTTGCGAAAGCTCCTTTGAAAATATTATATTCACATCTTGAGAAGATAGTCTGAAGGAGTTTTTGTGACAGAAAAACGTCCAAGAACGTAATTACAAAATAACAACATTGTTATATCTTATAAGTATTCCTAATTGTGCTTAATGGACTCGACCATCTATACAGTGGACTTTCTCCATAGCGAGGGAAAAGGGTAAACAGGTCGTAAAGCATTCGTGCGTATACCGGGACGACGCAGATTTAACATCTTATCTCGGATGCCATCTCTCGCGAGACTTGAACAAATTACATCTGTCAAACAGTGTCTGCCGTATCAGAAATTATTTGTAAAGTCAATTTATTGTTATGACATATGTAATTTTTTAGAATGGATTCTATTACAGTCTGCCTGTGTTTCCTATCCGTTGGGAATGAGAAGAATATACTGAAATATTGTATATATGCGGTGTGTGTGTGTGTCTTACGTTTATTTATCGTCGCTACCGGTTGCACATATGAGCGACGCCTACTGAAGAGATTGGTCATTTCAGATTGTTGGAGGATAGTGCAATGATACAGACAGAGACCCATTCCAGAGTATCCTCTGGTTCTGTTACGTGCATGGTGTAAAGCACCGTCACGAGAGCTCGGTTTAAAGTTCCATCTGAAAGATTGTTGATTTTATTAGAGTCAGACGGGGGATCGAACCTTCGATCCCTGGATTACCAGTCCAACGTGCTAACCACTGGACTACATATCACTCTGTATGTATATTTACGGTTATGACTTGTGGGTGTAAAGTCAAAATCAAATATTGCAAAAGAAGTAAAGTAAAGTAAAGTGTTTGTTTATTATAGTGTCACCCCTATTTAAAGGACCAGCCATTTCTGAATTATGAGACACCTCTTGTTAATGAACATCAGTACTTCCCGAATCCTTACATGTATGCTTGTATGCCAGGCGACAGGCTGGTAGGCAATCGGTTACCATTATTTAACTAGCTGGCGGCTCACCAACCGGCCATATCAGAACGAACCCCTAACAAGATTCGAACCTTCGACCTCCCGCTCCGTAGGTGGACGCCTTAACCACTAGGCCACTTAATATATACAGAATGTAATATGGGGAGTTGTAGAGCCCAAATATCACTTTATATTGGTTTGCTCATTTTAATTGTATGGCCATATTAAGACCGTTTTCCTTAAAATGATATCATTACTAATACTTTATTCAGTAGTACAGTCTACATTCGCTATGTTAACACGGGTATTTCGAATTATCCGGTTATCTCGAAGTCGGATCAAAGTCCCGTTTCAGACACTATCATTTTACATATAACTGGCTCCGTCAAAGTCGGTTATTTCGAATTATCCGGTTTTACATATAACTGGTTCTTGTTTAAATATAGTTTCGGTTATGTCCTTCAGATGGGACATTAAAGTGGTCTCGTGTCGGTGCTTTACACCGTGCACATAAAAGAACCAGAGGAGACTCTGGAATGGGTCTCTGTCTGTATCATTGCACTATCCTCCAAAAGTCTAAAATAACTAATCTCTTCAGGAGGCGTCGCTCATATGGGCAACCGGTAGCGACGATAAATAAACGTAAAACACACACTATTCAAACTTTATTTATTGTCAGAGTCTTATAAAACAAACATCATTAGCAGTATAGCTGCTTACCGACAAATAATAAATACATATGATTTACAGTAATAGACAAATACAATATATTCAATAATAAAAATTTATTATTTTAAATTAATAAGACTACATAATACAATATTATTTATAAACTTTATTTATTTTACAACGATTGCGAAACAAGCTTTAACAACTTATATTAATCACTCTCGTTGGCGCGGATGAGAGCGTAAATGTGGTCATTCATGTGGGAGGAAACCGGAGTACCCGGAGAAACCCCACCTGTCCGATCTGGTGACTACCGTACCATCTCGCATACCTCCCGGTCCGAGGATCGAAAACGGGTTGCGTTGGCGAGAAGCGAGTGCTAATCGTGCAGTCATAATTAGATTTGCGACAACACATTGGGTATGATGGACACACTGTTGACAGCAGACTGTATGGCCAGTCCACACACTCCGTGCTGCCAACGATGTGTATGACCAGTCCACACACTCCGTGCTGCCAACGATGTGTATGACCAGTCCACACACTCCGTGCTGCCAACGATGTATATGGCCAGTCCACACACACAGTGCTGCCAACGATGTGTATGACCAGTCCACACACGCAGTGCTGCCAACGATGTGTATGACCAGTCCACACACACAGTGCTGCCAACGATGTGTATGGCCAGTCCACACACGCAGTGCTGCCAACGATGTGTATGACCAGCCAGTCCACACAGGCAGAGCCGGCAACGATGTGTATGACCAGTCCACACACGCAGTGCTGCCTACGATGTGTATGACCAGTCCACACACGCAGTGCTGCCAACGATGTGTATGACCAGTCCACACACGCAGTGCTGCCAACGATGTGTGTGTATGACCAGTCCACACACGCAGTGCTGCCAACGATGTGTATGACCAGTCCACACACGCAGTGCTGCCAACGATGTGTATGACCAGTCCACACACGCAGTGCTGCCAACGATGTGTATGACCAGTCCACACACGCAGTGCTGCCAACGATGTGTATGACCAGTCCACACACGCAGTGCTGCCAACGATGTGTATGGCCAGTCCACACACGCAGTGCTGCCAACGATGTGTATGGCCAGTCCACACACGCAGTGCTGCCAACGATGTGTATGGCCAGTCCACACACGCAGTGCTGCCAACGATGTGTATGACCAGTCCACACACGCAGTGCTGCCAACGATGTGTATGACCAGTCCACACACGCAGTGCTGCCAAGGATGTGTATGACCAGTCCACACACGCAGTGCTGCCAACGATGTGTATGACCAGCCAGTCCACACACGCAGTGCTGCCAACGATGTGTATGGCCAGTCCACACACGCAGTGCTGCCAACGATGTGTATGACCAGTCCACACACGCAGTGCTGCCAACGATGTGTATGGCCAGTCCACACACGCAATGCTGCCAACGATGTGTATGGCAAGTCCACACACGCAGTGCTGCCAACGATGTGTATGGCCAGTCCACACACGCAGTGCTGCCAGCGATGTGTACGACCAGTCCACACACGCAGTGCTGCCAAGGATGTGTATGACCAGTCCACACACGTAATGCTGCCAACGATGTGTATGACCAGTCCACACACGCAGTGCTGCCAACGATGTGTACCATATAAGAAAGACACACACTAATTGTTAATCATGAGACTAACTCACATATATGTAAACGGGTTAATTTTCACGCCGTGCAATTTTCACGATACCACTGCAAAATCATTTTTTGCGATTTCAATTTTCATTTATGTGTTATCTCTATTATTATTTTCGCGTTTTATTTGTTATATTATCAATGTAAGTTATTTACCTGATAATGTCTAAGTTCTTGGCAGGTATTCACTACTGTATGTACAACATGCGTTTTCTGGCTACTGCAAATGGATGCATTTATCTAAGGGAGGTAACTACCAACGCGACACTAATCTTATCCAAGAAATAAGATAGCTTAGCGATTTTTATATACATGAATCAGAGGCTCTCGCTAATATCCATTCATTTCATTATATACATATTCACTTTAAGCTTTATTTATTTTTACAACGATTGCGAAGCAAGTTCTAACAACTTATATTAGTCACTCTCGTTGTCGCGGATGAGAGCGTAAATGTTGTCATTTGTATGGGATGAAAGTGGAGAATCCGGAGAAATACCCACCTGTCCGATCTGGCGACCACCTTACCATCTCACATTCTTACATCATACTACGGTATAAGCAGCAGCAGTCGTGATAGCGCAGTGGATGCGCGTTCGCTTCAGGTGCGAACGGTCCGGAGTTCGAGCCCCGCTGGAGCCGTTACGATTGTGTCCTTAGGCAAGGCATTTAAATTCCACATTGCCTCTTCTCTCTCCTTCATGGCGATGGATTCCATCAGGAATGAGGTCTCGAGAGTGATTAATATCAGTTGAAGGAACTTGTTTCGCAATCGAGCTAAAATAAATTTGTATAAACTAAACTAAGCAGCAGCACGTACAAGCTGGTCTTATTTAACGGCGCTACTGGTTGCCACTCTGTGATAGGCCTAAACTTCTTGGAAGTAGATTTTAGTTTGGTGTGTTCCATCTAACCATGTAGCTATAGCATATTGCATTTTAATTCTTAATTTTTATTCATTTATGTACTTTTCTTATTATTTTTCATACACATTTAACATTGTTTATTTGTTTTATTTGTTTTATTTGTTTTATTATTTTAAATTTTTTATTTATTAATATACAAAATTATTGTCCTTATTAAATGTTGACTATTGTAATGCATGTTGTAATACTGTCTTACTGTTTTACATTAATGTTAAGCACTTTTGAAAGTATCATTTCTGTATGAAAATAGTGCTATATCTGGTATAATAATCATAATAATTACTTAGTGTATATACATTTATTTTAGTTCGATTGCGAAACAAGTTCTTACAACTTATATTGATCACTCTCGAGACCTCATTCCTGATGAAATCCATCGCCACGAGGGAGAGAGAAGAGGCAATGTGGAATTTAAATGCCTTGCCTAAGTGTACAATCGCAACGGCTCCAGCGTGGCTGGAACTCGGGGCCTTTCGCACCTGAAGCGAACGCGCTACCACTGCGCAATCACGACTTCCACATAATAATTGCCCAGATGAGCGACTGGCAGTTTACCTAACAACACATTTCCTTGGCAGGCTCCAGCGGTTAACCTGTACTTGGTGCACCAACCTCCGTAAGAAACTGACAACGATTTCATATTAATGAGAAAAAGACTGACCAGATTTCGGACCCGTGACCATCAGTGATGATAGGTTATTAATATAGTGGTATAGATGTCAGCGACCTTAACCACTAGATCAAGGAGGCGGATGCACATACAAGTAAGGAATATATATATATATATATATATGAAATCCACCTGTATATATATATACAGGTAACAGGTTTAAAACAACTACAGGCGGATCTGTAGTCCAGTGGTAACACGCTGGACTGGTAATCCAGGGATCACAGGTTCGATCCCCCGTCTGACCCTATTAAATTAACAGTCTTTCAGATGGGACGTTAAACCGAGGTCTCGTGTCGGTGCTTTGCATCGTGCACGTAAAAGAACCAGAGGAGATTCTGGAATTTGTCTCTGTCTGTATCATGCACTATCCTCCAAAATCTAAAATAACTAATCTCTTCAGGAGGCGTCGCTCATATGGGCAACCGGTAGCGACGATAAATAAACGTAAAACACACAAATATTAGAACAACAGTAATTGTGTTGTCTGTCTAGCGACCATTCAAAGGGACACTATAGTTAATGTTTAAGAAAAACTAGTTTTGTACAATCAAGATGAACGGTACTATTTAATAGAATGAATTAAGCACAACCCGATCTGGTAACACGCTGGACTGGTAATCCAGGGATCGCAGGTTCGATCCCCACATCTGACCCTAATACAATTAACAGTTGTTCAGATGGGACATTAAACCGTGGTCTCGCATCGGTGCCTTACACCGTGCACGTAAAAGAACCAGAGGAGACTCTGGAATGGGTCTCTGTTTGTATCATTGCACTGTCCTCCAACCATCTAAAATGACTAATCTCTTCAGGAGGCATGGTTCATATGGGCAACCGGTAGCGACGATAAATAAACGTAACACTCTCACGATTTGTCCTAACATATTCAATTAAACCAGCGCAACATTCAGTTCAACATATTTAGAATTACATTAGTCTACATACACCACTATTAGCATACAAATACATATTTAGAATTACATTAGTCTACATACACCACTATTAGCATACAAATACACTGCGTTTGAATTCCCATAAGTTTAGTGTATTGGCAAACTTACGACATAATTATGTTAATGTTCTAAGCTCAGCTGTGACTTGTGTTGGGATATCTATCATTGGGATTTCTACCATTAGGATTTCTACCAATGGGATTTATGTCATTGGGATTTCTATCAATGGGATTTCTATCAATGGGATTTCTATCAATGGGATGTATGTCGTTGAGATTATATCATTGGGATTTATGTCATTGGGATTTCTATCAATGGTGTTTCTATCATTGGGATGTCTATCAATGAGATTTATGTCATTGGGATTTCTATCAATGGGATTTCTATCAATGGGATTTCTATCAATGGGATTTCTATCAATGGGATGTATGTCGTTGAGATTATATCATTGGGATTTATGTCATTGGGATTTCTATCAATGGGATTTCTATCAATGGGATGTATGTCATTGGGATTCTATCATTGTGATTCATGTCATTGGGATTTAAACAAGTTCCTGCAATTCAAATAATCACCCCGAGAACTCATTCCTGTGCTTCATGTACGAAATTCCTTGCCTAATAAATTCCTTGCCTTATTAGTCCGGCAGTAAAACAACCGTTTTCACCTTAACCTGAAATTCCCAGATAAAGTTATTTTTCTGTTGATTATTTATATATGGGACATATATAATGATATCCAGGTGGGTGTGAAGTTCTCACCTTTTGGCAATTTGAAATATTCAAGATTTTCAAAATGGCCGCCAATCTGAAAACTGGTTTTAATATTATATTCGATAATAAGGCATGTACACTCTTAATAAATAAAACATTCTATAACAAATAATCAAAGAAGAATAATATTTATAAATGTGGGTCAATTGGCAGATGGAAGTCGTGATAGCTCAGTGGTAGCGCGTTCGCTTCACCTGCGAAAGGCCCGGAGTTCGAGCCCCGCTGGAGTCGTTACGATTGTGTCCTTAGGCAAGGCATTTAAATTCCACCCTCGTGGCGATGCGGAACTTAAATGCCTTGCCAAAGGGCACAATCATATCGGCTCCAGCGGTGGCGCTGACTCCGGTCATTTCACATCTGAAGCGGTGTCCTCCATGCAACCGAGGGGTTGTTAGTTCAAGCCGCTCCATAACCACGGTGGAGCTGCCCTTAGGCAATACTCTTAAATCCACATTTCCACTTCCCTCTCCCTCATGGTCTCGAGGGTCTCGAGGGCGATTAATCTTATGTTGTAAAGGCGTGTTTCCCAACCGAGCTAAACTTAATGTGTATATATAATACATATTACAGTCAAACCTGTGTTAGTGGTCACCTCCATTAAGCAGCCAACCTGTATTAAGCAACCAGTTTCCAGATTCCCAATCGGTTGATTTGTTATATATTTGACCTCCATTAAGCAGCCAACCTGTATTAAGCAACAAGTTTCCAGATTCCCAATCGGTTGTTTTATTATATATTTGACCTCTATTAAGCAGCCACCTGTGCTAAGCTATGATTCCTTTGGACATATTTGACTGTACACATATCATGTAGGGCAATATGTTATAGATGAATGATGTTTATATACATAGTCTCTTGTAACTCTGCATTAAGTGGCACTGTACTTCTTAATATGTAAACTATATGTTGTGTTTGTAACAGTTATATGTTTAAGTTTAAACATTATTTAGTTTACAACGATTGCGAAGCAAGTTTTAACAACTTATATTAATCACTCTCGTTGGCTCGGATGAAAGCGTATATGTGGTCATTCATGTGGGAGGAAACCGGAGTACCCGGAGAAAACCCATCTGTCCGATCTGGCGACCATCGTACCATCTCACATACTTCCCGGTCCGAGGATCGAACCCGGGTCGCATTGGTGAGAAGCGAGCGCGCTAACCACTGCGCTAATCGGACAGTTATATGTTATACATTGATGAGACTGATAAAGATTCAGTCATGTTGTTACTGTAATATGTGACCTGATTATAATAAAAGTTGTTGTTTAAAATGAATTAAAGTTGAATTGTTTAAAAATAAAAATAAAAAATATCAATGCTAAGCGATTCACAAGTTATGCGATACCTTGTATATTTATATTCAATTTACCATAGACATGATTCTAATATAAATATATTCATAATTTTGGTCACATCTCTAATCCTTTATAATGATCTCATTAACTTACTATGTACATGCATCTTAATGAAATGAAGAATTCAATACCTTGAATAATATTTCTATAGAATTTACACATTCGATCTGAAATTCACAGCATGGTTCACTATTCCGGAGGATTCGCCTCTTTGAAGCGCGTTAAATGAACTTTCTCCCGATCGAACTGATCAATTGATTATCGATTTTAGTACAGATATTATAGATACAAATGTGCATGTTTATATTGATATATCTGGGATAAAATATATTTCATATCAGTTTAGTTGTCTGTACATCATTTCTGGAGCTTAGTCAGCGTACATCGAAAAAGGTATCTATTTCCACTTTATTTAATTAGTTTAATTAAAATTTTAACTCATTCAGTCAATTACTAGTATATTAAGGTAGTACGTATTATAATACAAAGAGGGTTTACTTCTTCATAATTATATAAATAAATAGATAGATATTTTATTAGAACAAAATGCAGTATGCAAGTGAGGAAACACATTACAATAATATAGTCAGCCCGTAGCCGCACTTTCTAAAGAAACAAAAATACGTTTTATAATACAAATAGTGTTTACTTCTTCATAATTACAGACGGATATGTAGTCCAGTGGTAACACGCTCGACTCGTAATCCAGGGATCGCAGGTTCGATCCCCCGTTTGACCTTAATAAAATTAACAGTCTTTCAGATGGGACGTTAAACCGAGGTCTCGTGTCGGTGCTTTACACCGTGCACGTAAAAGAACCAGAGGAGATTCTGGAATGGGTCTCTGTCTGTATCATGCACTATCCTCCAAAATCTAAAATAACTAATCTCTTCAGGAGGCGTCGCTCATATGGGCAACCGGTAGCGACGATAAATAAACGTAAAAACACTCTTCATAATCATATAAATAAATAGATAGATACTTTATTAGAACAAAACGCAGTATACAAGTGAGTTCATACATATACAGGTAACACATTACAATAATATAGTCAGGCGCGTAGCCGCACTAAGGCACACCGAGGCACAAAAGAAAATAATGAAAAATTAAATAAATAAATTGCAAAAACATTATTATTATTATTATATTTCGGGTTTTACGCCTGCATCAGCACCATTTTGGGCTATATCGCCGGCGGGCAGTTTACCTAACAACACCTTTCCTGGGCAGGCTCCAGCGGTTAACCAGTACTTGGGTGCACCAACCTCCGTAAGAAACTGCCAACTTTTTCATATAAATGAGACACGGCCTGAGCGGGGCTCGAACCCGTAACCATCAGTGATGATAGGTTACAGTGGTATATGCAAAAACATATCCCCTTGCTGTATAAAATGTTGACTGCTAGATAGCTGAAAGGTCAGTACATAATTATACGTCTACACTCATTAAATCAGAAAACTCAGGACATCGCTTCTATACCCCAACAATGTTAAGGGGGAACATGCCCCCGGACCCCCTCGATTGCCTTGACATTTGGCTCTGGCTACGCTACTGATAACCAGTGGTGTATCAAAGTTAGAAATGTAAGCACGGTGATTTATCTAAGTTTCAGACATTTAAACATCTGGAAATATAAGAAACTATTAACCGGTAGCAACGATAAATAGACGTAAAACACAGAAATTATTTTGAAACTGCTAAATTTACAACAGGTGTTTGTGTGTTTTACGTTTATTTATCGTCGCTACCGGTTGCCCATATGAGCGACGCCTCCTGAAGTGATTGGTCATTTTAAATTTTTGGAGGATAGTGCAATGATACAGACAGAGACCCATTCCAAAGTCTCCTCTGGTTCTTTTACGTGCACGGTGTAAAGCACCGACACGAGAACTCGGTTAAAGTCCTGTTGTGTCCACGTATGTACTGTTGTCACCATGTATTTACTGTTTTCACCATGTATGTACTGTTTTCACCATGTATGTACTGTTGTCACCATGTATGTACTGTTGTGTCCATGTATGTACTGTTGTGTCCATGTATGTACTGTTGTCACCATGTATGTACTGTTGTCACCATGTATGTACTGTTGTCACCATGTATGTACTGTTGTCACCATGTATGTACTGTTGTCACCATGTATGTACTGTTGTCACCATGTATGTACTGTTGTCACCATGTATGTACTGTTGTCACCATGTATGTACTGTTGTGTCCATGTATGTACTGTTGTGTCCATGTATGTACTGTTGTGTCCATGTATGTACTGTTGTCACCATGTATGTACTGTTGTGTCCATGTATGTACTGTTGTGTCCAGGTATGTACTGTTGTCACCATGTATGTACTGTTGTGTCCATGTATGTACTGTTGTCACCATGTATGTACTGTTTTCATCATGTATGTACTGTTGTGTCCATGTATGTACTGTTGTCACCATGTATGTACTGTTGTGTCCATGTATGTACTGTTATCACCATGTATGTACTGTTTTCATCATGTATGTACTGTTGTGTCCAGGTATGTACTGTTGTCACCATGTATGTACTGTTGTGTCCATGTATGTACTGTTGTGTCCATGTATGTACTGTTGTGTCCATGTATGTACTATTGTGTCCATGTATGTACTGTTGTGTCCATGTATGTACTGTTGTGTCCATGTATGTACTGTTGTCACCATGTATGTACTGTTGTGTCTATGTATGTACTGTTGTGTCCATGTATGTACTGTTGTGTCTATGTATGTACTGTTGTCACCATGTATGTACTGTTGTCACCATGTATATACTGTTGTGTCCATGTATGTACTGTTATCACCATGTATGTACTGTTTTCATCATGTATGTACTGTTGTGTCTATGTATGTACTGTTGTCACCATGTATGTACTGTTGTCACCATGTATGTACTGTTGTGTCCATGTATGTACTGTTATCACCATGTATGTACTGTTTTCATCATGTATGTACTGTTGTGTCCAGGTATGTACTGTTGTGTCCATGTATGTACTGTTGTCACCATGTATGTACTGTTGTGTCCATGTATGTACTGTTGTCACCATGTATGTACTGTTGTGTCCATGTATGTACTGTTGTCACCATGTATGTACTGTTGTGTCCATGTATGTACTGTTGTCACCATGTATGTACTGTTGTGTCCATGTATGTACTGTTGTCACCATGTATGTACTGTTGTGTCCATGTATGTACTGTTATCACCATGTACGTACTGTTGTCATCATGTATGTACTGTTGTGTCCAGGTATGTACTGTTATCACCATGTATGTACTGTTGTCATCATGTATGTACTGTTGTGTCCAGGTATGTACTGTTGTCACCATGTATGTACTGTTGTCATCATGTATGTACTGTTGTGTCCAGGTATGTACTGTTATCACCATGTATGTACTGTTGTCATCATGTATGTACTGTTGTGTCCATGTATGTACTGTTGTGTCCATGTATGTACTGTTGTGTCCATGTATGTACTGTTGTGTCCAGGTATGTACTGTTGTCACCATGTATGTACTGTTGTGTCCAGGTATGTACCGCTGTGTCCAGGTATGTACTGTTGTGTCCATGTATGTACTGTTGTGTCCATGTATGTACTGTTGTGTCCAGGTATGTACTGTTGTCACCATGTATGTACTGTTGTGTCCATGTATGTACTGTTGTCACCATGTATGTACTGTTGTGTCCATGTATGTACTGTTGTCACCATGTATGTACTATTGTGTCCATGTATGTACTGTTGTCACCATGTATGTACTGTTGTGTCCATGTATGTACTGTTGTCATCATGTATGTACTGTTGTGTCCAGGTATGTACTGTTGTGTCCAGGTATGTACTGTTGTGTCCAGGTATGTACTGTTGTGTCCAGGTATGTACTGTTGTGTCCAGGTATGTACTGTTGTGTCCAGGTATGTACTGTTGTGTCCATGTATGTACTGTTGTCACCATGTATGTATTGTTGTGTCCATGTATGTACTGTTGTCACCATGTATGTACTGTTGTGTCCATGTATGTACTGTTGTCATCATGTATGTACTGTTGTGTCCAGGTATGTACTGTTGTCACCAGGTATGTACTGTTGTGTCCATTTATGTACTGTTGTCACCAGGTATGTACCGTTGTGTCCATGTATGTGTTTGAGGTTCAAATAAGGTCAATGCCCATTCGTACTCGTATTTATATTAAGAGCTTAAATTACCGATTTGAATCTGTATCTATATCTATATACATGATGTCTTAATTCCCCGTTCTTATGAGTCTTAAATGCTTGTCAATATATATAAGCTACACTCTGATTACATTCAGCAAATGTAGAACTCACAAATCCATCCGCCCATAGTTACGACTAAACATTATGTGTGTATACTCAATAGTAAGCACTGTAGCTTGCCTATGTATTGATACAGCAATCGTTCTACCGGGTTATATTGATCGCGTATTTTGCATTCATAACTGTATTATAGCGTCGTATATGTAAATATTTGCCTAATCACATTTGTGCATGCGGAGCGCTACCCTAACTCGACTGGTTGTAGATTAAAACTTTACCCTATTGAATCGAATATTGTCATGGGATACCGTGACGTCATATGTATTCACGTGAGTACTGTAACAAACGGTCTTGGTAACGGTAACTATTCCACGTGCATGTACACTGTCCTCAAAATATTGCCCTACACATGGTGTTCTTTGAGAGACATTAGTGAGTTACTACCCCTGAATACCATTAAGCGTAGATTGGTCCTCTTAATTGGTTTCCTCTGTTTTTATCGTGGTTTCATTGGCACAACATGCTATCAAATTTCATTCATTTTCTCATCTTATATTTATTTATTAAATTACTAAATATCGACAGATATCCTACAGCAGTTCCTACTGTACACATTCGTTACCAATTAATTGACTTCTAGTTTAACATATTTATGCCACTATATATATTCACAAAACAATACATGTACACAAAATCAAAGAATAGGAAAGGATTAAAACGGAAGCAGAGCTTATATAGCTTCTCTCCTTGATTGACTTTTGACATCCAAATCAGTATATACATGTAGAGGATATTTGTCCGTGCAGCACGGAACATTCAAATCATTATATACATGTAGAGGATATGTGTCCATGCAGCACGGAACATTCAACTCACTATATACATGTAGAGGATATGTGTCCGTGCAGCACGGAACATTCAAATCATTATATACATGTAGAGGATATGTGTCCGTGCAGCACGGAACATTCAACTCACTATATACATGTAGAGGATATGTGTCCGTGCAGCACGGAACATTCAAATCAGTATATGCATGTAGAGGATATGTGTCCGTGCAGCACTATATACATGTAGAGGACATGTGTCCATGCAGCACGTGTATACATGCTAGTGTAATGGCGCTGTTTGTTTTGTAGATTCCATCATGGGAAGCTACAGCAGATCAGGGACTGCGGATCCCAGAACAGCGGACAAAAGGGACATGGTAGAGCTAAGCGATGAGTAAGTATCATAAATATACCTCATTATCCCTAATATGAACAACAACAACGACGACGACGACGAAGTAGAAGAATACGACGACGACAACAGCAACAAAAACAACAATAACTATCTGGGGATGGCATATTACTAAGGTTGTCAACATATTTACACAAAGATCAACATAATTATTCCCTCGAAATATCAACATATTGAAACAAACTCCAACCGTTTATATTCACCATAGTAACACACACGCATCATGTTGACACATATAACAATATAAGCGCATCAAATATCAACATAAGAGCATCAAATATCAACATAAGCGCATCAAATATCAACATAATCCCATCAAATATCAAACATAATCCCACAAAATATCAACATAAGCGCATCACATATCAAACATAATCCCATCAAATATCAACATAAGCGCATCAAATATCAAACATAATCCCACCAAATATCAACATAAGCACATCAAATATCAAACATAGTCACACCAAATATCGACATAATCACACCAAATATCGACATAATCCCACCAAATATCAACATAAGCGCATCAAATATAATCCCACCAAATATCAACATAAGCACATCAAATATCAAACATAGTCACACCAAATATCGACATAATCACACCAAATATCGACATAATCACATCAAATATCAAACATAATCACACCAAATATCGACATAATCCCACCAAATATCAACATAAGCATATCACATATCGACATAAGCATATCAAATATCAACATAAGCATATCAAATATCGACATAAGCATATCAAATATCGATATAATCGCAATCAAATAAAAATGTTAAAACACATATCAACATCATCATGCAAACATAAACAACCTTCCAAATTGTGAGAGATCAGCAAATAGATTTAGTTTATACAAATTTATTTAGCTCGATTGCGAAACAAGTTCTTATAACTTATATTAATCACTCTCGAGACCTCATTCCTGATGGAATCCATCGCCACGAGGGACAGAGAAGAGGCAACGTGGAAATTAAATACCTTGCCTAAGGGCACAATCTAGCGGGGCTCGAACTCCGGACCTTTCGCTCTTGAAGTAAATCGATTTAATGGTCAAATATTCAATTTATTATTGTAGGGGCATGGTTTCAAATTATCTTCTCAAATTATGTTATTGTTAGTTCCGTAATTCGATTAAGGACGGCACGTTTTATATATGTGTTAGTGTGCATTCATGATCTCGTCTACGTATGCCGTCTCTTGTCTACGTATGCCTTATCTCATCTACGTATGCCGTATCTCGTCTACGTATACCGTATCTCGTCTACCGTATACCGTATCTCGTCTACGTATACCGTATCTCGTCTACGTATACCGTATCTTGTCTACGTATGCCGTATCTCGTCTACACATGTCGTATCTCGTCTACGTATACCGTATCTCGTCTACGTATACCGTATCTCGTCTACGTATACCGTATCTTGTCTACGTATGCCGTATCTCGTCTACCGTATACCGTATCTCGTCTACGTATGCCGTATCTTGTCTACGTATACCGTATCTTGTCTACGTATGCCGTATCTCGTCTACACATATCGTATCTCGTCTACGTATACCGTATCTCGTCTACGTATACCGTATCTCGTCTACGTATGCCGTATCTCGTCTACCGTATACCGTATCTTGTCTACGTATGCCGTATCTTGTCTACGTATACCGTATCGCGTCTACGTATACCGTATCTCGCCTACGTATGCCGTATCTTGTGTATGTATACCGTATCTCGTCTACGTATACCGTATCTTGTCTACGTATACCGTATCTCGTCTACGTATACCGTATCTCGTCTACGTATACCGTATCTCGTCTACGTACACCGTATCTTGTCTACGTATACCGTATCTTGTCTACGTATACCGTATCGCGTCTACGTATACCGTATCTCGCCTACGTATGCCGTATATTGTGTATGTATACCGTATCTCGTCTACGTATACCGTATCTTGTCTACGTATACCGTATCTCGTCTACGTACACCGTATCTTATCTACGTATTCCGTATCTCTTCTACGTATGCCGTATCTCGTCTATGTATTCCGTATCTTATCTACGTATGCCGTATCTCGCCTACGTATACCGTATCTCGTCTACATATACCGTATCTCGTCTACCGTATACTGTATCTCGTCTACGTATACCGTATCTCGTCTACCGTATACCGTATCTCGTCTACGTATGCCCTATCTCGTCTTCGTTTACCGTATCTCGTCTACGTATGTCGTATATTGTCTACGTATTCCGTGTCTTGTCTACGTATACCGTATCTCGTCTACCGTATCTCGCCTACGTATGCCGTATCTTGTCTACGTATACCGTATCTCGTCTACGTATACCGTATCTCGTCTATGTATGCCGTATCTCGTCTACGTTTACCGTATCTCGTCTAGGTATGTCGTATATTGTCTACGTATTTCGTATCTTGTCTACATATACCGTATCTTGTCTACGTATGCCGTATCTCGTCTACGCATACCGAATATTGTCTACGTATACCGTATCTCGTCTACGTAAACCGTATCTCGTCTACGTATGCCGTATCTTGTCTACATATACCTTATCTCGTCTACGTATGTCGTATCTCGTCTACGTATACCGTATCTCGTCTACCGTATACCGTATCTCGTCTACGTATGCCCTATCTCGTCTACGTTTACCGTATCTCGTCTACGTATGTCGTATATTGTCTGCGTATTCCGTATCTTGTCTACGTATACCGTATCTCGTATACGTATACCGTATCTCGCCTACGTATGCCGTATCTTGTCTACGTATACCGTATCTCATCAATATATCGCTTACATAGTATGTATTTCGTTTACATGTTCATTCAACGTCCATGTGTTCCACGTGTAACTACGTAGAATAGTTATGTTATTTACGTACTACGTATTTCGCTTTACGTGTTATGTTGAAGTTGAAAAACTTCCATCATTTAGTACAAACGGATCTGTAGTCCAGTGGTAACACGCTGGACTGGTAATCCAGTGATCGCAGGTTCGATCCCCCGTCTGACACTAATAAAATTAACAGTCTTTCAGATGGGACGTTAAACCGAGGTCTCGTGTCGGTGCTTTACACCGTGCACGTAAAAGAACCAGAGGAGACTCTGGAATGGGTCTCTGTCTGTATCATGCACTATCCTCCAAAAATCTAAAATAACTAATCTCTTCAGGAGGTGTCGCTCATATGAGCAACCGGTAGCGACGATAAATAAATGTAAAACACACACATTTAGTACAAGCGTACAGTTGTTACGTGCATCATTTTCTAAATCTAAATGCCAATCTAAGTACTAAGGACTGACTTACTTTCCTGGAAAATAATCAATAAAGTGGCATCAAAAACAAAATTTGCAATTAAAAATCAAAATATAGCTGAACACATATAAATAACAAGTGAATCTTAAAGATGACATTTCAATTGAATAACTGGACAGTTTTGATGTATAAATAAATTGGAGTGTCGGTTTAACAGACAGGGAGGATATTTTTGTTTATTTAATTTAGTGGAAGATGGATTTGATTTCATCGAGATAAATGTTGGTGATCACTCGAAGAAATAAAATGCTATCGTGTTTGGTGTTTGTGTTTTGATAATTCGATGAAATAATCATATCGGTGATAATTCGATGAAATAATCATATCGGTGATAATTCGATGAAATAAAATACTATCTTACAGTAATATACACAAATCTTCGCTTTCATTTATGATTTCCAATGAGTTTGGCTAATATAATAATTATGTTATCAAATACAATTCACGTGTACCTCCCCCCTCTAGAGCCTCGTGTCATTTCAACACACAACCGCACATTTATGTTAGTGTGGGCGTCCATAACAAGACATAATTACGGTATAATGTTCAAGTTAGTTTCTGTTTACGGTCAAAATTAAAAGCTACAGAAAAGACAAATTCATTAGAATATATTACATTATAATTAAAGTTTAAACTTTATATTTATTTTACAACGATTGCGAAGCAAAGTATAACAAATTAATCACTCTCATTGGAGCGGATGAACGCGTAAATATGGTAATTCGTGTGGGAGGAAACCGGAGTACCCGGAGAAAACCCACCTGTCCGATCTGGCGACCACCGTACTATCTCACATACTTCCCGGTCCAAGGATCGAAGCCGGTTTGAATTGGTGAGAAGCGAGCGCCTTAACCACTGCGCCAATGGATCGAATTTTCACACTTTTCCACACTTTAGTGTGTTTGCAAAACATAAATGAGCTACTTTAGCGCATAATCCGGAATGTCCTTATCCGTCATAATCCGCATATGCCCTATACCGTAATGGTGTATAATCGGATTATGTCCTATAATGAGGTCATAATTAATTCGAATCCGGATATGTCCTATAATCCGGAATATGTCCTATAATCCGCAATATGTCCTATAAATCCGGAAATGTCCTATAATCCGCAATATGTCCTATATCCGGAATATGTCCTATAATCCGGAATATGTCCTATAATCAGGAATATGTCCTATAATCCGGAATATGTCCTATAATCCGGAATATGTCCTATAATCCGGAATATGTCCTATAATCCGGAATATGTCCTATAATCCGGAATATGTCCTATAATCCGGAATATGTCCTATAATCCGGAATATGTCCTATAATCAGGAATATGTCCTATAATCCGGAATATGTCCTATAATCCGCAATATGTCCTATAATCCGGAATATGTCCTATAATCCCGAATATGTCCTATAATCCGGAATATGTCCTATAATCCGGAATATGTCCTATAATCCGGAATATGTCCTATAATCCGGAATATGTCCTATTATCCGGAATATGTCCTATAATCCGGAATATGTCCTATAATCCGGAATATGTCCTATAATCCGGAATATGTCCTATAATCCGGAATATGTCCTATAATCCGGAATATGTCCTATAATCCGGAATATGTCCTATAATCCGGAATATGTCCTATAATCCGCAATATGTACTATAATCCGGAATATGTCCTATAATCCGGAATATGTCCTATAATCCGCAATATGTCCTATAATCCGGAATATGTCCTATAATCCGGAATATGTCCTATAATCCGGAATATGTCCTATAATCCCAACAACAACTAAGAAACAATAGCGCAAAACATGGCAGTTAGTATTGCGCAGAAAGCTGCGCATAGATGCCGGTCAACTGCTACAATAACTTCTGACATTTGTTTAGTATATGCCAAAATATATTTCACGTATTTTCATATAGTTTATGCAAAATGTATTTTAGCTCGATTGCGAAACAAGTTCGTTCAGCTTATAGTAATCACTCTCGAAACCTCATGCCTGATGGAATCCATCACCATGAAGGAGAGAGAAGAGGCAACGTGGACTTTAAATGCCGTGCCTAAGGGCACACTCGTAACGACTCCAGCCGGGCTCGAACTCTGGACCTTTCGCACCTGAAGCGAACGCGCATCCACTGCGCTATCACGACTTCCACTTCCACGTATTTTCATTGTTATATATATATTATTCTCCTGCCTATTGTATATCAATCATTTGATAGGGAGAAGAACTATATAAGTTTTCTTTCGATCTAATCCCGTTCAGTCTACTGCTGTTAAATTATATGTAAAATGTTCATTTCTTGATTACATGTATAAATACTGAAATAAATAATGTTTAAACTAAACACTTTCAGTCTACTGCTGTTAAATTATATGTAAAATGTTCATTTCTTGATTACATGTACACATACTGAAATAAATAATGTTTAAACTAAACACTTTCAGTCTACTGCTGTTAAATTATATGTAAAATGTTCATTTCTTGATTACATGTAAAAATACTGAAATAAATAATATTTAAACTAAACACTTTCAGTCTACTGCTGTTAAATTATATGTAAAATGTTCATTTCTTGATTACATGTACACATACTGAAATAAATAACGTTGAAACTAAACACGTTCAGTCTACTGCTGTTAAATTATATGTAAAATGTTCATTTCTTGATTACATGTACAAATACTGAAATAAATAACGTTGAAACTAAACACTTTCAGTCTACTGCTGTTAAATAAGTCAGTCTAGAACTACATCGGAACAAATTAATAGCAAATTTGACCTTTTGGAAAGGGCTGTTGCTAATGTTTTCAAAACTTGTAACCCAATCCTTTTGCACTTGTCATGTCTATGGATATTATCAGGATTTATGTATGTTATTAATGTGACAGTAATGTTATTGTGGTTTGTAAATTGTATTCATTATTATGGAAAAAGTTGCAATAAAATATTATTAAACAGGTAAGCATTTTATAACATCTATTAGCCCGCCTCAGTGGTCGAGTAGTTAAGGTCGCTGACTTGTATACCACTGTAACCTATCATCACTGATGGTCACGGGTTCGAGCCCCGCTCAGGCCGTGTCTCATTTATATGAAAAAAGTTGGCAGTTTCTTACGGAGCTTGGTGCACCCAAGTACTGGTTAACCGTTGGAGCCTGCCCAGGAAAGGTGTTGTTAGGTAAACTGCCCGCCGGCGATATAGCCCAAAATGGTGCTGATGCAGGCGTAAAACCCGAAATACAACATTACGTATATTATTTTATTTTAGGCTTGCGCGATATGTACAGAACGTACGCAGATGTGGAGGCGATTCAAATTCCGCGGCATTTCTTAGCGCCGTCAAATCTATGGAGCAAGAGGTCGAGCGGATGAAGGCTTTGTATGAAAAAGAACTCGATAATTATAGGTACGTAACTGTATACGATAATATTGTGTAACCCTTTCCTTCATATAGATTTAGATTAATATACTATTATATCTCCATACCAAACGCAGTGGATAGGTAGTCGCCATATCTATCCCACTTCCATAGCTATTACTGGGACTACATGAGATTTAGGTTAATATACTATTATATCTCCATACAAAACGACAGCCATTTAGCTATCATGCAGTGGATAAGTAGTCGCCATATCTATCCCACTTCCATAGATATTACTGGGACTACATGAGATTTAGGTTAATATACTATTATATCTCCATACAAACGACAGCCATTTAGCTATCATGCAGTGGATAAGTAGTCGCCATATCTATCCCACCTCCATAGATATTACTGGGACTACATGATATTCTGGCCGTTATTAATAACATTGGTTTGGCTCCTACATTGTCAATGTATGTCGTATTGGTAATGGCGTCTAGAGGTGCTTCTATGAGGGAAATGTTTAATGTATGTCGTATTGGTAATGGCGTCTAGAGGTGCTTCTATGAGGGAAATGTTTAATGTATGTCGTATTGGTAATGGCGTCTAGAGGTGCTTCTATGAGGGAAAGGGTTAATGTATGTCGTATTGGAAATGGCGTCTAGACGTGCTTCTATGAGAGAAAGGGTTAATGTATGTCGTATTGGAAATGGCGTCTAGACGTGCTTCTATGAGAGAAAGGGTTAATGTATGTCGTATTGGTAATGGCGTCTAGACGTGCTTCTATGAGAGAAAGGGTTAATGTATGTCGTATTGGAAATGGCGTCTAGACGTGCTTCTATGAGAGAAAGGGTTAATGTATGTCGTATTGGAAATGGCGTCTAGACGTGCTTCTATGAGAGAAAGGGTTAGATTGATAATAGAACATTTCTTTATTTACAGATAATTCCAATGTGCAGTTCTCACTTATAGTCCTATCTTTTGATTGCATTTGATGTATATCTGTTGAGGGCCTAATGGTAGATTAAGTATAGAAAATAAACAGAAATCTGTTTGCGGCTTATAATATCTTACTTAAAACACACATACACACATACAATAAGATTCTACTAATTAAAATTAATTTCGTACATGTACACGTAGGATTTAATATAATACTCTGGCATTTTCACAGCAGTACAATATTAATTATAATGGACTGCAAGTACAAATGTATTACGTCACGATAGTGTTTTAACTATTGTTAAACGAGTTAAAATAAAGTATTATTATTATTATTACTATTATTAAATTAGGTAGCCAAGTTGGTCAATTGATAACAATATTCCATAGAGTGTGCAAAGATACATTCATGTACGAAAATATGAAATTCCATTGCATGCAAGTGTCTCGTATTTTATGACAGCAATATTAATAAATCATACTCACGTGCGCACGTTCATTCTGCTATGGTTTTACAGACTTGGGTAACACGCTGGATTGGTAATCCAGGGATCGCAGGTTCGACCCACCGTCTGAACATTTTTTTAAAAATAATATTTTATTGCATTTTTTCATACAATACATTACATATATACATACAATACTTTTTTTTTTTTTTTTTATACATAAATACATTTATATACATACAATACATTACATATATACATACAATACATTACATATATATTTTTTTACTACAATACATCATATAACATACATAATTTTATACTACAATAATTATACCATACATTCATATATACATACAATCTAAGAACAAATCAGAGATTAATATGTAATTATATGATTGCAGTATACGTTACATTTGTTTTGTCAAGGGGAAAAAAGCAAATGGGTTGGGCTACAAGTTATAACAACATTATTTACAGCCCTCCTCTTCTGAATCTAATACAATTAACAGTCTTTCAATTGGGACTTTAAACTCATGATTGCTATGTTGTCGTCACGTCACTTTTGCAATTCGATTTATCGAGAAAATAAAATTGTGATTTTGAATTCACGTCATTTTACAATATGTTTAACTCTTTCACCGCCTATGTCGCATAAAAGCGACTTTGCAAAAACATAGAACCTGATCAGACAGAATAGAACGCGCCGTCTGATCAGATTGTATGCTGAGTGCTCTTCAGACAGTGGAGCTGAAGCACCTACCCGAATAGCAAACAACACAGATCCTGATCAGACGCGGCGTTACGCCGCGGCTGATCTGGATCTATGTTGTTTGCACATGCTCTGAATTTATTCGGCGCTGAAAGAGTTAATGGAGACACTAATAATGGAAATTTGATGTATATGGAGAAATTAAAAATGGTATTATGACGTCGAGCCTTTTGTTACTGCAACATATTAGTATATTGGGCCTGCGCACAAATAAACAACTGTTTTAAATACCTGCTCATATTTTGATGAATTGAGATTGTTGTCATTAGCAATAATCTATTTGTTATGTTCTAATGATTCCAGGAAACAATTGGACGAGGCAAACAGACAGAAGAATGCTACTGAATCGGAGATAGACAAATATCAGAGACTGGCTAAGGACTTTGATGACAGGTGTAGTATATTACGTAACTTATAATATATACTCCGTAACGTTGCTTGTTATAATATATACTCCGTAACGTAGTTTGTTATAATATATACTCCGTAACGTAACTTGTTATAATATATACTCCGTAACGTAGCTTGTTATAATATATACTCCGTAACGTAACGTGTTATAATATATACTCCGTACGTAACTTGTTATAATATATACTCCGTAACTTGTTATAATATATACTCCGTAACGTAATGTTATAATATATACTCCGTAACTGTTGTTGTAATATATACTCCGTAACTTGTTGTAATATATACTCCGTAACGTAACTAGTTATAATATATACTACGTAACGTAACTTGTTACAACATATACTCCGTAACGTTGCTTGTTATAATATATACTCCGTAACGTAACTTGTTATTATATACGCTCCGTAACGTAGCTTGTTATAATATATTCTCCGTAACGTAGCTTGTTACAATATATACTCCGTAACATAACTAGCTATAATATATACTCCGTAACGTAACTTGTTATAATATATACTCCGTAACGTAACTTGTTGTAATATATACTCCGTAACGTAACGTGTTATAATATATACTCCGTAACGTAACTTGTTATAATATATTCTCCGTAACGTAGCTTGCTACAATATATACTCCGTAACGTTACTAGCTATAATATATACTCCGTAACGTAGCTTGTTATAATATATACTCCGTAACGTAGCTTGTTATAATATATACTCCGTAACGTAGTTTGTTATAATATATATTACGTAACGTAGTTTGTTATAATATATACTCCGTAACGTAGTTTGTTATAATATATACTCCGTAACGTAACTAGCTATAATATATACTCCGTAACGTAACTTGTTATAATATATACTACGCAACGTAACTTGTTGTATATATACTCCGTAACGTAACGTTATAATATACTCCGTAACGTACTGTTATAATATATCTCCGTAACGTAGCTTGTTACAATATATACTCCGTAACGTACTGTATAATATATACTCCGTAACGTACTGTTATAATATAACTCGTACTATTGTTATAATATATACTCCGTAACGTAGTTTGTTATAATATATACTCGTAACGTAACTAGTTATAATATATACTCCGTAACGTAGCTTGTTATAATATATACTCGTAACGTAACTTGTTATAATATATACTCCGTAACGTAGCTTGTTATAATATATACTCCGTAACGTAACTAGTTATAATATATACTCCGTAACGTAGCTTGTTATAATATATACTCCGTAACGTAGCTTGTTATAATATATACTCCGTAACGTAACGTGTTATAATATATACTCCGTAACTTGTTATAATATATACTCCGTAACTTGTTATAATATATACTCCGTAACGTAACTTGTTATAATATATACTCCGTAACTAGTTATAATATATACTCCGTAACTTGTTATAATATATACTCCGTAACGTAGCTTGTTATAATATATACTCCGTAACGTAACTTGTTATAATATATACTCGTAACGTAACTAGTTATAATATATACTCCGTAACGTAGCTTGTTATAATATATACTCCGTAACGTAACTAGTTATAATATATACTCCGTAACGTAACTTGTTATAATATATACTCCGTAACGTAGCTTGTTATAATATATACTCCGTAACGTAACTTGTTATAATATATACTCCGTAACGTAGTTTGTTATAATATATACTCCGTAACGTAGCTTGTTATAATATATACTCCGTAACGTAACGTGTTATAATATATACTACGTAACTTGTTATAATATATACTCCGTAACTTGTTATAATATATACTCCGTAACGTAACTTGTTATAATATATACTCCGTAACTAGTTATAATATTTACTCCGTAACTTGTTATAATATATACTCCGTAACTAGTTATAATATATACTCCGTAACTTGTTATAATATATACTCCGTAACTTGTTATAATATATACTCCGTAACTTTTTATAATATATACTCCGTAACTTGTTATAATATATACTCCGTAACTTGTTATAATATATACTCCGTAACTAGTTATAATATATACTCCGTAACTTGTTATAATATATATCCGTAACTTGTTATAATATATACTCCGTAACGTAACTTGTTATAATATATACTCCGTAACGTAACTTGTTATAATATATACTCCGTAACGTAGCTTGTTATAATATATACTCCGTAACGTAACTTGTTATAATATATACTCCGTAACGTAGCTTGTTATAATATATACTCCGTAACGTAGCTTGTTATAATATATACTCCGTAACGTAACTAGTTATAATATATACTCCGTAACGTAACTAGTTATAATATATACCCCGTAACGTAGCTTGTTATAATATATACTCCGTAACGTAGCTTGTTATAATATATACTCCGTAACGTAACTTGTTATAATATATACTCCGTAACGTAACTAGTTATAATATATACTCCGTAACGTAACTTGTTGTAATATATACTCCGTAACGTAGCTTGTTATAATATATACTCCGTAACGTAGCTTGTTATAATATATACTCCGTAACGTAGCTTGTTATAATATATACTCCGTAACGTAGCTTGTTGTAATATATACTCCGTAACGTAGCTTGTTATAATATATACTCCGTAACGTAGTTTGTTATAATATATACTCCGTAACGTAACTTGTTATAATATATACTCCGTAACGTACTTGTAAATATATACCCGTAACGTAGCTTGTTATAATATATACTCCGTACGTAACTTGTTATAATATATACTCCGTAACGTAGCTTGTTATAATATATACTCCGTAACGTAGCTTGTTATAATATATACTCCGTAACGTAACTTGTTATAATATATACTCCGTAACGTAACTTGTTATAATATATACTCCGTAACGTAACTTGTTATAATATATACTCCGTAACTTGTTATAATATATACTCCGTAACGTAACTTGTTATAATATATACTCCGTAACGTAGCTTGTTATAATATATACTCCGTAACGTAGCTTGTTATAATATATACTCCGTAACGTAACTTGTTATAATATATACTCCGTAACGTAACTAGTTATAATATATACTCCGTAACGTAACTTGTTATAATATATACTCCGTAACTTGTTATAATATATACTCCGTAAGGTAACTTGTTATAATATATACTCCGTAACGTAGCTTGTTATAATATATACTCCGTAACGTAGCTTGTTATAATATATACTCCGTAACGTAACTTGTTATAATATATACTCCGTAACGTAACTAGTTATAATATATACTCCGTAACGTAACTTGTTATAATATATACTCCGTAACTTGTTATAATATATACTCCGTAAGGTAACTTGTTATAATATATACTCCGTAACGTAGCTTGTTATAATATATACTCCGTAACGTAGCTTGTTATAATATATACT
>CM026397.1:27732325-27749825 GCA_014843695.1 Archivesica marissinica | reverse complement strand
ACTCCGTAACGTAACTTGTTATAATATATACTCGTAACGTAACTAGTTATAATATATACTCCGTAACGTAGCTTGTTATAATATATACTCCGTAACGTAACTATTTATAATATATACTCCGTAACGTAGCTTGTTATAATATATACTCCGTAACGTAGCTTGTTATAATATATACTCGTAACGTAACGTGTTATAATATATACTCGTAACGTAACTAGTTATAATATATACTCCGTAAAGTAGCTTGTTATAATATATACTCCGTAACGTAACGTGTTATAATATATACTCGTAACGTAACTTGTTATAATATATACTCCGTAACGTAACGTGTTATAATATATACTCGTAACGTAACTAGTTATAATATATACTCCGTAACGTAGCTTGTTATAATATATACTCGTAACGTAACGTGTTATAATATATACTCGTAACGTAGCTTGTTATAATATATACTCGTAACGTAACTAGTTATAATATATACTCCGTAACGTAACTTGTTATAATATATACTCGTAACGTAACTAGTTATAATATATACTCCGTAACGTAACGTGTTATAATATATACTCGTAACGTAACTAGTTATAATATATACTCCGTAACGTAGCTTGTTATAATATATACTCGTAACGTAACGTGTTATAATATATACTCGTAACGTAGCTTGTTATAATATATACTCCTAACGTAACTAGTTATAATATATACTCCGTAACGTAGCTTGTTATAATATATACTCCGTAACGTAGCTTGTTATAATATATACTCGTAACGTAACTTGTTATAATATATACTCCGTAACGTAGCTTGTTATAATATATACTCGTAACGTAACTTGTTATAATATATACTCGTAACGTAACTAGTTATAATATATACTCCGTAACGTAGCTTGTTATAATATATACTCCGTAACGTAACTTGTTATAATATATACTCCGTAACGTAACTTGTTATAATATATACTCGTAACGTAACTTGTTATAATATATACTCCGTAACGTAGCTTGTTATAATATATACTCCGTAACGTAACTAGTTATAATATATACTCCGTAACGTAGCTTGTTATAATATATACTCCGTAACGTAGCTTGTTATAATATATACTCCGTAACGTAACTTGTTATAATATATACTCGTAACGTAACTTGTTATAATATATACTCCGTAACGTAACTAGTTATAATATATACTCCGTAACGTAGCTTGTTATAATATATACTCCGTAACGTAGCTTGTTATAATATATACTCCGTAACGTAACTTGTTATAATATATACTCCGTAACGTAACTTGTTATAATATATACTCCGTAACGTAGCTTGTTATAATATATACTCCGTAACGTAGCTTGTTATAATATATACTCCGTAACGTAGCTTGTTATAATATATACTCCGTAACGTAGCTTGTTATAATATATACTCCGTAACGTAGCTTGTTATAATATATACTCCGTAACGTAACTTGTTATAATATATACTCGTAACGTAACTAGTTATAATATATACTCCGTAACGTAACTTGTTATAATATATACTCCGTAACGTAACTTGTTATAATATATACTCCGTAACGTAACTTGTTATAATATATACTCGTAACGTAACTTGTTATAATATATACTCCGTAACGTAACTTGTTATAATATATACTCCGTAACGTAGCTTGTTATAATATATACTCCGTAACGTAGCTTGTTATAATATATACTCCGTAACGTAGCTTGTTATAATATATACTCCGTAACGTAGCTTGTTATAATATATACTCCGTAACGTAGCTTGTTATAATATATACTCCGTAACACTTTTATAATATATACTCGTAACGTACTAGTTATAATATATACTCCGTAACGTAGCTTGTTATAATATATACTCCGTAACTTGTTATAATATATACTCCGTAACGTAACTTGTTATAATATATACTCCGTAACGTAACTTGTTATAATATATACTCCGTAACGTAGCTTGTTATAATATATACTCGTAACGTATTTTATAATATATACTCCGTAACGTAGCTTGTTATAATATATACTCCGTAACGTAACTTGTTATAATATATACTCCGTAACGTAGCTTGTTATAATATATACTCCGTAACGTAGCTTGTTATAATATATACTCCGTAACGTAGCTTGTTATAATATATACTCCGTAACGTAACGTTTTATAATATATACTCGTAACGTAACTTGTTATAATATATACTCCGTAACGTAGCTTGTTATAATATATACTCCGTAACTTGTTATAATATATACTCCGTAACGTAACTTGTTATAATATATACTCGTAACGTAACTAGTTATAATATATACTCCGTAACGTAGCTTGTTATAATATATACTCGTAACGTAACTAGTTATAATATATACTCCGTAACGTAGCTTGTTATAATATATACTCCGTAACGTAACTAGTTATAATATATACTCCGTAACGTAGCTTGTTATAATATATACTCCGTAACGTAGCTTGTTATAATATATACTCCGTAACGTAACGTGTTATAATATATACTCCGTAACTTGTTATAATATATACTCCGTAACTTGTTATAATATATACTCCGTAACGTAACTTGTTATAATATATACTCCGTAACTAGTTATAATATATACTCCGTAACTTGTTATAATATATACTCCGTAACGTAGCTTGTTATAATATATACTCCGTAACGTAACTTGTTATAATATATACTCGTAACGTAACTAGTTATAATATATACTCCGTAACGTAGCTTGTTATAATATATACTCCGTAACGTAACTAGTTATAATATATACTCCGTAACGTAACTTGTTATAATATATACTACGTAACGTAGCTTGTTATAATATATACTCCGTAACGTAACGTGTTATAATATATACTCCGTAACGTAGTTTGTTATAATATATACTCCGTAACGTAGCTTGTTATAATATATACTCCGTAACGTAACGTGTTATAATATATACTACGTAACTTGTTATAATATATACTCCGTAACTTGTTATAATATATACTCCGTAACGTAACTTGTTATAATATATACTCCGTAACTAGTTATAATATTTACTCCGTAACTTGTTATAATATATACTCCGTAACTAGTTATAATATATACTCCGTAACTTGTTATAATATATACTCCGTAACTTGTTATAATATATACTCCGTAACTTTTTATAATATATACTCCGTAACTTGTTATAATATATACTCCGTAACTTGTTATAATATATACTCCGTAACTAGTTATAATATATACTCCGTAACTTGTTATAATATATAATCCGTAACTTGTTATAATATATACTCCTTAACGTAACGTGTTATAATAGATACTCCGTAGCGTAACTTGTTATAATATATACTCCGTAACGTAGCTTGTTATAACATATACTCCGTAACGTAACTTGTTATAATATATACTCCGTAACGTAGCTTGTTATAATATATACTCCGTAACGTAGCTTGTTATAATATATACTCCGTAACGTAACTAGTTATAATATATACTCCGTAACGTAACTAGTTACAATATATACCCCGTAACGTAGCTTGTTAAAATATATACTCCGTAACGTAGCTTGTTATAATATATACTCCGTAACGTAACTCGTTATAATATATACTCCGTAACGTAACTAGTTATAATATATACTCCGTAACGTAACTTGTTGTAATATATACTCCGTAACGTAGCTTGTTATAATATATACTCCGCAACGTAGCTTGTTATAATATGTACTCCGTAACGTAGCTTGTTATAATATATACTCCGTAACGTAGCTTGTTGTAATATATACTCCGTAACGTAACGTGTTATAATATATACTCCGTAACGTAGTTTGTTATAATATATACTCCGTAACGTAACTTGTTATAATATATACTCCGTAACGTAACGTTTTATAATATATACTCCATAACTTGTTATAATATATACTCCGTAACGTAGCTTGTTATAATATATCCTCCGTAACGTTGCTTGTTATAATATATACCCCGTAACGTAACTAGTTATAATATATACTCCGTAACGTAACTTGTTATAATATATACTCCGTAACGTAACGTGTTATAATATATACTCCGTAACGTAACTTGTTATAATATATACTCCGTAACGTAACTTGTTATAATATATACTCCGTAACGTAGCTTGTTATAATATATACTCCGTAACGTAACGTGTTATAATATATACTCCGTAACGTAGCTTGTTATAATATATACTCCGTAACGTAACTAGTTATAATATATACTCCGCAACGTAACTAGTTATAATATATACTCCGTAACGTAACGTGTTATAATATATACTCCGTAACGTAGCTTGTTATAATATATACTCCGTAACGTAGCTTGTTATAATATATACTCCGTAACGTAGCTTGTTATAATATATACTCCGTAACGTAGCTAGTTATAATATATACTCCGTAACGTAGCTTGTTATAATATATACTCCATAGCTTGTTGTAATATATACTCCGTAACGTACCTTGTTATAATATATACTCCGTAACGTAGCTAGTTACAGTAAATACAGATACACCTGTATTGTGCAGCCAGCCAAGGGAATTATACAACGTGGCTGCTTAATATAGTTTATTTAAAATCTATTAACATTTGTGTGTTTTACGTTTATTTATCGTCGCTACCGGTTGCCCATATGAACGACGCCTCCTGAAGAGATTAATAATTTTAGATTTTTGAAGGAAAGTGCAATGATACAGACAGAGACCCATTACAGAGTCTCCTCTGGTTCTTTTACGTGCACGGTGTAAAGCACCGACACGAGACCTCGGTTTAACGTCCCATCTGAAAGACTGTTAATTGTATTAGGGTCAGACGGGGGATCGAACCTGCGATCCCTGGATTACCAGTCCAGCGTGTTACCACTGGGCTACAGCTCCGTCTGTATCTATTAACAGTCTTTCAATTGGGACTTTAAACCGAGGTCTCGTGTCGGTGCTTTACACCGCGCATGTAAAAGACCCAGATGAGACTCTGGAATGGGTCTCTGTCTGTATCATTGCACTATCCTCAATAATATAACTTGATTAATTTCTACAGGAGGCGTCGCTCATATGAGCAACCGGTAGCGACGATAAATAAACGTAAAACTCACACACACAAATTGAATCATACATAATTTGTAAGTAGTTGTTTTTTTGTGTGTTGTTTTTTTGTGTAATATTATCGCCGATAATTTAAGAATCGTACTTTGTCTGGAGCCTCATTGCACTACGTGGCACAACCGCACAACCACTTCGGTTAGTGTGAATGTCCATAATAAGAAATAGTTCCTGTATAAAATGTCTGTTTGCTGTCGAATTAAAAACTACAGACAAAGCAATTACATTGGAATATATTACTTAATAATTAACTGTTCATGATAGTCAGAAAATAGCTAGAATACAAAAGTACACCTAACCGCGCAGGAATATGAAGGGCATCCGGTTGCAGAGAAAATGTCATGTTTTACCGTTTCAAAGCGGTGTAAGATTGAGTTTTCTTTCACTGAGAAAACTCTATCATTCCTTAGAAACCAAACATAATACATTCTGTTTGCAGAAAGAACATCGAATGTGACAAAAACTCAAAGTTAATGAATGAATTGAATGCCTTCCAACAACGAATTGCTGCTTTGGAAAAAGAATTGGCGGAAGCCAAATCAGAGGCACAGGGCCCGCAAGCAAAACTAGGGGCCACACAACAAGAACTTGGAAGGGAGCAGACCAGGAACAGGGACCTTGAAAGAGAGTATGTTACCTTTATCTTTGTCCAAACAAAGAGAGTATGTTACCTTTATCTTTGTCCAAACAAAGAGAATGTTACCTTTATCTTTGTCCAAACAAAGAGAGTATGTTACCGTTATCTTTGTCCAAACAAAGAGAGTATGTTACCTTTATCTGTGTCCAAACAAAGAGAGTATGTTACCTTTATCTTTGTCCAAACAAAGAGAGTATGTTACCTTTATCTTTGTCCAAGCAAAGAGAGTATGTTACCGTTATCTTTGTCCAAACAAAGAGATTATGTTACCTTTATCTTTGTCCAAACAAAGAGAGTATGTTACCTTTATCTTTGTCCAAACAAAGAGAGTATGTTACCGTTATCTGTGTCCAAACAAAGAGAGTATGTTACCTTTATCTTTGTCCAAACAAAGAGAGTATGTTACCTTTATCTTTGTCCAAACAAAGAGAGTATGTTACCTTTATCTTTGTCCAAACAAAGAGATTATGTTACCTTTATCTTTGTCCAAACACAGAGATTATGTTACCTTTATCTTTGTCCAAACACAGAGAGTATGTTACCTTTATCTTTGTCCAAACAAAGAGAGTATGTTACCTTTATCTTTGTCCAAACACAGAGATTATGTTACCTTTATCTTTGTCCAAACAATCACAGCAATAATGTCAAAGATTTGGATGACAGTAGAGTTAATATAACAGGTATTCTGTTCATACGTATATATAGTGAATCCATATCGTATACATATACAAATACACGGGTCTGTTGTCCAGTGGTAACACGCTGGACTAGTAATCTAGCCTGCGATCCCCAGTCTGTCCCTATAAAATTAACAGACTTTCAGATGGGACGTTAAACCGAGATATCGTGTCGGTACTTTACACCGTGCACGTAAAAGAACCAGATGAGACTCTGGAATGGGTCTCTCTGTGTATCATTGCACTATCCTCCAAAAATCTAAAATGACTAATTTCTTCAGGAGGCGTCGCTCATATGGACACCCGGTAGCGACGATAACTAAACGTAAATCACACACACACACATACATACATACATATGCACTCAACAAAATTGCTAATCGGTCGCATACTGGAACCAGCCTTGTCTATGTACACACATCAATCGCATACAGTAACCAGCCTTAATTAATGTACATATAGCAATCGCATACAGGAACCAGCCTTGTTTATGTACTTATATCAATACAGGAACCAGCCTTGTTTAATGTACGTATATCAATCGTATACAGGAACCAGCCTTGTTTATGTACATATATCAATACAGGAACCAGCCTTGTTTAATGTACGTATATCAATCGCATACAGGAACCAGCCTTGTTAATGTACATATATCAATCGCATACAGGAACCATCCTTGTTTAATGTACATATAGCAATCGCATACAGGAACCAGCCTTGTTTAATGTACATAATAGCAATCGCATACAGGAACCAGCCTTGTTTAATGGACGTATATCAATCGCATATAGGAACCAGCCTTGTTTAATGTACATATAGCAATCTCATACAGGAACCAGCCTTGTTTAATGTACATATAGCAATCGCATACAGGAACCAGCCTTGTTTAATGGACGTATATCAATCGCATACATGAACCAGCCTTGTTTAATGTACATACATCATTCGCATACAGGAACCAGCCTTGTTTAATGTACATAAATCAATCGCATACAGGAACCAGCCTTGTTTATGTACATATATCAATACAGGAACCAGCCTTTTAATGTACATATAGCAATCGCATACAGGAACCAGCCTTGTTTATGACATATATCAATACAGGAACGTTTTTTTTTGTGGCAGCTTGTTTATGTACATATATCAATACAGAACCAGCCTTGTTTAATGTACTATACATCGCATACAGGAACCAGCCTTGTTTATGTACATATAGCAATCGCATACAGGAACCAGCCTTGTTTAATATACATATATCATCGCATACGGAACCAGCCTTGTTTATGTACATATATCAATACAGGAACCAGCCTTGTTTAATGTACATATAGCAATCGCATACAGGAACCAGCCTTGTTTATGTACATATATCAATACAGGAACCAGCCTTGTTTAATGTACGTATATCAATCGCATACAGGAACCAGCTTTGTTTATGTACATATATCAATACAGCAACCAGCCTTGTTTAATGTACGTATATCAGTCGCATACAGGAACCAGCCTTGTTTAATGTACATATAGCAATCGCATACAGGAACCAGCCTTGTTTAATATACATATATCAATCGCATACAGGAACCAGCCTTGTTTATGTACATATATCAATACAGGAACCAACCTTGTTAAATGTACGTATATCAATCGCATACAGGAACCAGCCTTGTTTATGTACATATATCAATACAGGAACCAGCCTTGTTTAATGTACATATAGCAATCGCATACAGGAACCAGCCTTGTTTAATGTACATATATCAATCGCATACAGGAACCAGCCTTGTTTAATGTACATATAGCAATCGCATACAGGAACCAGCCTTGTTTAATGTACATAATAGCAATCGCATACTGGAACCAGCCTTGTTTAATGGACGTATATCAATCGCATATAGGAACCAGCCTTGTTTAATGTACATATAGCAATCTCATACAGGAACCAGCCTTGTTTAATGTACATATAGCAATCGCATACAGGAACCAGCCTTGTTTATGTACATATATCAATACAGGAACCAGCTTTGTTTAATGTACATATAGCAATCGCATACAGGAACCAGCCTTGTTTAATGGACGTATATCAATCACATAAGGAACCAGCCTTGTTTAATATACATATATCAATCGCATACAGGAACCAGCCTTGTTTATGTACATATATCAATACAGGAACCAGCCTTGTTTAATGTACATATAGCAATCGCATACAGGAACCAGCCTTGTTTATGTACATATATCAGTACAGGAACCAGCCTTGTTTAATGTACATATAGCAATCGCATACAGGAACCAGCCTTGTTTAATGGACGTATATCAATCACATACAGGAACCAGCCTTGTTTAATATACATATATCAATCGCATACAGGAACCAGCCTTGTTTATGTACATATATCAATACAGGAACCAGCCTTGTTTAATGTACATATAGCAATCGCATACAGGAACCAGCCTTGTTTATGTACATATATCAATACAGGAACCAGCCTTGTTTAATGTACATATAGCAATCGCATACAGGAACCAGCCTTGTTTATGTACATATATCAATACAGGAACCAGCCTTGTTTAATGTACGTATATCAATCGCATACAGGAACCAGCCTTGTTTAATGTACATATATCAATCGCATACAGGAACCAGCCTTGTTTAATGTACATATAGCAATCGCATACAGGAACCAGCCTTGTTTAATGTACATAATAGCAATCGCATACAGAAACCAGCCTTGTTTAATGGACGTATATCAATCGCATATAGGAACCAGCCTTGTTTAATGTACATATAGCAATCTCATACAGGAACCAGCCTTGTTTAATGTACATATAGCAATCGCATACAGGAACCAGCCTTGTTTATGTACATATATCAATACAGGAACCAGCTTTGTTTAATGTACATATAGCAATCGCATACAGGAACCAGCCTTGTTTAATGGACGTATATCAATCACATAAGGAACCAGCCTTGTTTAATATACATATATCAATCGCATACAGGAACCAGCCTTGTTTATGTACATATATCAATACAGGAACAAGCCTTGTTTAATGTACATATAGCAATCGCATACAGGAACCAGCCTTGTTTATGTACATATATCAGTACAGGAACCAGCCTTGTTTAATGTACATATAGCAATCGCATACAGGAACCAGCCTTGTTTATGTACATATATCAATACAGGAACCAGCCTTGTTTAATGTACATATAGCAATCGCATACAGGAACCAGCCTTGTTTATGTACATATATCAATACAGGAACCAGCCTTGTTTAATGTACACATAGCAATCGCATACATGAACCAGCCTTGTTTATGTACATATATAAATTTATTACGTCATTTCTACCACAGGCTTGACCAAGAAAAGACGCGGAGCAAGGAAATGCAGGATAAAGTTAGAGACCAACAACAACAAGCTGCATTTAAGGATCAAGTTAGCAGCGAAGAACGCAATGATGCTGCTAGTAGGCATTTTTGACTTATATCTACTATTCTAACACGACCCAGCTAATAACATACATACTTGTAGAGTAAAATCTATCTCGGGTTATTCTGCGATATACCTACCTTGAACTATGATGCGCGAGCACAGTGTTTTGGCTATTCCATTTATACAATTTTATGAATGAAAGTCACGTGATGTGTGTAAAAAATACCGTGGGAATTCACGGAAGTGAGCTATTTTTAGAATCAGATAATCTCTTGTCCGTCTTGTTTTTCTGTTAAGTAACGTTTCAGTTTTATTTGACAAAGTAAATACAATTATTGATCAGTTACAACTTTTGTTCATCTATGCACTAGATTGATATTTTCCATAAATATAACGTCATCACCCCTTACGCGGGAGGAAATTTCGAAAGCCAAATGCAGCGGCGTTTGAAGAAAATACTCTTTTAAAATTATTAGAAGTAAGTCGTGTTAGAATCGACCTTCGTGATATATTTCTACGCATAAGAACTTCAAACTCGGGTTATTCTGCGATATACCACGGTTGATACTTATTATTTCTTAAATATTAACATCACTATTGCATTTCCTTCGATCAACGTATATGCCCTGATTGCTTACCCTTTCATATAAGGGTTTCCAACTACTGATATGCAGCTGACATGCGTACTCAAAGTTGCGGGCATGCGTATTAACAGTGTTAGGCAGCGTTCATGCAGGGATCACAGATTCGATCCCGCGTCTGACCCTACTAAAATGAACAGTCTTTCAGATGGGACTTTAAACCGCAGTATCGCGTCGGTTCCTTACATCGTGCACGTAAAAGAACCAGAGGAGATTCTGGAATGGGCCTCTGTCTGTACCATTGCAATATCCTCCAATTTCTAAAAATGACTAATCTCTTCAGGAGGCGTTGCTCATATGCACAACCGGTAGCGACGATGCATAAACGTAAACATGTTTCTTATTTTATTTGATTCCCCTCACCCCCTGTGTGAGGCCCCTCATTTATTATCTCTCTCTCTAATATACTGTTACCAAAACGAAACTGTACAGTTGTCTTAGAGGTAAAATTTATATCATTTTAAGAAAAATAAATATAGACAGATTTGGACGTCTATGCGCTTAAATATTGGATAAATTAGTGCAATGTGTGATGGATTATTTCTTCACTCTTCTCAGGAACTAGTTATGATACGGTCTTACGGAAAAGACCGTATCATAAACAGCTCCTGAGAAATAACGCATGTGCACTTACTGCTCGTAATTAACCAGCTCCTGAGAAATAACGCAGGTGCACATACTGCCCGTAATTAACCAGCTCCTGAGAAATAACGCACGTGCATTCACTGCCCGTAATTAACCAGCTCCTGAGAAATAACGCACGTGCATTCACTGTCCGTAATTAAACAACTCCTGAGAAATAACGCACGTGCACATACTGCCCGTAATTAACCAGCTCCTGAGAAATAACGCACGTGCATTCACTGCCCGTAATTAACCAGCTCCTGAGAAATAACGCACGTGCATTCACTGCCCGTAATTAACCAGCTCCTGAGAAATAACGCACGTGCACTTACTGCCCGTAATTAACCAGCTCCTGAGAAATAACGCACGTGCACTTACTGCCCGTAATTAACCAGCTCCTGAGAAATAACGCACATGCATTCACTGCCCGTAATTAACCAGTTTCTGAGAAATTAGTTCAACTAATGAAGTTAAGATCGTGAACATGAAACTGAAATAATTAATTCCTGAAGATAAGATAGTGAATTCGTGAAATCTTTAATTCGTGACGCTGAAGTCGTGAAATCTTGAAGATGTAGTCGTTAACTCGTGTAATATAATGTATACAACATATTAGCTCAATTGCGAAACAAGTTCTTACAACTTATATTAATCACTCTCGAGACCTCATTCCTGATGGAATCCATCGCCACGAGGAAGAGAGAAGAGGCAGCGTGGACTTTAAATTTCTTGCCTAATGGCACAATCGTAACGGCTCCAGCGAGGCACGAACTCCGGACCTTTCGCACCTGAAGCGAACGCGCATCCTCTGCGGTATCACGACTTCTACGTGTAATATAAATGACCACTGTATGCTCGACCTCTTCTAATTCACAGTCTACGCATGCGCATTTGCATTAAGGACGTGTCCGGTACATATCTTTGTAAAGTTGTAAAACAACAAATAAATTGCCAATGTAATACATAGTATTATTATTATAGTAAAAAACATACGGTCTGTTCATTTATATTTCCAATCTTTCATTTCTTCTGATACCACATCCACTGTGACGAGGTATTCAAATCCGCCTGAAACACACCAAGAATATTTCCAATTTTAAGTTTCAAATAGCCAGTGCTCGCCTGTGAATAACGTCACTGTGTTTACACACTGTATTCCTCCGCCAAATAATACTGTATATCAACCTTCACCTTACAATGGCCTGCATTCTTATACCACATATATTCTACACAACAACTAGTCTGAAGTCTTCTCAAGTTACATAATTTCTCAAAAAACACAAACGCTATACACTGCCTGTCATGAAAATGCATTTTTACCCCAAAAAAAGTTACTATATTAGTTATTGGGATTACATTCGACCGCGGATGCACTTCTGCCTATTTACTTATATACAACCTTAGTAGTCAGAGATCAAACTTCGTCTTAACATTGTATGATACTGAAGGGGGCATAACACCTAGTTATACATACAGTCAATATTGTAAGAGTTAGTCCTCGACATAAGACTTTAAATATTAAGGTACAGTCAAACTGGGAAGGGCTTAATGTAATGTGGTTAGAACTTGCTGCCCAACCCATTTGCTTGTGTTATGTTGTATTATTATTGTGTAACTACATGTATATATAGGCAATACAATGTGGTTAAATTAAATTAATTAAGTCAAATTTGATGGAAATACCACATCTATTAAAATACTCTGTATCATAGCAATATCCTCCAAAAATCTAAAATGACTAAGCTCTTCAGGTGGCGTCGCTCATATGGGTAACCGGTAGCGACGATAAATAAACGTAAAACACGATTTCATTCTCACGAACTTTGCGAGTTCTAAAGTTCAACATCTAGAATTCATGAATTCACGATTTATACAAATTTCGTGAGAATGAAATCGTGTTTTACGTTTATTTATCGTCGCTACCGGTTACCCATATGAGCGACGCCACCTGAAGAGATTAGTCATTTTAGATTTTTGGAGGATAGTGCTATGATACAGACAGAGACCCATTCCAGAGCCTCCTCTGGTTCTGTTACGTGCACGGTGTAAAGCACCGACACGAGACCTCGGCTTAAAGTCCCATCCGAAATACTGTTCATTTTATTAGGGTCAGACGGGGGGTCGAACCTGCGAACCCTGGATTACCAGTCCAACGTATTACCACTGGACTACAGATACGTCTGTATGAACTAATGAATTCGGGAAGTTAAAGTATAAGCAACAGCATCTTGAACGTGTGGTGATTTCATATTATATTTTATGAAACTAGTTTCGAATATCTGCATATCAACTTGCAGTTTACCATAATTGGGTTTTCTACACGTCTTATATTGTTAGTGGAAACAGACGGACATAATCAAAATATTGAAAATTGAAATAACTGTTATGCATATTTAAAATGTAACAAAAACAATGGTTATTTCGGAAAATAATAATAATAAAAATAATTTGTAATCTTCGCTCAGTGAATATATACATACATATATGCATGTGGTATTATACATATATGCATGTGGTATTATACATATATACATGTGGTATTATACATATATGCATGTGGTATTATACATATATACATGTGGTAGTATACATATATGCATGTGGTATTATACATATATGCATGTGGTATTATACATATATACATGTGGTATTATACATATATGCATGTGGTATTATACATATATACATGTGGTATTATACATATATGCATGTGGTATTATACATATATACATGTGGTATTATACATATATGCATGTGGTATTATACATATATGCATGGGGTATTATACATATATACATGTGGTATTATACATATATACATGTGGTATTATACATATATGCATGTGGTATTATACATATATGCATGTGGTATTATACATATATGCATGTGGTATTATACATATATACATGTGGTATTATACATACATACATGGGGTATTATACATATATACATGGGGTATTATACATGCATACATACATGGGGTATTATACATGCATACATACATGGGGTATTATACACGCATACATACATGGGGTATTATACATACATACATACATGGGGTATTATACATATATACATGGGGTATTATACATGCATACATACATGGGGTATTATACATGCATACATGGGGTATTATACATGATACATACTGGGGATTATACATATATACATGGGGTATATACATGCATACATACATGGGGTATTATACATGCATACATACATGGGGTATTATACATATATACATGTGGTATTATACATGCATACATACATGGGGTATTATACATGCATACATACATGGGGTATTATACATATATACATGTGGTATTATACATATATACATACATGGGGTATTATACATATATACATGTGGTATTATACATATATACATGTGGTATTATACATATATACATGTGGTATTATACATATATACATGTGGTATTATACATATATACATGGGGTATTATACATATATACATGTGGTATTATACATACATACATACATGGGGTATTATACATATATACATGTGGTATTATACATGTATACATACATGGGGTATTATACATATATACATGTGGTATTATACATATATACATGTGGTATTATACATATATACATGTGGTATTATACATATATACATGTGGTATTATACATACATACATGTGGTATTATACATGCATACATACATGGGGTATTATACATATATACATGTGGTATTATACATATATACATAACATGGGGTATTATACATATATACATGTGGTATTATACATACATACATGGGGTATTATACATGCATACATACATGGGGTATTATACATATATACATACATGGGGTATTATACATGTATACATACATGGGGTATTATACATGCATACATACATGGGGTATTATACATATATACATGGGGTATTATACATATATAGATGTGGTATTATACATATATACATGGGGTATTATACATATATACATTGTGGTATTATACATATATACATGGGGTATTATACATACATACATGGGGTATTATACATATATACATGGGGTATTATACATATATACATGTGGTATTATACATATATGCATGTGGTATTATACATATATGCATGTGGTATTATACATATATACATGTGGTATTATACATACATACATGTGGTATTATACATATATACATGGGTATTATACATAATACATTGGGGTATTATACATATATACATATGGGGTATTATACATATATACATGTGGTATTATACATATATACATTGTGGTATTATACATACATACATACATGGGGTATTATACATATATACATACATGGGGTATTATACATACATACATACATGGGGTATTATACATATATACATACATGGGGTATTATACATGCATACATACATGGGGTATTATACATATATACATGGGGTATTATACATATATACATGTGGTATTATACATATATACATGTGGTATTATACATATATACATGTGGTATTATACATGCATACATGGGGTATTATACATATATACATACATGGGGTATTATACATATATACATACATGGGGTATTATACATATATACATACATGGGGTATTATACATATATACATACATGGGGTATTATACATGCATACATACATGGGGTATTATACATATATACATGTGGTATTATACATATATACATGTGGTATTATACATATATGCATGTGGTATTATACATATATGCATGTGGTATTATACATACATACATGGGGTATTATACATGCATACATACATGGGGTATTATACATGCATACACACATGGGGTATTATACATGCATACATACATGTGGTATTATACATATATACATGGGGTATTATACATGCATACATTGTGGTATTATACATGATATACATGGGGTATTATACATATATACATGGGGTATTATACATATATACATGGGGTATTATACATGCATACATACATGGGGTATTATACATGCATACATACATGGGGTATTATACATGCATACATGGGGTATTATACATATATACATGTGGTATTATACATACATACATACATGGGGTATTATACATGCATACATACATGGGGTATTATACATGATAATACATGGGGTATTATACATACATACATGGGGTATTATACATGCATACATACATGGGGTATTATACATGCATACATACATGGGGTATTATACATATATACATGTGGTATTATACATATATACATTGGGGTATTATACATATATACATGTGGTATTATACATATATACATGTGGTATTATACATATATACATGTGGTATTATACATATATACATGTGGTATTATACATATATACATGGGGTATTATACATATATACATGGGGTATTATACATACATACATGGGTATTATACATATATACATGTGGTATTATACATATATACATGGGGTATTATACATATATACATACATGGGGTATTATACATATATACATGTGGTATTATACATACATACATGGGGTATTATACATATATACATACATGGGGTATTATACATATATACATACATGGGGTATTATACATATATACATACATGGGGTATTATACATATATACATACATGGGGTATTATACATGCATACATACATGGGGTATTATACATATATACATGTGGTATTATACATATATACATGTGGTATTATACATACATACATGGGGTATTATACATATATACATGTGGTATTATACATATATGCATGTGGTATTATACATATATGCATGTGGTATTATACATATATGCATGTGGTATTATACATATATACATGTGGTATTATACATACATACATGTGGTATTATACATATATACATGGGGTATTATACATATATACATGTCGTATTATACATATATGCATTATACATATATGAATGTGGTATTATACATATATACATGTGGTATTATACATATATGCATGTGGTATTATACATATATGCATGTGGTATTATGCATATATACATGTGGTATTATACATATATACATGTGGTATTATACATATATGCATGTGGTATTATACATATATGCATGTGGTATTATACATATATACATGTGGTATTATACATATATACATGTGGTATTATACATATATACATGTGGTATTATACATATATACATGTGGTATTATACATATATGCACGTGGTATTATACATACATACGTGTGGTATTATACATGCATACATACATGGGGTATTATACATGCATACATACATGGGGTATTATACATGCATACATGTGGTATTATACATGCATACATGTGGTATTATACATATATACATGTGGTATTATACATACATACATGGGGTATTA
>CM026397.1:27689059-27731325 GCA_014843695.1 Archivesica marissinica | reverse complement strand
CATATATACAGGTATATACATACATACATGGGTATTATACATATATGCACGTGGTATTATACATACATACGGTGGTATTATACATGCATACATACATGGGGTATATACATGCAACATACATGGGGTATATACATACATACATGTGGTATTATACATACATACATGGGGTATTATACATACATACATGGGGTATTATACATACATACATGTGGTATTATACATGCATACATACATGGGGTATTATACATATATCATACATGTGGTATTACATGCATACATACATGGGGTATTATACATGCATACATACATGGGTATTATACATACATACATGGGGTATTATACATGCATACATACATGGGGTATTATACATACATACATGTGGTATTATACATGCATACATACATGGGGTATTATACATATATACATGTGGTATTATACATATATACATGTGGTATTATACATACATACATGTGGAATTATACATGCATACATACATGGGGTATTATACATACATACATGTGGTATTATACATGCATACATACATGGGGTATTATACATACATACATGTGGTATTATACATGCATACATACATGGGGTATTATACATATATACATGTGGTATTATACATATATACATGTGGTATTATACATACATACATGTGGAATTATACATGCATACATACATGGGGTATTATACATACATACATGTGGTATTATACATGCATACATACATGGGGTATTATACATACATACATGTGGTATTATACATGCATACATACATGGGGTATTATACATATATACATGTGGTATTATACATATATACATGTGGTATTATACATACATACATGTGGAATTATACATCATACATACATGGGGTATTATACATACATACATGGGTATTATACATACATACATACATGGGGTATTATACATACATACATGGGTATTATACATACATACATACATGGGGTATTATACATATATACATACATACATACATGGGGTATTATACATATATACATGGGGTATTATACATATATACATACATGGGGGGATTATACATACATACATACATGGGGGTATTATACATATACATGGGGATTATACATACATACATACATGGGGTATTATACATATATACATACATACATACATACATGGGGTATTATACATACATACATACATGGGGTATTATACATGCATACATACATGGGGTATTATACATATATACATACATGGGGTATTATACATCATACATACATGGGGTATAATATACATACATACATACATACATACATACATTACATACATAATACATACATACATACATACCATACAATACATACATACATACATACTACATACATACATAATACATACATACATGGGTACATACATACATACATACATGGGGTATTACATCATACAACACATGGGGTATTATACATGCATACATACATGGGTATATATACATTCATACATACATGGGGTATTATACATGCATACATACATGGGGTATTATACAACATACATACATGGGTATTACATATATACATGGGTATTATACATATATACATGGGGTATTATACATATATACATGGGGTATTATACATACATACATGGGGTATTATACATACATACATGGGGTATATACATGACATACATACATGGGGTATTATACATGCATACATACATGGGCTATTATACATGCATACATACATGGGGTATTATACATGCATACATAGATGTAGTATTATAAATATATACATGGGGTATTATACATACATACATAGATGTGGTATTATAAATACATACATGGGGTATTATACATACATACATGGGGTATTATACATACATACATGGGGTATTATACATGCATACAATGGGGTATTATACATACATACATGGGGTATTATACATGCATACATGGGGTAATACATGCATCATGGGGTATTATACATATATACATGGGGTATTATACATATATACATGGGGTAGTATACATATATACATGGGGTATTATACATATATACATGGGGTATTATACATATATACATGTGGTATTATACATACATACATGGGGTATTATACATATATACATACATGGGGTATTATACATATATACATGGGGTATTATACATATATACATGGGGTATATACATATATATACATGGGGTATTATACATGCATACACACATGGGGTATTATACATGCATACATACATACATGGGGTATTATACATGCATACATACATGGGGTATTATACATATATACATACATGGGGTATTATACATGCATACATACATGGGGTATTATACATATATACATGTGGTATTATACATACATACATACATGGGGTATTATACATATATACATGTGGTATTATACATACATACATTGGTATTATACATATATACATGTGGTATTATACATATATACATATGGATTATACATACATACATGGGTATTATACATATTACATGGGATTAACATATATACATGGATATACATATACATGGGGTATTATACATATATACATGTGGTATTATACATATATACATGTGGTATTATACATACATACATGTGGTATTATACATATATACATGTGGTATTATACATATATACATGTGGTATTATACATGCATACATGTGGTATTATACATATATACATGGGGTATTATACATACATACATGGGGTATTATACATGCATACATACATGGGGTATTATACATATATACATGGGGTATTATACATATATACATGTGGTATTATACATACATACATGTGGTATTATACATATATACATACATGGGGTATTATACATACATACATGGGGTATTATACATATATACATACATGGGGTATTATACATATATACATGTGGTATTATACATATATACATGTGGTATTATACATATAATACATATGGTATTATACATACATACATGGGGTATTATACATACATACATGTGGTATTATACATATATACATGTGGTATTATACATATATACATGTGGTATTATACATATATACATGGGGTATTATACATATATACATGGGGTATTATACATACATACATGTGGTATTATACATATATACATGTGGTATTATACATATATACATGGGGTATTATACATATATACATGGGGTATTATACATCATACATACATGGGGTATTATACATGCATACATACATGGGGTATTATACATATATACATACATGGGGTATTATACATGCATACATACATGGGGTATTACACATATATACATGTGGTATTATACATATATACATGGGGTATTATATATATATACATGGGGTATTATACATATATACATACATGGGGTATTATACATATATACATGTGGTATTATACATATATACATGGGGTATTATACATATATATACATGGGGTATTATACATATATACATGTGGTATTATACATATATACATGTGGTATTATACATATATACATGTGGTATTATACATATATACATGTGGTATTATACATATATACATGGGTATTATACATATATACATGGGGTATTATACATATATACATGTGGTATTATACATATATACATGTGGTATTATACATATATACATGTGGTATTATACATATATACATACATGTGGTATTATACATATAACATACATGGGGTATTATACATATATACATACATGGGGTATTATACATGCATACATACATGGGGTATTATACATATATACATGTGGTATTATACATATATACATGTGGTATTATACATATATACATGTGGTATTATACATATATACATGTGGTATTATACATGCATACATGGGGTATTATACATATATACATACATGGGGTATTATACATATATACATACATGGGGTATTATACATATATACATACATGGGGTATTATACATATATACATACATGGGGTATTATACATGCATACATACATGGGGTATTATACATATATACATGTGGTATTATACATATATACATGTGGTATTATACATATATGCATGTGGTATTATACATATATGCATGTGGTATTATACATACATACATGGGGTATTATACATGCATACATACATGGGGTATTATACATGCATACACACATGGGGTATTATACATGCATACATACATGTGGTATTATACATATATACATGGGGTATTATACATGCATACATGTGGTATTATACATATATACATGGGGTATTATACATATATACATGGGGTATTATACATATATACATGGGGTATTATACATATATACATACATGGGGTATTATACATATATACATGTGGTATTATACATATATACATGTGGTATTATACATATATACATGTGGTATTATACATATATACATACATGGGGTATTATACATACATACATGGGGTATTATACATATATACATGGGGTATTATACATACATACATGGGGTATTATACATGCATACATACATGGGGTATTATACATATATACATGGGGTATTATACATATATACATGGGGTATTATACATCATACATACATGGGGTATTATACATGCATACATACATGGGGTATTATACATGCATACATACATGGGGTATTATACATGCATACATACATGTGGTATTATACATATATACATGGGGTATTATACATGCATACATGTGGTATTATACATATATACATGGGGTATTATACATATATACATGGGTATTATACATATATACATGAGGTATTATACATATATACATGTGGTATTATACATATATACATGTGGTATTATACATGCATACATACATGGGGTATTATACATGCATACATACATGGGGTATTATACATATATACATGTGGTATTATACATACATACATACATGGGGTATTATACATATATACATACATGGGGTATTATACATACATACATGGGGTATTATACATACAAACATGGGGTATTATACATGCATACATACATGGGGTATTATACATATATACATACATGGGGTATTATACATATATACATGTGGTATTATACATACATACATACATACATACATGGGGTATTATACATATATACATGGGGTATTATACATATATACATGTGGTATTATACATATATACATGTGGTATTATACATATATACATGTGGTATTATACATACATACATGGGGTATTATAATATAATACATGGGGTATTATACATAATACATGGGGTATTATACATACATACATGGGGTATTATACATATATACATATGGGGTTATACATGCATACATACATGGGTATTATACATACATACATGGGGTATTATACATATACATACATGGGGTATTATACATATATACATGTGGTATTATACATATATACATGTGGTAACAAAACAAAACAACAACATTATACATACATACATGTGGTATTATACATATATACATGTGGTATTATACATATATACATGTGGTATTATACATATATACATGGGGTATTATACATATATACATGTGGTATTATACATATATACATGTGGTATTATACATATATACATGGGGTATTATACATATATACATACATGAGGTATTATACATATATACATACATGGGGTATTATACATCATACATACATGTGGTATTATACATATATACATGGGGTATTATACATATATACATGGGGTATTATACATATATACATACATGGGGTATTATACATATATACATGTGGTATTATACATATATACATGGGGTATTATACATATATATACATGGGGTATTATACATATATACATACATGGGGTATTATACATATATACATGTGGTATTATACATATATACATGTGGTATTATACATATATACATGTGGTATTATACATATATACATGTGGTATTATACATATATACATGGGGTATTATACATATATACATGGGTATTATACATACATACATACATGTGGTATTATACATATATACATGGGGTATTATACATATATACATGGGGTATTATACATATATACATGTGGTATTATACATCATACATGGGGTATTATACATATATACATACATGGGGTATTATACATATATACATACATGGGGTATTATACATATATACATACATGGGGTATTATACATATATACATACATGGGGTATTATACATATATACATACATGGGGTATTATACATATATACATACATGGGGTATTATACATCATACATACATGGGGTATTATACATATATACATGTGGTATTATACATATATACATGTGGTATTATACATATATGCATGTGGTATTATACATATATGCATGTGGTATTATACATACATACATGGGGTATTATACATGCATACATACATGGGGTATTATACATGCATACACACATGGGGTATTATACATGCATACATACATGTGGTATTATACATATATACATGGGGTATTATACATACATACATGGGGTATTATACATATATACATGGGGTATTATACATATATGCATGTGGTATTATACATACATACATGGGGTATTATACATGATAACACATGGGTATTCATACATACATACATGTGGTATTATACATATATACATGTGGTATTATACATATATACATGGGGTATTATACATATATACATGTGGTATTATACATATATACATGGGGTATTATACATACATACATGGGGTATTATACATATATACATGTGGTATTATACATATATACATGTGGTATTATACATATATACATGTGGTATTATACATATATACATGTGGTATTATACATATATACATGGGGTATTATACATATATACATGGGGTATTATACATATAACATACATGGGGTATTATACATATACATACATGGGGTATTATACATATATACATGTGGTATTATACATATATACATGTGGTATTATACATATATACATGTGGTATTATACATATATACATGGGGTATTATACATACATACATGGGGTATTATACATATATACATACATGGGGTATTATACATATAATACATGGGGTATTATACATATATACATGGGGTATTATACATATATACATACATGGGGTATTATACATATATACATGGGGTATTATACATATATACATGTGGTATTATACATATATACATGTGGTATTATACATATATACATGGGGTATTATACATACATACATGGGGTATTATACATATATACATGGGGTATTATACATACATACATGGGGTATTATACATCATACATACATGGGGTATTATACATATATACATGGGGTATTATACATATATACATGGGGTATTATACATATATACATGGGGTATTATACATATATACATGGGGTATTATACATATATACATGGGGTATTATACATATATACATGGGTATTAACAACATACATGGGGTATTATACATATATACATGTGGTATATACATAATACATGTGGTATTATACATATATACATGTGGTATTATACATATATACATACATGGGGATTATACATACATACATGGTATTAACATATACATGGTATATAATACATGGGTATTATACATCATACATACATGGGGTATTATACATATATACATGGGGTATTATACATATATACATGGGGTATTATACATATATACATGGGGTATTATACATACATACATGGGGTATTATACATGCATACATACATGGGGTATTATACATATATACATGGGGTATTATACATATATACATGGGGTATTATACATGCATACATACATGGGGTATTATACATGCATACATACATGGGGTATTATACATGCATACATACATGGGGTATTATACATGCATACATACATGTGGTATTATACATATATACATGGGGTATTATACATGCATACATGTGGTATTATACATATATACATGGGGTATTATACATATATACATGTGGTATTATACATATATACATGTGGTATTATACATATATACATGTGGTATGATACATATATACATGTGGTATTATACATGCATACATACATGGGGTTTTATACATGCATACATACATGGGGTATTATACATATATACATGTGGTATTATACATATATACATGTGGTATTATACATATATACATGTGGTAATATACATGCATACATGCATGGGGTATTTACATACATTTAATTTGAATGTATGATTGTTGATCTAATACATGCGTGTAAATATTTGTAAATAATGAACTGAATGAATTCATTAAACATATTTTTATATATATATAATAGTATGAAATCTGCACGAGTGTAAGATCCTATATATATGCATTGCATGCACATTGTATATGTATTATTATGATGATGAGCTATGTGATGCTTAAATCAATAAATCATTGGAGAGTGTTTTCTGAAAACTTGTTTTCCAATCCAAACCATTCACAATTTTTGTAATGTGTAACATTTGTTTGTGTTATACGTGTAAATTTAATGGAATAAATACTGTTTAAGCCAACTCTAATAAACACTATCTTCTGTTCTGTATATCGAGAATATTAGATTACTGTCTTATAAATGGCGAGGCTCTGCGGAGCCTTGTATTTTTTTGGAGACGAGCCTAATAAATTAAAATGTATAAGACGGTAGCCTATTATTCTATTTATCCTACATTCTGAGTGTGAACCCGACACAAAAACAAACAAACTAGCCATGACAGCTTACAAACTCGCTACGTACTTGGTAATATGTTGCGCATTGATATTTCTATTTATAGATAAATGATAAATGACATTTCTCTGACAACAGTAGTTTCCAGAGGTGTCTCATCGAGTTGTGTTAATTCATCCCAAACAACCTGAAAGTTTGACTGTACACGACTTTCTTCTTGGGACATTTTCCAAACTCAGCAGACAACACAATGTGACGACAGACGCTTTGTTAATTTACAAACCGTAATCTGGGTAATACAAGTAGTCCGTCACGAAAGCTTTATTAGGCACTGACTAATAAAGCAACAGCAGGCCGTTTTTGTACGTTATTTCGCATGAAGGTAGGATAAATATAAGTATAACTTAGACAAATCTGTGTTTCTACAGGTCACCTGGAACAAGCTAAGAGGCTGATCAGTGACTTAGAGAAGAAGAATGCGGCATTGAAGGGAGAGTGTGCTGATATTCCTAAGCTACTTGAAGAGATAAGGAAAAAGATGGACAAGGATCTACAGGCGTACAAGGATGAGATGGAAGGCTCCAGCAGGAAATCCGTAAGCTTCCATACACGTGTCTATCAACAGCATAGGGCTCTCAATGGTTACGGTCGTTGACTTGTCACTTGTCCCTCACGGCTGTATGTTCGAATCCCACTTGGGGCGTCGAAGTTGTTTCATGTTAGGAAGCTAGCCTGCTGGTAGGTGGTTCTACCAGGGTATGTGTCCATGTATGAAATATTATTTGAAGGCACACATGTGGTTTGCATCCACACATAATAGCTAGATAGTCTCCATATGACATAAAATGGGGTTCGATCCCCCGTCTGACCCTAATAAAATTAACAGTCTTTCGGATGGGACTTTAAACCGAGGTCTTGTATCGGTGCTTTGCACCGTGCACGTAAAAGAACCAGGGGAGACTCTGTAATGGGTCTCTGTCTGTATCATGCACTATCCTCCACAAACTAAAATGACTAATCTCTTCAGGATGCGTCGCTCATATGGGTAACCGGTAGCGACGATAAATAAACCTAAAACAAACACACATATGACATAAGCTGCTCGGGTTCAAACTAAAGTAGATGAATTGCGCATGTCTATGATAGCTGATATGCGTACTCCCTCTTGTCCATATTCAGATTCTAACATCTGTGACATAGATATGAACGATTTTCTATATTATATTATTATAAGTATTTGCGACAGCATGCATAGGAACCGGCTTGATAATGGTTAAAGACATTTTTGCAATAATTTGTGGATAATGGTTAAAGACATTTTTGCAATAATTTGCGGATAATGGTTAAAGACATTTTTGCAATAATTTGTGGATAATGGTTAAAGAAATGTTTGCAATAATTTGCGGATAATGGTTAAAGACATTTTTGCAATAATTTGCGGATAATGGTTAAAGACATTTGAGCAATAACTGTAGTTTATGCGTGAAGTCACTCTTGAATCAGTTCGAGGTTGTTTAGTTAAACTATAGTGCAACAAAAGAAACGATTATTTCAGCTGAAACTAGCGCCTATTTAACATTGCATATTATTTCTACTAGACCGATGTTATAAAGCATGAACTGGATGATCAGTGTAGAATGAACGAACAGCTGAAAGCCGATATTACAAAACTGAATAAAGAGAACGAGAGTCTCATGGCTAGAATCAGATATCTGGAGGGACAAACAGCTGAACTTCGCCAGCAGAAAGGTAACTTAATTCCAGGAAAGGTATCTTAATTCCAGGAAAGGTAGCTTAATTCCAGGAAAGGTAACTTAATTCCAGAAAATGTAACCTAATTCCAGGAAAGGTATATTAATTCCAGGAAAGGTATATTAATTCCAGGAAAGGTATTTTAATTCCAGGAAAGGTATCTTAATTCCAGGAAAGGTAACTTAATTCCTGGAAAGGTAACTTAATTCCAGGAAACGTAACTTAATTTCAGGAAAGGTAACTTAATTCCAGGAAAGGTAGCTTAATTCCAGGAAAGGTATCTTAATTCCAGGAAAGGTATCTTAATCACAAGAAAGATAGTTTTTAATTAATTAACCAGAAAGGTGAATCTAATTCCCAGAATAGTGTTCTAATCACCAGAAATATATTTCTTAATTAATCAACTAGAAAGGTGATTCTAATTCCTAGAGTTTTGTTTTAATCACAATAAATATATGTTTTAATTAATTAGCAAGAATGGTGATATTAATTACCAGGAAGTTAACTGATAGCAAGATAGCACTGTAACCTATCATGAATCGTGTACCACTGTAAGCTATCATGACTTGTATACCACTGTAACCTATCCTGACTTGTATACCACTGTAGCCTATCCTGACTTGTATACCACTGCAACCTATCCTGACTTGTATAACACTGTAACCTATGGTCACGGGTTCGGGCCCCGCTCAGGCAGTGTATCTTTGTATAACAGTTGGCAGTTTCTTACGGAGGTTGGTGCACAAAGTACATGTTAACCGTTGGATCCTGGCCAGCGACAGACGGATCTGTAGTCCAGTGGTAACACGCTGGACTGGTAATCCAGGGATCGCAGGTTCGATCCCCCGTCTGACCCTAATACAATTAACAGTCTTTCAGATGGGACGTTAAACCGAGGTAAAAGAATCAGAGGAGATTCTGGAATGGGTCTCTTTCTGTATCATTGCACTATCCTCCAACAATCTAAAATGACTAATCTCTTCAGGAAGCGTCGCTCATATGGGTAACCGGTAGCGACGATAAATAAACGTAAAACACACAAAGCGACGTAAAATAAACTTAAATTTATAAAAAAGAAGAAGCTGAACTATATACGAGTGTCCTGTTCTGAATAATAAATACTAAGCGAATGCGCTACCACTGGGCTTTCCATGTGAGGACGTACATGTGTGACAGGGCCCTTAGAAAGAACGTCATGCGAGGACGTACATGTGTGACAGGGCCCTTAGAAAGAACGTCATGCGAGGACGTACATGTGTGACAGGGCCCTTAGAAAGAACGTCATGCGAGGACGTACATGTGTGGTAGGGCCCTTAGAAAGCTCGTCATGCGAGGACGTACATGTGTGGTAGGGCCCTTAGAAAGCTCGTCATGCGAGGACGTACATGTGTGACAGGGCCCTTAGAAAGAACGTCATGCGAGAACGTACATGTGTGGTAGGGCCCTTAGAAAGAACGTCATGCGAGGACGTACATGTGTGACAGGGCCCTTAGAAAGAACGTCATGCGAGGACGTACATGTGTGGCAGGGCCCTTAGAAAGAACGTCATGCGAGGACGTACATGTGTGGTAGGGCCCTTAGAAAGAACGTCATGCGAGAATGTACATGTGTGGTAGGGCCCTAGAAAGAACGTCATGCGAGGACGTACATGTGTGACAGGGCCCTTAGAAAGAACGTCATGCGAGGACGTACATGTGTGACAGGGCCCTTAGAAAGAACGTCATGCGAGGACGTACATGTGTGACAGGGCCCTTAGAAAGAACGTCATGCGAGGACGTACATGTGTGACAGGGCCCTTAGAAAGAACGTCATGCGAGGACGTACATGTGTGGCAGGGCCCTTAGAAAGCACGTCATGCGAGGACGTATATGTGTAGTAGGGCCTTTAGAAAGAACGTCATGCGAGGACGTACATGTGTGTTTGGGCGCTTAGAAAGAACGTCATGCGAGGCCGTACATGTGTGACAGGGTCCTTAGAAAGCACGTCATGCGAGGACGTATATGTGTGGTAGGGCCCTTAGAAAGAACGTCATGCGAGGACGTACATGTGTGGTAGGGCGCTTAGAAAGAACATCATGCGAGGACGTACATGTGTGGTAGGGCCTTAGAAAGAACGTCATGCGAGGACGTACATGTGTGGTAGGGCCCTTAGAAAGAACGTCATGCGAGGACGTACATGTGTGGTAGGGCCCTTAGAAAGAACGTCATGCGAGGACGTACATGTGTGGTAGGGCCCTTAGAAAGAACGTCATGCGAGGACGTACATGTGTAGTAGGGCCCTTAGAAAGAACGTCATGCGAGGACGTACATGTGTGGTAGGGCCCTTAGAGAGCACGTCATGCGAAGACGTACATGTGTGGTAGGGCCCTTAGAAAGAACGTCATTCGAGGACGTACATGTGTGGCAGGGCCCTTAGAAATCACGTCATGCGAGGACGTACATGTGTGACAAGGCCCTTAGAAAGCACGTCATGCGAGGACGTATATGTGTCACAGGGCCCTTAGAAAGAACGTCATTCGAGGACGTACATGTGTGACAGGGCCCTTAGCAATAAGTAATACTTCCAAAGATAATAGAGTTCTCAAAACTTTGATGGTACATTTATCTTATACTTATCTTATACTTATCTTATATACTTATCTTATATACTTATCTTATATACTTATCTTATATAGTTATCTTATATACTTATCTTATATAGTTATCTTATATACTTATCTTATATACTTATCTTATATACTTATCTTATATACTTATCTTATATACTTATCTTATATAGTTATCATATGCTTATTTATGCTTATCCTATACGTATTTATACTTATCTTATACTTATCTTATATATTTATCTTATATATTTATCTTATATATTTATCTTATATTTATCTTATTCTTATCTTATGCTTATCTTATATTCTTATCTTATACTTATTTTATACGTATCTTATACTTATCTAATACTTATCTTATACTTATCTTATACATATCTTATACTTATCTTATACTTATCTTTTGCTTATCTTATGCTTATCTTATACTTATCTCATACTTATCTTATACTTATCTTATACTTATCTTATACTTATCTATATACTTATCTTATACTTATCTTATTCTTATCTTATATACTTATCTTATACGTATCATATGGACCAGAGTAACTCAATGTTCGCCTCCGTGGTTAAGGTCGCTGACTTGTATACCACTGTAACCTATAATCACCGATGGTCACGGGTTCGAGCCCTGCTCAGGCCGTGTCTCATTTATATGAAAAAGTTGGCAGTTTCTTACGGAAGTTGGTGCACCCAAGTACTGGTTAACCGCTGGAGCCTGCCCAGGAAAGGTGTTGTTAGGTAAACTGCCCGCCGGCGACATAGCCCAAAATGGTGCTGATGCAGGCGTAAAACCCGAAATATAACATAACATAGCTTATACGTATCCTATCCTTATACTTATCTTATACTTATCTTATATAGTTATGTTATAGATGCTGCTGAGGAGAAGTTGCGTTTAGAGAGAAGTAGAGCTGAGAATCAGATAAAACTCCTGGAGAAGAAATTAAAGGAACTGACAGATCAACTGCTCGAGAAAATACAGGAAGCCAGCACCGGTAAAGACACACAGATCTCACTGCGAGCTGAAATCGAGGTGAGCGACTGCCAGGATATATGCAGGCCCGTACTCAGTATTTTTCATGGGGGTGGGCCATTTTATTCAGGGGCTGATTCCAAACGCGAGCGCGTAGCGAGCCACACATTTTACGTGAGGTTGTGGGTTCCCCCAAACACTTTATATTAAACGTCAATACCTTTGATTATTTGTACCAATATATGTATTGTGTATATAGTGTACTTAATTAAATTGTTGAAGTTGTCAATACCTGTGTATCTTTGATTATTTGCATCAATATATTCATTGTGTATAATATATTGTACTTAATTAAATTGTTGAAGTTGTCAATACCTGTGTACCTTTGATGCTTTGCATCAATATATTTATTGTGTATAATATATTGTATTTATTGTGTATAATATATTGTATTTATTGTGTATAATATATTGTACTTAACTAAATTGTAGAAGTTGCAGCAATACTATTCTTAGGCTTCATATAGACTATCACGACTTCAACGTCACGAATTCACGATTTCAACGTCACTTATTCACGACTTCAACGAATTGACTACATCAACGTCACGAATTTACGACCTCAACGTCACGAATTCACGACGTCAACGTCACTAATTCACGTCGTGAACGTCACGAATTCACGACGTCATCGTCACGAATCACACGATTTCAACGTCACGTATTCTCGGTTTCAACGTCACGAATTCTCGATTCCAACGTCACGAATTCATGCAATAATATGCATTGTTCTCTATCATGACTGCAAATATGTGTATATTTACACTATACTAGAGGACATAGAAAATACACACTTCGGATAAGTTTGTTTTTAGATGAAAAACAATAACTATATAAATACATAGTTTGAAACATTTTAGAATATTTTAAGTTGCTCAGTTTGTTTTTTGTAATAAAGATGTGATATATCTTTGACGGAATCCTTCGTATTTCGTTTTCATGTAATAATAATCATATAATGTAGGTGTGCGTTGTCTATGTCCTCTAGTATATACTGTAGGTGTACGTTTTCTATGCCCTCTAGTATATAATGTAGGTGTGCGTTTTCTATGTCCTTTAATATATTATGTAGGTGTGCGTTTTCAATGCCCTCTAGTATATAACGAAGGTGTGCGTTTTCTATGTCCTCTAGTATATAATGTAGGTGTGCTTTTCTATGTCCTCTAGTATATAATGTAGATGGGCGTGTTCTATGCCATCTAGTATATAATGTAGGTGTGCGTGTTCTATGTTATCTAGTATATAATGTAGGTGTGCGTTTTTTATGTCCTCTAGTATATAATGTAGGTGTGCGTTTTCTATGCCCTCTAGTATATATTGTAGATGTGTGTTTGCTATGCCCTCTAGTATATAATGTAGGTGTGCGTTTTCTATGTCCTCTAGTATATAATGTAGATGTGCGTTTTCTATGCCCTCCAGTATATAATGTAGGTGTGCGTTTTCTATGTCCTCTAGTATATAATGTAGGTGTGCGTTTTCTATGCCCTCTAGTATATATTATAGATGTGTGTTTTCTATGCCCTCTAGTATATAATGTAGGTGTGCGTTTTCTATGTCCTCTAGTATATAATGTAGATGGGCGTTTTCTATGCCCTCTAGTATATAATGTAGGTGTGCGTTTTCTATGTCCTCTAGTATATAATGTAGATATGTGTTTGCTATGTCCTCTAGTATATGATGTAGATATGTGTTTGCTATGTCCTCTAGTATATGATGTAGATATGTGTTTGCTATGTCCTCTAGTATATAATGTAGGTGTGCGTTTTCTATGTCCTCTAGTATATAATGTAGATGTGCATTTTCTATGCCCTCTAGTATATAATGTAGATATGTGTTTTCTATGCCCTCTAGTATGTAATGTAGGTGTGTGTTTTCTATGCCCTCTAGTATATAATGTAGCTGTGCGTTTTCTATGTCCTCTAGTATATAATGTAGGTGTGCGTTTTCTATGTACTCTAGTATATAATGTAGGCGTGCGTTTTCTATGTCCTCTAGTATATAATGTAGATGTGCGTTTTCTATGCCCTCTAGCATATAATGTAGATATGTGTTTTCTATGTCCTCTAGTATATAATGTAGGTGTGCGTTTTCTATGTCCTCTAGTATATAATGTAGGTGTCCGTTTTCTATGCCATCTAGTATATAATGTAGGTGTGTGTTTTCTATGTCCTCTAGTATATAATGTAGGCGTGCGTTTTCTATGCCCTCTAGTATATAATGTTGGTGTGCGTTTTCTATGCCCTCTAGTATATAATGTTGGTGTGCGTTTTCTATGTCCTCTAGTATATAATGTAGGCATGCGTTTTCTATGCCCTCTAGTATATAGTGTTGGTGTGCGTTTTCTATGCCTCTAGTATACAATGTAGTTGTGCGTTTTCTACGTCCTCTAGTATATAATGTAGGTGTGCGTTTTCTATGTCCTCTAGTATATAATGTAGGTGTGCGTTTTCTATGTCCTCTAGTATATAATGTAGGCGTGCGTTTTCTATGTCCTCTAGTATATAATGTAGGTGTGCGTTTTCTATGCCTCTAGTATATAATGTAGGCGTGCGTTTTCTATGTCCTCTAGTATATAATGTAGGTGTGCGTTTTCTATGTCCTCCAGTATATAATGTAGGCGTGCGTTTTCTATGTCCTCTAGTATATAATGTAGGCGTGCGTTTTCTATGTCCTCTAGTATATAATGTAGGTGTGCGTTTTCTATGTCCTCTAGTATATAATGTAGGTGTGCGTTTTCTATGTCCTTTAATATATTATGTAGGTGTGCGTTTTCAATGCCCTCTAGTATATAACGAAGGTGTGCGTTTTCTATGTCCTCTAGTATATAATGTAGGTGTGCTTTTCTATGTCCTCTAGTATATAATGTAGATGGGCGTGTTCTATGCCATCTAGTATATAATGTAGGTGTGCGTGTTCTATGTTATCTAGTATATAATGTAGGTGTGCGTTTTTTATGTCCTCTAGTATATAATGTAGGTGTGCGTTTTCTATGCCCTCTAGTATATATTGTAGATGTGTGTTTGCTATGCCCTCTAGTATATAATGTAGGTGTGCGTTTTCTATGTCCTCTAGTATATAATGTAGATGTGCGTTTTCTATGCCCTCCAGTATATAATGTAGGTGTGCGTTTTCTATGTCCTCTAGTATATAATGTAGGTGTGCGTTTTCTATGCCCTCTAGTATATATTATAGATGTGTGTTTTCTATGCCCTCTAGTATATAATGTAGGTGTGCGTTTTCTATGTCCTCTAGTATATAATGTAGATGGGCGTTTTCTATGCCCTCTAGTATATAATGTAGGTGTGCGTTTTCTATGTCCTCTAGTATATAATGTAGATATGTGTTTGCTATGTCCTCTAGTATATGATGTAGATATGTGTTTGCTATGTCCTCTAGTATATGATGTAGATATGTGTTTGCTATGTCCTCTAGTATATAATGTAGGTGTGCGTTTTCTATGTCCTCTAGTATATAATGTAGATGTGCATTTTCTATGCCCTCTAGTATATAATGTAGATATGTGTTTTCTATGCCCTCTAGTATGTAATGTAGGTGTGTGTTTTCTATGCCCTCTAGTATATAATGTAGCTGTGCGTTTTCTATGTCCTCTAGTATATAATGTAGGTGTGCGTTTTCTATGTACTCTAGTATATAATGTAGGCGTGCGTTTTCTATGTCCTCTAGTATATAATGTAGATGTGCGTTTTCTATGCCCTCTAGCATATAATGTAGATATGTGTTTTCTATGTCCTCTAGTATATAATGTAGGTGTGCGTTTTCTATGTCCTCTAGTATATAATGTAGGTGTCCGTTTTCTATGCCATCTAGTATATAATGTAGGTGTGTGTTTTCTATGTCCTCTAGTATATAATGTAGGCGTGCGTTTTCTATGCCCTCTAGTATATAATGTTGGTGTGCGTTTTCTATGCCCTCTAGTATATAATGTTGGTGTGCGTTTTCTATGTCCTCTAGTATATAATGTAGGCATGCGTTTTCTATGCCCTCTAGTATATAGTGTTGGTGTGCGTTTTCTATGCCCTCTAGTATACAATGTAGTTGTGCGTTTTCTACGTCCTCTAGTATATAATGTAGGTGTGCGTTTTCTATGTCCTCTAGTATATAATGTAGGTGTGCGTTTTCTATGTCCTCTAGTATATAATGTAGGCGTGCGTTTTCTATGTCCTCTAGTATATAATGTAGGTGTGCGTTTTCTATGCCTCTAGTATATAATGTAGGCGTGCGTTTTCTATGTCCTCTAGTATATAATGTAGGTGTGCGTTTTCTATGTCCTCCAGTATATAATGTAGGCGTGCGTTTTCTATGTCCTCTAGTATATAATGTAGGCGTGCGTTTTCTATGTCCTCTAGTATATAATGTAGGTGTGCGTTTTCTATGTCCTCTAGTATATAATGTAGGTGTGCGTTTTCTATGTCCTCTAGTATATAATGTAGGTGTGCGTTTTCTATGTCCTCTAGTATATAATGTAGGTGTGCGTTTTCTATGCCCTCTAGTATATAATGTAGGTGTGCGTTTTCTATGTCCTCTAGTATATAATGTAGGTGTGCGTTTTCTATGTCCTCTAGTATATGATGAGTGTCGATAAATAAAGATTAATAACAGGATTGCACTATGTACCTTCACTTTGTTGTAGAAAATGCAAGCATTGTTGAAAATAGAGGGTGATCGCCTGAAGGCAGGCCAGACGGGCGACCAATCCAGGGGAAGCACAGGATATGCTACAGAGCGTCAATCATTAAGTCAGCAAAGCGGAAATGAATCTACTCTTGGTGACAGGTATGTCTACTAATCTCCCCTTTCTTCAGTTTGTCGTTATTTGGCAAGGACATGTGTGTGTTTTACGTTTATTTATCGTCGCTACCGGTTGCACATATGAGCGACGCCTCCTGAAGAGATTTGTCATTTTCGATTTTTGGAGGATAGTGTAATGATACAGACAGATACCCATTTCAGAGTCTCCTCTTGTTGTTTTACGTGCACGGTGTAAAGCACCGACACAATACCTCGGTTTAAAGTCTCATCTGAAAGACTGTTAATTTTATTAGGGTCAGACGGGGGATCGAACCTGCGATCCCTGGATTACCAGTCCAGCTTGATACCACTGGACTACAGATCAGTCTGTAGGACCAGATTGGCAAGGATAACACCGTTAATTATATTAAATAAACGTTTGTGTGACATTCTGGTGCGGGCCTTTCACTAATGTCACACAATTAAGTTATAACAATACGATACCTTATACGATAGAGTCCTTCGTAGCAGAAATACTGTAGGAAACATGTGTTTGCAATAACGCCGGCTTGGTTTAAACATATGTTCTATCAAGTATATGGTTATTTACAACAATTGAAATAAGGAATTGGACAGAAAGCTATACAGCTTATGGTTGTCCTCTCCTTAACGCCGGCTTACATGTTAACGAATAAAGTTTAGTCTGTGTTTACATAATCGTGCTTAATAGCAAAGCCGATTACAAATAACGGATGAGGCTTAACCATTTACCTGCCAATCACGACTAAAGTCACTTTTGCAAACAGCACAGATTGCACATTACGTGATATGTTGTTTGCTATTCGTGGGTTTAAAACACTTAAGCTGAATGGTTCGCCTGCGGCGGGGTAAATAAGCTGTGGATGCGCATTCGCTTCAGGTGCGAAAGGCCCCGAGTTCGAATCGCACCGGATCCGTTACGATTATGCCCGATTATGAGCAAGGCATTTAAATTCCACATTGCCTCTTCTCTCCCCTTCATGACGATGGATTTCCCCAGGACTGAGGTCTCGAGGGTGATTAATATAAGTTGTAAGAACTTGTTTCGCAATCGAGCTAAAATAAATGTGTATAAGCTAAATATGAGCGACATTACCTAGCAACGCCTTTCATGACCCCGAGGTTATAAAACTGTTCTCAGATCTCAAACTCAAGAAATTTGATTGGTTAATTGTGAGTTTCACACTCAGCTGAACCAATTAGAAGCTTGAGACTGAGTTTGAGATTGGAGAACAAATGTATAACCTCGGGGCATGGGCATTCTATAGCGGTTAGCCGGTACTTGGTGCATCAACCTCCGTTAGAAAGACAATATGTTTGACGTTTCAAAGGTATATAGGTTGTAAAACACAAATGTAATACATATTAAAAAGTGAAAACATACAGTCTGTTCATTTATATTTCCAATCTTTCATTTCTTCTGATACCACATCCACTGCGAACAGGTATTCAAATCAGCATGAAACACACCAAGAATGTTTCAAATTTAAAGTTTTAGATACCCAGTGCTCACCTGTGAATAACGTCACTGTGCTTACACACTGTATTCCTCCGCCAAATAATAATGGCCTGAATTCTTATACCACATCTTATCTACACATCAACTAGTCTGAAGTCTTCTCAAGTCACATAATTTCTCAGGTAACACAAAAACTATACACTGCCTGTCATGAAAATGCATTTTTATCAAAAAGAAAAATTAACTATATTAGTTATTGGGACTACATTCGAGTGGACCGCGGATGTACTTCTGCCTATTTACGTATATACAACCTATAGTAATAATATATCAGAACATATCGATATCCTAATAAAACCGACGGACGTACGTACGCCGGACGGACAGACAGACAGACAGACAGACAGACAGACAGACAGACAGACAGACAGACAGACAGACAGACAGACAGACAGACAGAGACAGACAGACAGACAGACAGACAGACAGACAGACAGACAGACAGACAGACAGACAGACAGACAGACAGACAGACAGACAGACAGACAGACAGACAGACAGACAGACAGACAGACAGACAGACAGGCAGGCAGACAGACAGACAGACAGACAAGACAGACAGACATACAGAGAGACAGACACTCGTGCTCATTAGTATGCAATTTACCATTTTCAGAAACAATATGACGTCATCAATGTCAAAGGCGCCTGGGAAATGGGGGAAGTATCGAGTCGAAACGGAATACCAGTATTCCTACAATAGAGATGGTAAATATTTAGTGTAAGGCCGTAAGCCAAGTACGGAGTCGAAACCGATTACCAGTATTCCTACAATAGAAATGGTAAATATATAGTGTAAGGCCGTAAGCCAAGTACCGCGTCGAAACCGAATACCAGTATTCCTACAATAGAAATGGTAAATATATAGTGTAAGGCCGTAAGCCAAGTACCGCGTCGAAACCGAATACCAGTATTCCTACTATAGAAATGGTAAATATTTAGTGTACCAGTATTCCTACAATAGAAATGGTAAATATATAGTGTAAGGCCGTAAGCCAAGTACCGTGTCGAAACCGAATACCAGTATTCCTACAATAGAAGTGGTAAATATATAGTGTAAGGCCGTAAGCCAAGTACCGCGTCGAAACCGAATACCAGTATTCCTACAATAGAAATGGTAAATATTTGGTGTACCAGTATTCCTACAATAGAAATGGTAAATATTTGGTGTACCAGTATTCCTACAATAGAAATGGTAAATATATAGTGCAAGGCCGTAAGCCAAGTACCGTGTCGAAACCGAATACCAGTATTCCTACAATATAAATGGTAAATATATAGTGTAAGGCCGTAAGCCAAGTACCGAGTCGAAACCGAATACCAGTATTCCTACAATAGAAATGGTAAATATATAGTGTTAGGCCGTAAGCCAAGTACCGCGTCGAAACCGAATACCAGTATTCCTACAATAGAAATGGTAAATATATAGTGTTAGGCCGTAAGCCAAGTACCGCGTCGAAACCGAATACCAGTATTCCTACAATAGAAATGGTAAATATATAGTGTTAGGCCGTAAGCCAAGTACCGCGTCGAAACCGAATACCAGTATTCCTACAATAGAAATGGTAAATATATAGTGTAAGGCCGTAAGCCAAGTACCGAGTCGAAACCGAATACCAGTATTCCTACAATAGAAATGGTAAATATATAGTGTAAGGCCGTAAGCCAAGTACCGCGTCGAAACCGAATACCAGTATTCCTACAATAGAAATGGTAAATATTTAGTGTACCAGTATTCCTACAATAGAAATGGTAAATATATAGTGTAAGGCCGTAAGCCAAGTACCGCGTCGAAACCGAATACCAGTATTCCTACAATAGAAGTGGTAAATATTTAGTGTACCAGTATTCCTACAATAGAAATGGTAAATATATAGTGTTAGGCCATAAGCCAAGTACCGCGTCGAAACTGAATACCAGTATTCCTACAATAGAAATGGTAAATATAGAGTGTAAGGCCGTAAGCCAGGTACCGCGTCGAAACCGAATACAGTATTCCTACAATAGAAATGGTAAATATTTAGTGTACCAGTATTCCTACAATAGAAATGGTAAATATATAGTGTAAGGCCGTAAGCCAAGTACCGTGTCGAAACCGAATACCAGTATTCCTACAATAGAAATGGTAAATATATAGTGTAAGGCCGTAAGCCAAGTACCGCGTCGAAACCGAATACCAGTATTCCTACAATAGAAATGGTAAATATTTAGTGTACCAGTATTCCTACAATAGAAATGGTAAATATATAGTGTAAGGCCGTAAGCCAAGTACCGTGTTGAAACCGAATACCAGTATTCGTACAATAGAAATGGTAAATATATAGTGTTAGGCCGTAAGCCAAGTACCGCGTCGAAACCGAATATCAGTATTCCTACAATAGAAATGGTAAATATTTAGTGTACCAGTATTCCTACAATAGAAATGGTAAATATTTAGTGTAAGGCCGTAAGCCAAGTACCGCGTCGAAACCGAATACCAGTATTCCTACAATAGAAATGGTAAATATATAGTGTTAGGCCGTAAGCCAAGTACCGCGTCGAAACCGAATACCAGTATTCCTACAATAGAAATGGTAAATATATAGTGTAAGGCCGTAAGCCAAGTACCGCATCGAAACCGAATACCAGTATTCCTACAATAGAAATGGTAAATATATAGTGTAAGGCCGTAAGCCAAGTACCGCGTCGAAACCGAATATCAGTATTCCTACAATAGAAATGGTAAATATTTAGTGTACCAGTATTCCTACAATAGAAATGGTAAATATATAGTGTAAGGCCGTAAGCCAAGTACCGTGTCGAAACCGAATACCAGTATTCCTACAATAGAAATGGTAAATATATAGTGTTAGGCCGTAAGCCAAGTACCGCGTCGAAACCGAATACCAGTATTCCTACAATAGAAATGGTAAATATATAGTGTTAGGCCGTAAGCCAAGTACCGCGTCGAAACCGAATATCAGTATTCCTACAATAGAAATGGTAAATATATAGTGTTAGGCCGTAAGCCAAGTACCGCATCGAAACCGAATACCAGTATTCCTACAATAGAAATGGTAAATATTTAGTGTACCAGTATTCCTACAATAGAAATGGTAAATATATAATGTAAGGCCGTAAGCCAAGTACGGAGTCGAAACCGATTACCAGTATTCCTACAATAGAAATGGTAAATATTTAGTGTAAGGCCGTAAGCCAAGTACCGCGTCGAAACCGAATACCAATATTCCTACAATAGAAATGGTAAATATTTAGTGTAAGGCCGTAAGCCAAGTACCGCAGTTAAACCCAGTTCGTTTTCGTTTTTGTTTTATTTAAATCGCCGATTTTACTACCATTATTTCGTCCCACATTTTGAATTGTGACGTCGAATTAAACCCAGTTCGTTTTCGTTTTTGTTTTATTTAAATCGCCGATTTTACTACCATTATTTCGTCCCACATTTTGAATTGTGACGTCGAATTAAACCCAGTTCGTTTTCGTTTTTGTTTTATTTAAATCGCCGATTTTACTACCATTATTTCGTCCCACATTTTGAATTGTGACGTCGAATTAAACCCAGTTCGTTTTCGTTTTTGTTTTATTTAAATCGCCGATTTTACTACCATTATTTCGTCCCACATTTTGAATTGTGACGTCGAATTAAACCCAGTTCGTTTTCTTTTTTCTTTTATTTAAATCGGTGATTTTGCTACCATTATTTCGTCCCACATTATGCACTGTGATGTCGAATGAAACCCAGTTTGTTTTGTTTTATTTTAAATGATTTTTGGGCAAATAATTTATGTCCAACCGCAATGAAAATATAGGAAACCAGTTCAGATGACGTGCCCGCGTTAATGTTAACTATGAAGTACCTGCTAAACTTCTGACAAAATGTTTTGCTGCTTAGCTGTTTCCAGAAAATGCTGGCGCTGGTATCAAAATAGTTGACGTCGTATTATGACGTCTTCAATATAATATTGAACCAAACTAATACGCATGCAATCGAATCAGCCAGATTTAGTAACATTACCAAATCAACATGACATACTAAGATACCTCAGTAGCCGAGTGGTTATGGTCGTTGACTTCAAATCACTTGTCACACCGCTGTTGGTTCGAGTCCTACTTTTGCGTTGAATTCGTTAATGCGAGGAATCAATCAAGCTAGCTTGTGGAATGTCAGTGGTGCCCGTCCGTGCCTGCTCGATGGGGCACCCGAAGTCTTACCCCATCAATAATAGCTGGATAGGAGCCATATATCAGTGGTTCTACCTGGGCATCCGTCCGTGCCTGCTCGATGGGGCACCCGAAGTCTTACCCCATCAATAATAGCTGGATAGACGCCATATATCAGTGGTTCTACCTGGGCGTCCGTCCGTGCCTGCTCGATGGGGCACCCGAAGTCTTACCCCATCAATAATAGCTGGATAGACGCCATATATCAGTGGTTCTACCTGGGCGTCCGTCCGTGCCTGCTCGATGGGGCACCCGAAGTCTTACCCCATCAATAATAGCTGGATAGACGCCATATATCAGTGGTTCTACCTGGGCGTCCGTCCGTACCTGCTCGATGGGGCACCCGAAGTCTTACTCCATCAATAATAGCTGGATAGACGCCATATATCAGTGGTTCTACCTGGGCGTCCGTCCGTGCCTGCTCGATGGGGCACCCGAAGTCTTACTCCATCAATAATAGCTGGATATACACCATATATCAGTGGTTCTACCTGGTTGTCCGTCCGTGTCTGCTCGAAGGGACACCCAGCGTCTTACTCCATCAATAATAGCTGGATAGGAGCCATATGACCTAAGCTGTTTGTGAGACGCTAGCCCCACCCCCCCAAAAAAAAACAAGCATACCACAATATATAACATACTCATGCTGTACATAAATAAAATATATTTTAATTTTCGTGTGTGATATTTTTTTCAGATGGTAAAGCGTATCACTATGGCGACAGCGGACTGATGGGATCGTATGTATATTAATAATAATAATGATAATAATAATAATAATAATAATAATAATAATGATAAAGACTTTATATAGCGAGGAAAGTTAACAAAACTACCAGCCTAATAAACTTTGCTTTATTAGTCAGTACCTAATAAACCTGTCGTGACGTCATAACGATGCGTGTATGACGTCACGTGTTCATAGATGCTATTATAAACTTCCGGTCATGAATATTCGGTAATATTTCCTTTCTATGTTATGAAACTCGAGTTAAGATCCTTTTGTCCCACATTATCGTAGCCCGCTCGTTTGTAATAAAGAACGTCGTAAATGGTCATGACGTCACTAAGTTGTATTGACGTCACTATGCAAAGCAGCGTTACAATTGAGCCGATACTAGTTTGTTTTACTATTAACGTTATGTACCAATTCAAATAGAAAAATGCATACATTAAAGTTTAAATTACAAATTATAAGGATTATTCGCTCAACCAATCAGAATCCTTACAGTTGTTTTACACGTGTGTACATATAAGAACATATGTGATGGCTGTCTTACGCATATTTATTATTATTAGTCTCGTCTCCGAAAAAATACAGGCTTGTCATAGACTTGTATGTTTTCTCCAACAAACCTAATTAATTAATATTTATAAGACAGTAACCAAATATTCTATAATGATACTAAGTTACATGCACATAATATTGTCACCATCTATTCTCAAGTTAAATACAAACACACACACAAAAAAACAAAAAACAAAAAAACAAAACAAATACAACATACATTGTTATGTAATCACCCATGAAAACAGGTTACAGAAAAAGATTATGACACGTGGAATAAAGTAACGTCAACAACCAAATGCCACATTCAACATCGTAACTATTAATTAATAAATACATTACTAATAACATAAATTATATTATACTCCTCAATTCATTTTTACATCTGATAGATAAAACTCACGGTTAACTCAAATCTAAAATGACTAATATCTTCAGGAGGCGTCGCTCATATGGGCAACCGGTAGCGACGATAAATAAGCGTAAAACACACAGAGAATGTGCATCAATTCAACATTATTTGGTCACACATACACGTGACCAAAACAACCATCGAAAACGAAACAATTTCCCTGACCTAGAGTCTGTTTCAAATCAATCATAATACATTCAAACCAACAAGTAAATGAAACAAAACAAAATAATAGAATTTCCATCTCTTTTCCCATCTCCAAACTTGACTCTTTTCCCATCTCCAAACTTGACTCTTTTCCCATCTCCAAACTTGACTCTTTTCCCATCTCCAAACTTGACTCTTTTCCCATCTCCAAACTTGACTCTTTTCCCCTCTCCAAATTTGACTCTTTACCCATCTCCAAACTTGACTCTTTTCTCTGATGATGGTGATTGATCTTATTTACCCTCGACGCCGGCGAACCATATGGGCGAGCGTACTAAGAAGCTTAGTTAACACTCCTATAACTAAGATTAAGTTCTGTGTGTTAATAATACGATTTGGATGCTCAGCCCGGCCATAGATTAGGTTACAAGCACCAACATGTATAGAGTCAGTACAGGAGTCACTCTATACTGTCTCACATCTCATATTCGTAAATGTATGAATAAAAATAAATTATGTTTGATGTATAATATTAGTTGCATACTCAGCCCGGCCATAGATTAGGCTACAATCACCAAAATATATAGAGTCGATACAGGAGTCACGCTGTACTAACACGCATCTTAATTCTATAATGTGTGAATTAGATGAGTAATGTTATTTGATAACTCAGCCCGACCATAACTTAGGCTACAAGCATCAAAATACATAGGGTCTGTTTAGGAGTCACTCTAAACTGTCCTCGTATCTCTTGTAATTTTATATATTTTATGTTTCCTTGTTCACTGATCTCTATGTCTTCGCACACGACGCGCGATCAATTATCGACCCGATTTATTATATTTCTCGCCGTTAATATGTCATTTTGTTATGGTTCAAACAGTCACAAATCTCCAAAAACGGACATCAGAAACAGTTTAACGTTTGAATGTTTTCGGCTAGATTCAGTGTTTGTAAGGATGTTTTTCAATGGTAGAAAAACTATCCGTTTTTGGTCCTAGCTCGAACTGTTTACTGATTGGTTGATTTACTATCCGTTTTTGAAGCTTAGCTCAGAGCAAATTTGGGACTGCAAGAACCTGTACTCATGTTAATAATACAAACTGTATTTATTTGTTTGCTTATGACTAAAATAGTCACATACTTTATGCTTAAAATATACAATGTTTTAAGGAAAACATTACGTTAGCTTATTGTTATCTACACTTGAATATTTCATATTAGTTCAAGAGGCTATATATAACCATAACATTCTGTAGATATATAATGTTGTGGTTCTATAATTCTATGTTAGAATTGTAAATGTGTGTGCCCATATGATCTGTTTCTTTTCTCTACTATGCTCATTATTTTTTATATATCAACTCGTGTCACAACATCTGTTAATTAATTGCCTGTATACTCGACATATGTCATGTGAATAAAGAATAATTTAATTGAAATTGAATTGACGGGATCTATTCAAATCAATAACTATTACAATTATAATTCTAACACGACCCAGTTAATAACATACATACTTGTGTGTGTGTTTACGTTTATTTATCGTCGCTACCGGTTGCCCATTATGAGCTACGCCTCCTGAAGAGATTAGTCATTTAAGATTTTGGAGGATAGTGCACGATACAGACATGCTGCGCGCGCACCGTTTATACAATGCGTGTACAGTTTTATGAAAGAAAGTCACGTGATGTTTGTAAATACTACCGCGTTTCAGTTATTATTCTGTACAGTTTTACTTGACAAAATAAATAAAATTATTGATCAGTTTCAACTTTTGTTCATTTATGTACTAGATTGATATTTTCCATAAAAAAACGTCATCACCCCTTATGCGGGAGGGAATTTCGAAAGCCAAATGCAGTGGAGTAGCACCGCGTTTGAAGAAAATACTCCTTTGATTCTGGTCTAAAATTATTAGAAGTAAGTCGTGTTAGAATCGAAATAATAAGTATCAACCGTGGTATATCGCAGAATAACCCTCGTTTGTCGTTCTTATGCGTAGAAATACGTCTTCAGCCTTCGTGACCTATTATTTCTTAATTAGTTTGTTCTGGTTTTACGCCGTCATCAGCACCATTTTGGGTTATATCGACGGATAGGATAGCAACAAGTAAAAGAAATGATATTAATTAACTAAATGAACTTGTAAAATATTGAATACACTGAATACCAACTATATTGTTAAGCAACCACAATATTTCGTAAATGTTAATGCTATGCTTACTCAAACCTTATAAAATATCATGCTTTTCTGTAACTTTGTATGTAACAGCCAAACATGTTTCTTGGTGATGGACATGTACATGTTTATGCCAATAAAAACTTTGACTTGACTTGTGTTATTACGTTTATTTATCGTCGCTACCGGTTGCCCATATGAGCGACGCCTCCTGAAGAGATTAGTTATTTTAGATTGTTGGAGGATAGTGCATGATACAGACAGAGACCCATTCCAGAGTCTCCTCTGGTTCTTTTACGTGCACGATGTAAAGCACCGACACGAGACCTCGGTTTAACGTCCCATCTGAAAGACTGTTAATTTTATTAGGGTAAGACGGGAGATCGAACATGCGATCCCTGGATTACCAGTCCAGCGTATTACCACTAGACTACATATCCGTCTGACTTGACTTGACTTGATAGGCGCACTTATCAGTACGACGGTCGTGCGGATAGCCTCGGCCTTTTAAGGTATATCACGAAGATCTTCAAACTCGGGTTATTCTGCGATATACCACGGTTGATACTTATTATTTCTTAAGCATACATCATATTTACATACACACAATGAAACACTCAAGTATATTAATTTCTATACTAAGCTTTGTATTATCTTCTTCTGTAGAAATCGATTTGAAATTCACCAATTTTCACGACACATGGTTGATAAACTATAACGAATACATGCATAGATAAGTTTATACAAATTTATTTTAGCTCGATTGCGAAATAAGTTCTTACAACTTATATTAATCATTCTCGAGACCTCATTCCTGATGGAATCCATCGCCACGAGGGAGAGAGAAGAGGCAATGTGAAATTTATATGCCTTGCCTAAGGGCACAATCGTAACGGCTCCAGCGGGGCTCGAACTCCGGACCTTTCGCATTTGAAGCGAACGCGCATCCACTGGGCTATCACGACTCACATCTTTCTTTATATTTAACACACATACAATTTAATATAAACATATGTACTGTGTGCGTTTTACGTTTATTTATCATCGCTACCGGTTGCCCATATGAGCGACGCCTCCTGAAGAGATTAATCATTTAAGATTGTTGGAGGATAGTGCAATGATACAGACAGAGACCCATTCCAGAGTATCCTCTGGTTCTGTTACGTGCACGGTTTACAGCACCGACACGAGACCTCGGTTTAAAGGTCCCATCTGAAAGACTGTTAATTTGCGATCCCTGGATTTAATTACCAGTCCAGCGTGTTACCACTGGACTACAGATCCGTCTGTATACATAATGTTCTGTACAATATATATATAGACTTTATACGTCTGTAACTCACACCTACATCGTATTATAATGAAGAAATTAAACATTTTATACAGCAACCTAACACGCTGTGCCACGTACACCCTCAGATTGATAATACCATTTGATAATTTCAATTGCTATTAAAATAGAGATGCCGAGATAATTCCTATCTAGTATCTCTAATAACACTCATGATGTCCGATTAGCGCTCTCGATTCTCACCAATGCAACCCGCGTTCGATCCCCGAGCGCACTAACCACTGCGCTAATCACCAATGCAACCCGGGTTCGATCCCCGAGCGCATTAACCACTGCGCTAATCACCAATGCAACCCGGGTTCGATCCCCGAGCGCACTAACCACTGCGCTAATTACCAATGCAACCCGGGTTCGATCCCCGAGCGCACTAACCACTGCGCTAATCACCAATGCAACCCGGGTTCGATCCCCGAGCGCACTAACCACTGCGCTAATCACCAATGCAACCCGGGTTCGATCCCCGAGCGCACTAACCACTGCGCTAATCACCAATGCAACCCGGGTTCGATCCCCGAGCGCACTAACCACTGCGCTAACAAGCACCGGGTCGATCCCGAGCGCACTAACCACTGCGCTTCTAACCAATGCAAACCGGGTTCGATCCCCGAGCGCACTAACCACTGAGCTTCTCACCAATGCAACCCGGGTTCGATCCCCGAGCGCACTAACCACTGCGCTTCTCACCAATGCAACCCGGGTTCGATCCCCGAGCGCACTAACCACTGCGCTAATCGGAGAGCTTAGTATATGGTTATTATAGACTGAACTCGTGTTGTTAAAATCGTGAATTCGTGAGGTTTGAAATCGTGCAGATGCATAGTTTATACAAATTAATTTTAGCAAGTTCTTAGAACTTATATTAATCACTCTCGAGTCCTCATTCTTGATGGAATCCATCCGTGGAATTTAAATGCTTTGACTAAGGGTACAACTGAGCTATTACTATCGTGATGTTGACAATCACGAATTCTTGATCGTGATCTGATGATATAGTAGAATGACACATGTGTTTCGTATATGCTTACAAATGCTGGATTTATATTTCACGGAATCTAGTTCAATGCTTTGCAGATACTGATGGTGATATAATGGTTTCCTTGGTGATATAACTGCGAAATGAAATCTGAATATTACGTTTAATGGAATCAGGTTGTCATGTTCTATATTACGCGCGTTTGCTTAGAATCTGCTACAAAAAAACATATTGTAGGGAGCGGATGATTAGATATGGTATTTATTGTCGTATATTTTCATTTTTTAATAATATTTTATTACGGCAAAAAGTAAAATTTGGCAAATATGCCCACAAACGAACCTGCTTTTGTGAAATTACCTTCCGCTATGGATACGTATTCAACACAATTACCAAGAACACTGTAAATGAAGTCTACACTATGAAAACAGAATGTTTCAAAAGTCATAATTTTATATTCTTGTTCAAAAGTCATATATTATATTCCTGTTCAAAAGTCATATATTCTTGTATAAAAGTCATATATTCCTGTTCAAAAGTCATATATTCTTGTTCAAAAGTCATATATTCCTGTTCAAAAGTCATATATTCTTGTCCAAAAGTCATATATTCTTGTTCAAAAGTAATATATTCCTGTTCAAAAGTAATATATTCCTGTTCAAAAGTAATATATTCCTGTTCAAAAGTCATATATTCCTGTTCAAAAGTCATATATTCCTGTTCAAAAGTCATATATTCTTGTCCAAAAGTCATATATTCTTGTTCAAAAGTCATATATTCCTGTTCAAAAGTCATATATTCTTGTCCAAAAGTCATATATTCTTGTTCAAAAGTCATATATTCCTGTTCAAAAGTCATATATTCTTGTTCAAAAGTCATATATTCTTGTCCAAAAGTCATATATTCTTGTTCAAAAGTAATATATTCCTGTTCAAAAGTAATATATTCCTGTTCAAAAGTAATATATTCCTGTTCAAAAGTCATATATTCCTGTTCAAAAGTCATATATTCCTGTTCAAAAGTCATATATTCTTGTTCAAAAGTCATATATTCTTGTCCAAAAGTCATATATTCCTGTTCAAAAGTCATATATTCTTGTTCAAAAGTCATATATTCCTGTTCAAAAGTCATATATTCTTGTCCAAAAGTCATATATTCTTGTTCAAAAGTCATATATTCCTGTTCAAAAGTCATATATTCTTGTTCAAAAGTCATATATTCTTGTCCAAAAGTCATATATTCTTGTTCAAAAGTCATATATTCCTGTTCAAAAGTCATATATTCCTGTTCAAAAGTCATATATTCCTGTTCAAAAGTCATATATTCCTGTTCAAAAGTCATATATTCCTGTTCAAAAGTCATATATTCTTGTTCAAAAGTCATATATTCTTGTCCAAAAGTCATATATTCCTGTTCAAAAGTCATATATTCTTGTTCAAAAGTCATATATTCCTGTTCAAAAGTCATATATTCTTGTTCAAAAGTCATATATTCTTGTTCAAAAGTCATATATTCCTGTTCAAAAGTCATATATTCCTGTTCAAAAGTCATATATTCTTGTTCAAAGGTCATATATTATTGTTCAAAAGTCACCTCTGGTTCTTTTACGTGTACGGTGTAAAGAACCGACAAAAGAGATCGGTTTAAAGGCTCACCCAAAAGACTGTGGTATGGTGCCTTTTAGTATTGTATAGCCGGGGATCGAACGTGCGATCCATGTCCGTCTATAATGCGTTATGGGTCCACTCAATACTGTAGCATGCACATTGTTTTATTTTCAGGTCTGGACTGCCGACAATAGCCTCAGGTAGTGCAATGATACAGACAAAGACCCATTCCAGAGCCTCTCTGGTTCTTTTACGTGCACGCTTGTACAACACCGACAATACACATCGGTTTAAAATCCAACTGAAAGACTGTTCATTTTATTAGGGTCAGACGGGGGATCGAATCTGCGATCTCTGTATTACCAACCAGTCCAGCGTGTTACCACTGGACTACAGATCCGTATATAAAAGTTGCACTCAACGTGGGGCTCGAACACACGACCCCGATATTAAGAGTCTCGTGCTCTACCGACAGAGCTAGCCGGGCAGATAACATATTTGAATTATACATGCCCAAGTATTGTGTTGAAGCTGTGTATGCACATCCCGTGACTAATTCTCTACACCCCACAGTAATTCCCCAACCACACCATCAGCGACCTTTAACTTGATCGTTTCAGTGTGATTATCTATATATACATTATTTATTTTACAATGATTGCAAAGCAAGTTTTAACAACTTATATTAATCGCTCTCGTTGGCTCGGATGTAAGCGTATATGTGGTCATTCATGTGGGAGGAAACCGGAGTACCCGGAGAAAACCCACCTGTCCGATATGTCGACCATCGTACCATCTCACATACCTCCCTGTCCGAGGATCGAACCCGGGTCACATTGGTGAGAAGCGACCGCGCTAACCACTGCGCTAATCGGACAGTGTGATTGGTGACCTCACATGCAAAGTTCCATGTAGAGTGACCTATATACCTATATATACCTATACCAGTCATGTAATTCTGGGTAACAAGTCTCAATTAAATGTAATTGGGCAGTGGAAGCTCATTCGCTTCAGGTGAGATAGGCCAGGAGTTCGCGCCTCCGTTGCGATTATGCACTTTCGGCAAGATAGTTAGATTCCATATTGTATATTCTCTCTCCCTCTCTCCCACATGCCGATTCCGTCAGGAATGAGATCTCGAAAGTGATTTAACTAATGTTGTATACATTTCTATAAACTAAACTAAGTTAAAGTTGTGTAATCATTTATATTAATGCATTTATTGTCGAGATAGTATGCACTTATTCAATTGTATTTCTTAGTAACACTTATATTGTGATTATATTTCGATAATATGCACAATTGGATTTCTCAGAAACACTTACATTGTGATTATATTTCGATAATATGCACAATTGTATTTCTCAGAAACACTTACATTGTGATTATATTTCGATAGTATGCACTTATTCAATTGTATGTCTCAGAAACACTTATATAGTGATTATATTTCGATAATATGCACAATTGTATTTCTCAGAAACAACTTATATTGTGATTATATTTCGATAATATGCACACTTGTATTTCTCAGAAACACTTACATTGTGATTATATTTCGATAGTATGCACTTATTCAATTGTATTTCTCAGAAACACTTATATTGTGATTATATTTCGATAATATGCACGATTGTATTTCTCAGAAACACCTACATTGTGATTATATTTCGATAATATGCACAATTGTATTTCTCAGAAACAACTTATATTGTGATTATTTCGATAATATGCACAATTGTATTTCTCAGAAACACTTACATTGTGATTATATTTCGATAGTATGCACTTATTCAATTGTATTTCTCAGAAACACTTATATAGTGATTATATTTCTTCGAAATAGGTGGATGTGTAAGAACGGGCAGTAAGCAGTACTCTGCTAGAAGCACCGTAAGTATGACGTAAATCCGACAGTCAACCAATCAAATCACTAAACTTATATCCGGTCTCTAAATATGATGTTATCTTGTATTGTAGTTTATTTATAGTCGCCTCCGCTGAGGCACGTGGGCGAGGTCTTGTAGTTTATTTATAGTCGCCTCCGCTGAGGCACGTGGGCGACGTCTTGTAGTTTATTTATAGTCGCCTCCGCTGAGGCACGTGGGCGACGTCTTGTAGTTTATTTATAGTCGCCTCCGCTGAGGCACGTGGGCGACGTCTTGTAGTTTATTTATAGTCGCCTCCGCTGAGGCACGTGGGCGACGTCTTGTAGTTTATTTATAGTCGCCTCCGCTGAGGCACGTGGGCGAGGTCTTGTAGTTTATTTATAGTCGCCTCCACTGAGGCACGTGGGAGACGTCTTGTAGTTTATTTATAGTCGCCTCCGCTGAGGCACGTGGGCGACGTCTTGTAATTTATTTATAGTCGCCTCCGCTGAGGCACGTGGGCGACGTCTTGTAGTTTATTTATAGTCGCCGCCGCTGAGGCACGTGGGCGACGTCTTGTAGTTTATTTATAGTCGCCTCCGCTGAGGCACGTGGGCGAGGTCTTGTAGTTTATTTATAGTCGCCTCCGCTGAGGCACGTGGGCGACGTCTTGTAGTTTATTTATAGTCGCCTCCGCTGAGGCACGTGGGCGACGTCTTGTAGTTTATTTATAGTCGCCTCCGCTGAGGCACGTGGCGACGTCTTGTAGTTTATTTATAGTCGCATCCGCTGAGGCACGTGGGCGACGTCTTGTAGTTTATTTATAGTCGCATCCGCTGAGGCACGTGGGCGACGTCTTGTAGTTTATTTATAGTCGCCTCCGCTGAGGCACGTGGGCGACGTCTTGTAGTTTATTTATAGTCGCCTCCGCTGAGGCACGTGGGCGACGTCTTGTAGTTTATTTATAGTCGCATCCGCTGAGGCACGTGGGCGACGTCTTGTAGTTTATTTATAGTCGCATCCGCTGAGGCACGTGGGCGACGTCTTGTAGTTTATTTATAGTCGCCTCCGCTGAGGCACGTGGGCGACGTCTTGTAGTTTATTTATAGTCGCCTCCGCTGAGGCACGTGGGCGACGTCTTGTAGTTTATTTATAGTCGCCTCCGCTGAGGCACGTGGGCGACTGGTTTCTCTAAGTAGATTATTGTTGTTATGTTCGGATGCTTCTGTAGACATCCTGATACGGCATCTTCTTCCTCTGGTCCAGGGTGATAAGTCCTGTGTGAGTGTTCTCTTTCGAAATAAGGTATGCTGTAGGGCCACACACTTCATTGTTGGTCATCACACAGCAGCATAGCAACGGATCTTTGAGTTAGATATATGGCCGTCTCGGGATCTCCAGTGTATGTCCACACCTCCACCACTTCTGATGGTGGTCAGCGATGGTGAAGCTTGTGTCACTTGTTGTAAGCTCGAAGGCCAGAAGATCCCAGTATCCTACGCTGCTGTTGCGAGATGTGCCACGTGCACGCCCTGACATCGGCCGGGGTCATTTGTCCAAGAATTGCTATGAACTGAATACAACATTTTCGGTTTGCTGTTTCTGACTCACATGGAGTTATTAAAATTGCTGCCATTAAAGCGACATTACATTGCAAAAAGCAAATAAAATGCATATGTTCACGTATGAATGCATTGCTACTACAAATTCTTCTGAATACATTCGAACATTAACATTGAATCAATAAACAGTGTTTTTGTGGTATACAAACTTTCAAACGATAAATTAGGATTTCATATAACGGTCATCCGCGCTCCTGAATTGACGTTTGTTTGTCATTGGAGTCAATGCTAAACACTCGGTTAGAGTTAATTTAACTAAGATTAGTCTACAAATAAATATGCATAGGCACACATGTGAGATATCACGGTAAATATGTACCATGCCTCGTGTTATTCAGGATACACGAATTGTATTACGCACGAATGTCTACCCTATTTACGTTATTTTGTTATGTCAACAAACCGCGTATACGACGTTTGTTTATTTGTTGAAATACTCAGTTTTTAGGCAAATATTTGGAAAAGAATTATACCATATAATAGCAAATTACATTCTCATTTTCACAGATGTAGTGTCGCTTTAATAATTATGTAGTATAAATCAGGATTATTATATTAAACAAAGCAGCAAGGCGTTCGTAGATACACCATGACTTTTACATTGTTTTTTATTTCTTCAGAGCAACCTGCCTCGAGTTCATTGAGCACGTGGCGGATGTGACGTCAACAAGTAGTAGCATTCATTGAGCACATGGCGGAAGTGACGTCAACATATATATGCTGTATAGCCATTCGGAAGAATTCTAGAATAATTAAATAGACGGACATACATAGTCAATGAAACTGTTACACATCATGTTTTTGAATTGACTTGCATTATAACAAGTAAAATACATGCGATGCTCGTTTCTGTCCACTTCACGCAGTACTCACACTATGACATCATTTTTACATTATATAATAATTCTATAATATGAAATTATGTTCAAAGGAGTTGTTTTTATGAATAATCGGGGAGCGGAAATGATATAGTATTTTGAACTTTAATTCCATTTATATACATTTACTAGATTAATGTTTTATGATGGACTATTTGCATGACACTGTACACTATAGATCAATTTATACTTGTATACTACCTTCAAATTAATTCATATACAATTCTGCTTTTATCTTATAAAATTATATTTATAAAATTAAATATAGAAAATGTTGAATGGGAGTTGACTTTGAGAGTTGCTTAGAAGCAACGTTTTCGTTTCAGGTGCGAACGGCCCGGTGTACGAGCCACGCTGGAGCTGTTACGATAGGCAAGGTATTTAAATTCCGTGTTGCCTCTTATCTATCCATCGTGGTGATGGATTCCATCCGGAATGAGGTCTCGAGAGTGATCAATATAAGTTGTAAGAACTTGTTTCGCAATCGAGCTAAAATGAATCTGTATAAACAAACATAGCTTTATTCTTGTAGTAAAGCGACAATAATGCCCTATTACAGTGTGTATGTTTTTAAACAAATGAGAGTGATCAATATAAGTTGTAAGGACTTGTTTCGCAATCGAGCTAAAATGAATCTGTATAAACAAACATAGCTTTATTCTTGTAGTAAAGCGACAATAATGCCCTATTACAATGTTTATGTTTTTAAACAAATGTCAATTCTGGAGCGTGGCTGACCATTAAATTCTATTTGAGAATAATACAGTTCATTGATTGAGACCTCATTCCTGATGGAATCCATCGCCACGAGGGAGAGAGAAGAGGTAACGTGGAATTTAAATGCATTGCATAAGGGCACACTCGTAACGGCTCCAGCGTGGCTCGAACTCCGGACCGTTCGCACCTGAAGCGAACGCGTATCCACTGCGCTATTACGACGAAGTTGTAGTAAGTATTTTATAACGTATGTAAATGGATTAGATGTGCCCTGTTTTGTTTTATTTATGTTTATTTAACGTCGATACCGGTTTCCCATTTGAGTGAAGGGCAGTTTACCTAACAACACCTTTCCGGGACAGTCTCCAGCTGTTAACCAGTACTTGGTGCACCAACCTCCGTAAGAAACTGCCAACATTTTCATATAAAGAGACACGGTCTAATCCTAAAGCCGAAGACACATACGCTAGCTTTAAACAAGCCCAATGTAGTTCATACCCCGATGGAAACTATTAACCCGCTATTCATTACTTACATTTTCATTAATTATTCTTTTCAATGACACAAGGAAATTATAGCACACTTTGCATTTAAAATGTTTTTAGACAAGATTGGCAACTTATTGGCAGGTACGATCACCCGTCTGACCCTAATAACATTAACAGTCTTTCAGATGGGACGTTAAACCGAGGTCTCGTGTCGGTGCTTTACACCGTGCACGTAAAAGAACCAGAGGAGATTCTGGAATGGGTCTCTGTCTGTATCATGCACTATCCTCCAAAATCTAAAATAACTAATCTCTTCAGGATGCGTCGCTCATATGGGCAACCGGTAGCGACGATAAATACACGTAATAACTTGGCAACTTACCGTCCTTAGAAGAGCGTAATCAGTAGGACACACATTTTCTCACAACGAACGCTGTGAATGCTCATGCGCGTAACGTCGAGTGCGCATATCAGCTGCATAACATTAGTTGGGATCCCTAATACGAAACTGAATATAATCAGAGCACATACGTTCATCGAAGGAAATGCAATAGCGATGTAAATATTGCACGTACACGTTTAATTCATATATGTCTGGCAGGGTCTGAAGCAATTCTCAAACAATACTGCATGCACGTAGTAAACCTAGGTAATTTTCGTATTATCGAGACCTCATTCCTGATGGAATCCATCGCCACGAGGGAGAGAGAAGAGGCAACGTGGAATTTAAATGCCTTGCCTAAGGGCACAATCGTAACGGCTCCAGCGGGGCTCGAACTCCGGACCGTTCGCACCTGAAGCGAACGCGCATCCACTGCGCTATCACGACTTCCACTGCGCTATCACGACTTCCACTGCGCTATCACGACTTCCAGTTGTTACCGTGGTTGTTTCACGATCCTCAGATCACATACCTTGTGCGTGACTCGGCGATCATTGGTGATCATGGCGACAACAGCACGATTTCTGGCGTTTCCATCATGCATATAGCGAGCTCCGCACACTCGGTGCCTATATTTTGTCGCCGAAACAGCGCAGTAAAGGAATGAGATCTCGAGAGTGATTAATATAAGTTGAAAGAACTTGTTTCACAATTGAGCTAAAATAAATGTGTATAAACTAATGGTTCATTGTCCTCTCTACATGCTTGGCATAATTATGTGAATTGTCCATTGTATGTGCTAATCGTCAAGTCCAATTAGATAATTCAACTCAGTTATAAGGCATTTCTAACCTATTCTGATGACGAGATGTACACTGGATTAAGGACGCACTCACCTGTGTAGGGCTATCTCAAAATATAAATTTAATTAGCGTTTAGGCAAAGCACTGGTTTCTTTCAAATACAATATAAATCAATAAGCAGGTGTCGCATTTGTTTTATTCAATTCTAATCCAATCCATAATCTTGTAGTAATGTAATGTAATGTGTTTCTCATAAAGTCATTGTACAATTCGTTGTTCTCGTGGATTAGATCCGCCAGTCGTCGCCGACGACGCGTGGGCTCGACTTGCTCATCGTCAGAACTTAGATTCGCAGCGATGTTGTCGCGACGATCTCCGGTTGCAGTAGCACGACGACCAGCCGCTCTTTAAGGAGCACGGGCGACCTGGTTACCCGCCTTCCATGGGGCACGGCCGTCTGTTCTTGGCTGGTTATCACCCTGTACTGGCGGGGGTGGTTATCACCCTGTACTGGCGCGGGCTGGTTATCACCCTGTACTGGCGCGGGTTGGTTATCATCCTGTACTGGCGCGAGTTGGTTATCACCTGTACTAGCGCGGGTTGGTTATCATCCTGTACTAGCGCGGGTTGGTTATCATCCTGTACTGGCGCGGGCTGGTTATACATGTACTGGCGGCGCTGGTTATCACCTGTACTGGCGCGGGTTGGTTATCACCCTGTACTGGCGCGGGCTGGTTATCACCCTGTACTGGCGCGGGTTGGTTATCACCCTGTACTGGCGCGGGTTGGTTATCACCCTGTACTGGCGCGGGTTGGTTATCACCCTGTACTGGCGCGGGCTGGTTATCATCCTGTACTGGCGCGGGCTGGTTATCATCCTGTACTGGCGCGGGTTGGTTATCATCCTGTACTGGCGCGGGTTGGTTATCACCCTGTACTGGCGGGGGCTGGTTATCATCCTGTACTGGCGGGGGCTGGTTATCACCTGTACTGGCGCGAGTTGGTTATCACCCTGTACTGGCGGGGCTGGTTATCATCCCTGTACTGGCGCGGGCTGGTATAACACTGTACTGGCGCGGGTTGGTTATCACCCGTACTGGCGGGGTGGTTATCATCTTGTACTGGCGGGGGCTGGTTATCACCCTGTACTGGCGCGGGCTGGTTATCATCCTGTACTGGCGCGGGCTGGTTATCACCCTGTACTGGCGCGGGCTGGTTATCACCCTGTACTGGCGCGGGCTGGTTATCACCCTGTACTGGCGCGGGCTGGTTATCATCCTGTACTGGCGCGGGCTGGTTATCACCCTGTACTGGCGCGGGCTGGTTATCACCCTGTACTGGCGGGGGCTGGTTATCATCCTGTACTGGCGCGGGCTGGTTATCACCCTGTACTGGCGCGGGCTGGTTATCATCCTGTACTGGCGCGGGCTGGTTATCATCCTGTACTGGCACGGGCTGGTTATCATCCTGTACTGGCACGGGCTGGTTATCATCCTGTACTGGCACGGGCTGGTTATCATCCTGTACTGGCACGGGCTGGTTATCATCCTGTACTGGCACGGGCTGGTTATCATGAGTGGGGATGTGTAAATTATATATATATCCTTTAGACTACCGTCTTGCTGTCAGCAAGGAACATAACATTATTGTTTATGATTTGGGCAAGAACGTATCCAACATACCATGTGTTGGCCACTATGTTTGGTGTAAGTGTTGGCACTGTGAGTCTTGAAGTCAGACATATTATCCCACTGATTTATGACAAGTTAAGGCATTTTGTTGTTTGGCCGACAATGGTTGAATGACTATGGAGAGTACATGGGCCAAACTGCACATGGCTGTGGTTGTTATAGATGGAACGTCCCATCAAATGTATCGACAAGAAATGGAACCACAATAACGGTATTAGTCGGGGCACCGTAACTATCATTGCATGTACTCACAGGTGGTGGTTGATGTGCATCGACACATCGAGAGTGGATATCTAAGTCATATTGACGATGCCCAACAATACGGCTTGGTGAAACAGGTTGGACCAGCCTTACATTTCCCGACGATTTGCTTATTTTAGGCCACAACAATCTACCCTAATCGCGATTATGTTATGACCGCATATACCTCGAAAGCAGCCAGGAGAAAGACAAAAGTGTCGTAAACTAAATAGTTATATCACAAAATACAGAGTGCGCGTAGAGCATGCTATGGCAGATATCAAATGTTATAGATGTGTTGGTACTGTGTGGAGAAACCCCAGAAATATGTTGTCCCAAACGGTGTCCATATGTGTTTTGTTGTGTGTAGGCGCAAGCAAATGGAACTGAATCTTTAAGAAATAAAATAGTATGGCTATATCCGATTTCTTTTCTTTGAATTATTGTCGTTACAAGTTGGCTTGGATGTATGGGGTTTTCATTTTACTGGCATGGCTAACCCAGATAAATAGAATGCAACAGTCCATATAGAAATCCTACACAACTACAAAGGACAGTACTGTACAGTGCACAGCATAGTTTACGCCTTACAAAATAAATAACCCCTTGCTACAGCCATGCATTAATTTTATATTGTACAATAAACTTGAGAAAACCCCCAATATTTTATCGTCATCAGAATAGGTTAGAAATGCCTATAATATACCAATACAAGTATGTACGCGGTACAGTTCCACACGTGGCAAATATCGAGAACATGCTGTCCGTTAATACATGACAAGGCGTATTCTGTGTGTAGTAGTTCTTAACCGATGTGGGAAATATATTAGATTTACACCTATTGCCATGTAACAGCACTGATACTGATGTGTGGATATGGATACCAATCATTAATTCATATCATCCTAATTACGTTCATAGAAAAATATACACTTGTGTGACAGGTAAATATTAATTGCGTGTCTGTGTGTGTACGGGTTTGGATTATAGTTAGCTAGATAGATATATACTTTTATTTCCTCCATTTCTGAAGAGCATAACATATTTACAAATCATATTAATATGTATGTACAAACAGTATAATATAAAATTAAGTAAATATATTGTATTATAG
>CM026397.1:27584461-27688059 GCA_014843695.1 Archivesica marissinica | reverse complement strand
GGCCTACACATAACGTCTTAATAAAACAGTTTGCCAGACGCTGAAAATCGCCGTTCTTTGTTGTTGTATTGTCTGTTGTTGTTTTTCTCCGTAGCAATTCCCTACGACAACATTTACCCTACACCTCTTGTAGATTTCGAAAGGATTCTAACCCTTCACTGTGGCAGTTTGCATATTCGTGTTTTTTGAACCCGGTGATTTCCGTCCGTCCAGTTAGCGAAACCATTTACGATGAAGGCACTGTCAAGGTTTGATGTAGACAGTTCACCGTCTTTATTGGCTGTCATGCAGAGACCAATTACAGAGTCTCCCCTCTTTCTGTTACGTGTAAAGCATCGACATGAGAATCTCAGGTTAATGTCCAATCAGAAAGACTGTAACTTATAATGATTCGTGTTTCTATGCTAACCCAACACAGTTCAAAATTTAAATACATATTTAATACCGCAGTTAAAATGTCGTATTCAGATACCACTCTCCTAAAACACAGCGGTGTATAGATGCACAGACAAGAGGTACCTTATCACTGCGATTCAATGCAAAACCGTTCAGAAACTAGGTGGCAAATCGGCATCGTCTGGTTCATAATAAATTTACATCTAGCGGAATTTTGCTACAAAAACACATGACGTGTGTTGGTGTTTTAAAAGTGTAACAGAAAAAAAGATGTTTTCAACCTGTGCATTCTGGGAACATCATTTTTACAGTGTACCATCTAGATATTGTATGCATGTTATCTGTATACTGTAATACACGGATATGTAGTCCAGTGGTAACACGCTGGACTGGTAATCTAGGGATCGCAGGTTCGATCCCCCGTCTGACCCTGACTGCAATGATGAAAAACATACTCCTAAATGATACTGATGTGATGATGATGTACGTTTATTTACCCTCGCCACCGGTAAACCATATGGGCGAGCGTTCTAAGATGATTATTCTCTGTGATGCTTATGGTGACATCCTCAGATGGCTCTTTCCTTCTTTCTGTGCCAGGGTGACAAGTCCTGGTCTGTGTGCGATCCTTTTTAGGGCCACATCCTCCACGATTAGTCGGCTCACAGCAGCAAAATGGTTCTGTTGTTCCGTCGTTGTCCACCCCGCTGACGCATCCGGGGTCGAGGTCGCACCTCTCCGTCTCCAACAGCTCGCCCGAGATTGGAGACAGATAAAAGAGTTCGAGGCGACGAGTGCGCCATCCACGCGAAACGACTGCCGTCTTCTCCTACCCAGTCACTCATCGCCTCTTCAACGCCCCAGTGTTAACTGCCGTTGATCCAGGTAAGTGTAATACACTCAAAAAGAGTCGATGCGGGTCCTCGTCTGTATACGTCAGCGGCGTGGATTGGTCACTTCGGAACAGGTGATCCAATTTCCTGCTGTGAGCTGTGCCTTGTTCCCGACGTGCACGGTGTGGAGGTACGAACAAGGATACTGATGTGGACATAAACTTCCCCCTTTATACTCTAGACTGCAATGATGAAAAACATACTCCTAGTTGAGACTGATGTGGGTAAAAACCGTAACCTTATACTCTAGACTGAAATAATGAAAAACATACTCCTATATGATACTGATGTGGACATAAACTTCCCCCTTTATACTCTAGACTGCAATGATGAAAAACATACTCCTAGTTGAGACTGATGTGGACATAAACTTCCCCCTTTATACTCTAGACTGCAATGATGAAAAACATACTCCTAGTTGAGACTGATGTGGGTAAAAACCGTAACCTTATACTCTAGACTGAAATAATGAAACACATACTCCTATATGATACTGATGTGGACATAAAATTTCCCCTTTATACTCTAGACTGCAATGATGAAAAACATACTCCTATATGATACTGATGTGGACATAAACTTCCCCCTTTATACTCTAGACTGCAATGATGAAAAACATACTCCTAGTTGAGACTGATGTGGGTAAAAACCTTCACCTTATACTCTAGACTGAAATGATGAAAAACATACCCCTAGTTGAGACTGATGTGGGTAAAAACCGTCACCTTATACTCTAGACTGAAAAACATACTCCTAGTTGAGACTGATGTGGGTAAAAACCTTCACCTTATACTCTAGACTGAAATGATGAAAAACATACTCCTAGTTGAGACTGATGTGGGTAAAAACCTTCACCTTATACTCTAGACTGCAATGATGAAAAACATACTCCTAGTTGAGACTGATGTGGAGGAAACCCTTCCATTTATGCTCTAAACAGTAATGGTGAAAACCAGAACCATGTGGCCGCACATCCACAGCAACCATTACGTAGGTAGAGCTCCCCACGGGATGGGGATATTAGTCTTCACGCGCAAGTTCGTTCCAGGGCCCGAAGTTATAAAACATTTTTAACCTCAACTCAAATCTCAAAACACAGACTCACAGGAGATATGAGACAGACGTACTGTGTTACTTACCCGTACAGGCGCACGTACAGGCGCACGTACGCACGCACACACGCACGCACGCACACACACACATACTAGCAGGAGACTACAGACGGATCTGATGCCCAGTGGTAACACGCTGGACTGGTAATCCAGGGATCGCAGGTTCGATCCCACGTCTGACACTAATAAAATTAACAGTCTTTCAGATGGGACGTTATGTCGGTGCTTTACACAGGTCACGTAAAAGAACCAGAGGAGATTCTGGAATTGGTCTCTGTCTGTATCATGCACTATCCTCCAAAATCTAAAATTACTAATATCTTCAGGAGGTGTCGCTCATATGGGCAACCGGTAGCGACGATAAATAAACGTAAAAAACACACACACTAGCAGGAGACAGAAACGTAGGTCATAGGACAGTTTGAGACTGTGCTCCGTAGGGAATGAGATATGCTCAACCGAGTTTAGCTCCATTTTGAATCTGAGATTGGTTGTTTGATCAAAATCAATCTCGAGTTGTTCTCAAACTCAAGCTCAACCTTAGTTCAAGCTCAAACTCAAACGTGTTCATGACATTCGTTTCTGAGTTTGAGACTGGAGTTGAGCACAGCACTTTAGTTGAGCTTGCGATTGAATTTATAACGGCGGGTCCAGGTCTGGAGGTTATAAAACGGTTCTCCAATCTCAAACTCAGTCTCAAACTTCTGATTGGTTCAACTGAGTTTAGATCTCAGAATTCACCGGTAGCGACGATAAATAAACGTAAAACACACACACACCTCTCTTCGCTCGTCCACATGGTTCGCCGGAGGTAAATAAGCTCAATCATCACCACACCTCTCTCACAGACGGATACAAACGGATCTGTAGTCCAGTGGTTAACACGTTGGACTGGTAATCCAGGGATTGCAGGTTCGAGCCCCCGTCTGACCATAATAAAATTAACAGTCTTTCATGGGGGATTTTAAACCGAGGTCTCGTGTCGGTGCTTTACACCATACACGTAAAAGAACCAGAGGAGATTCTGGAATGGGTCTCTGTCTGTATCATTGCACTATCCTCCAACAATCTAAAATGACTAATCTCTTCAGGAGGCGTCGCTCATCTGGGCAACCGGTAGCGAGATAAATAAACGTAAAACACAAACACACATCAGTCTCAACTACGTGTATGTTTTTCATCATTTCAGCGTCACGAGAGGTAGACATTTGGTAGTCCTTCTTGCGAGATAGTTTCCTGGTGGCTGGATTTGTAGACAAGTAGAATGGTGTATTCTTATTCTTATTGTTATTGTTATAGTTCAAGGTCACACCTTGTCAATTAAATGAAAACATGTGATTTTTTTAATCTTCCCGAATTTACCGGTAGCCCATGTGCTGTTTTCCAAGGTTTAGTAATCTGTCTAATATTTGTTTATTTATTTAAGTTTATTTAACGTTGCTACCGGTTTCCCAATTGAGCGACGGGCAGTTTACCTAGCAGCACCTTTCCTGGGCAGGCTCCAGCGGTTAACCAGTACTTGGTGCACCAACCTCCGTAAAAAAACTGCCAACTGTTTCATATAAATGAGACAAGGTCTGAGCGGGGCTCGAACCCGTGACCATCAGTGATGATAGGTTACAGTGGTATACAAGTCAGCGACCTTAACCATTCGACCACGGAGGCGGACTTAACAAGATAAGAGTTAGAGTAAGTGTGTTATAGGCCAGACCACACTTTGTGTAAATGAGAGCCCACCACCCACCCGGGTCGTCATGTAGCCCGACATTGGGCAAGCCAATAAGTACTTATTTTTTATTTTGCTCTGACAAAACAGAGTATAACATAAACGCTTTGTGGTGCTAAGGGTTTAGATCATATTTGTTTATACACATTTATTTTAGCTCGATTGCGGAACAATTCCGATTGTGTCCTTAGATAAGGCATTTAAATGCCACACTGCCCCTTCTCTCTCCTTCATGGCGATGGATTCCACCAGGAATGAGGTCTCGAGAGTGATTACTATAAGTTGAAAGAACTTGTTTCGCAATCGAGCTAAAATAAATTTGTATAAACTAACAAGTTCTTACAACTTATAGTAATCACTCTCGAGACCCCATTCATGGAATCCATCGCCACAAGGGAGAGAGAATAGGCAATGCGGAATTTAAATACATTGCCTAAGGGCACAATCGTAACGGCTATATGTAGCGGGCTCGAACCCCGGGCATTTCGCACCCGAAGCAAACGTGCTGCCACGGCGTCATCACGACATTCGCATTTATGTCATTGATATGAGGAAAATGATTGCATTTCCTGACTGACTAATACGTTTATTTCAAGTCGCCACCGCATAAATGCATTTAGTTTAAACATATTTTATTTTATCAATATTTACATCATGTTGTAACATTAATATACAAGAACAGATGGATTAAATCGGAAGCTAATAGCTTATTTAGATTTTCTCCATGACAAACATAATTTTCATAAACTATGGCAGAGTATATATATATTTATGAACGTGACAAGTTTTATTCAATTGTAATGATATAAGTGTAAATAAACATAATATGGAGATGATGATGAAGTAATAAATGCATGTGGGCGACTAACTTGCAACTCCTATCAATATGATTGCAGTTTTATATGGTATGTACTATCACAGCGCTATCACGACTTCCACTTGGATCATTTATATGATTCACGCCTAATGTGTACGCCAAATTACATAATTTTGAATATAGAACAGTAATGATGGTTGTAGCTGTAATGTAAATGTTGGGATTCTGTATGCCTCTACGGCTTCATTGGCTGCTCACATTCTCAGTTGGTGGCCTTAACCCTGTGTAAAGTAGGTCTTTGACGTTTGCTGTGTAAACCATGAGCGCTTAGATGCGGCCACTATACCGCTATATTTGCATCACTATTATATTTCTTTAGATGAACCTATAATGTATTTGCTCTGTTTGTATCCATTCTCGCAATGAATTTCCTCACTAATGATATGCAGCTGACATGCGCACTCTAAGTTACGGGCATGCGCATTTGCAGTGTTAAGCAGCGTTCCTTGCAAGAAAAGGCGTGCCTTACAGTTTGCTTACGCTGTTCCATGGATGATCTATTTACTAGGTCCGGCACACGGTAAGTCCCATATCAGGACTAAATACATTTTAAAAGGGGGAAGTGTGCTATATTTTTCTTTTTGTGTCATTGAAAAGAATGATTAATGCACAAATATAAGTCATGAATCGCGGAGCGGATAAATAGTTACCATCGGATATGAATTACATCGGATGCGGTTAAAGTGTATGAAGGCCGAAGGTATTAACTCGCGATTCATTCCTTAAAGCGACACTACATCAGTGAACACGCACATTTCTACAGAATGTAATTTCCTATTATATGGTATAATTTTCCCCCCAAATAATTGCCGTAAAAACTGAATATTTCAACTAATAAACAAACGTCGTATACGCGGTTTGTTGACATAATAAAACAATGTAAATAGGGTCGACATCCATGCGTAATAGGCGTGTATCCTGAACAACACGATTTATCGTGCAGAGTTACCGTTATATCTCACACGCATATTTATTTGTAGATTCATCTATCTCTAAACGACAGAATAACGCGTTTGGTGTAGACTCCAAATGTCAAACAAACGTCAAATCAGAGGGTGGATACTCGCTATATGACATCCTACTTTGACTTTTGAAAGTGTGTAGACCACACAACACTGTTTATTGATTCAATGTTAGTGTTCGAATGTATTCGGACGAATTTGTTGTATCAATATATTTATACATGAAAAATGCTTTTTTTGTTTTGCTTTTTATGATGTAATGTCGCTTTAAGACGACGCTCTAGTGTACCCGGTGCAGAATTTAATAATAAACTATACTATTCATCCCTTCATATGGATATAGTGCAAACTATGTGTGTTTTACGTTTATTTATCGTCGCTACCGGTTGCCCATATGAGCGACGCCTTCTGAAGAGATTGGTCATTTTAGATTTAAAGCACCGACATGATACCTCGGTTTAAAGTCTCATCTGAAAGACTGTTAATTGTATTAGGGTCAGACGGGGGGTCGAACCTGCGATCCCTGGATTACCAGTCGAGCGTGTTACCACTGGACTACAGATCCGCCTGTAAGTATTGCAAGCTAGACTTGGCGCAATGGTAATTAAAGTCCAAAATCTCGTAGCTCGCGATCGATACGTCACAGCATTTATCAACCTAAAATAAAAAGAAAATATGTACGCTTAAGTGAACGATCACTTATAAACATATACTCTAGGGGCTGGGCCTGAGTTGTATGCATTAGCGGAAAACCCACTTTTATATGATATGGCAACTTCATGTCCGCTTCATTTTGGTTGACAGTGAACATGGCCATGTCATGCTGGTACCGGCGAAGTTCCGTGTAGCTCATAGCTAGCGCCTGTCGATTCAAAGAGGTGACAAAGATGTTGCCACCACGTCCTAGACTGTGTGTAAACTCGGCATTCAATACAGACATTGGTGTTCTTTTTCTGCCAGAATGGTGAATGTAGAACATGTGCTGGAACATGGTCTGTATTTTCGATTGACATTAGAACACTTGATAGAGACCCCATATCGATCTTATATTTTAAGTTTTAAGCGCATTTCACACCCAAAAAAACTCTATTTAAAAAAAAGATTGTCAAAATTACCGAGATGTGACCAGTTTCTCGCCCGGTGGGCAACTTTTGGGGCATTCTGGGAAAAATCTATAGGGTTTTCGAGCGAGAACCCAACTTTTTTAAAGCCTAGGACCTATACTACCATATAAAAATTAATTTGTCCCTATATATAAAAATGCATACAACTCTGTCCCAGCCCCAGGAATATAGAAAGCTATCATTAACACGAACGGCAGTAGCAATACTACAACATAGAATGCGATATATCGGTGATATCTAATCCCATCTTACTCTAAAACAAACAAATATCCTCTGTTTATTTCACTGATAAAATTTTATATTTTATTTGAAATCATAAAATATGTAACTATGTAACTAACCGATACACGTATATTCAACAGCTAATACACAACTACAGCAAAAGGTACAAGGTATGTTTACAGGAAGCCAGACTACAACATTAGAACGGACTAATTTGCGGATTTAAAACAACGGCTTATTGGAAATGGTGAAATCCAATTTGTGTATATTCCCATCAGTTTCCAGATGAATTATTTGTTGACCATTGACCTTTGGAAAGTTTGATAAGCACTCCTAGGCGGATAGCAACAACAGGCTGTATTGATGATGGGAACTCATTCATCAAATCTACAACAAGCAGTGAAGCAAATACAAATAAAATAAGATTATTACTACTACAGTTGGATTGTGAAGTTGTGTAAATTAAATAACAACAGATGAATAAGATACTGTATATATGAAAATAGAAATGCGAAACCTAGTCGGATGAACCCAACATATGGTAACCATGTGCACGTGAACATTCGTCAGTGGGGCATTGTTTTCATAATTTCGTTACCGGAATAACTATTGACACTAGTAAAACAACTGTGTTTACGATCAATTTGATTCCAGCGTTTTTCGCATTTGTGTGTTTTACGTTTATTTATCGTCGCTACCGGTTGCCCATATGAGCGACGCCTCCTGAAGATATTAGTCGTTTTAGATTTTGGAGGATAGTGCATGATACAGAAAGAGACCCATTCCAGAGTCTCCTCTGGTTCTTTTACGTGCACGGTGTAAAGCACCGACACGAGACCTCGGTTTAACGTCCCATCTGAAAGACTGTTAATTTTATTAGGGTCAGACGGGGGATCGAACCTGCGATCCCTGGATTACCAGTCCAGCGTTTTTCGCATTTATAGTTTATATATATATTTATATTAGGGATGTCAACGAATAGCGATTTAGGTAATCGAATATTCGGTCGGGAAGATATTCGAATATTTGGTTTACATGTTTAGAAATTAAACAATAAAATTCAAACAATACCTACCTTAGAACCTACTGTAATTATCCAATTTCATGGCAAGTGCCAATTAACACCTGCCGTGGTTGCGATCACAACATGGTTTATTCACACCTCCTCGGGCGATTTCTTTTGTATTGTAACTTTGTACGGTTATTGAAAAGAAAACAACGACGTATATGATTTTATGACAGTTTATTTAAATTTTGCAAATATATTTTTTTCTTAAATACTATTACAGTATTCGAATATTCGGACCTTTGAGCGAATATTGGAATATTTGGATATTCGTTGCCATCCCTAATTTATATACAAATTGCTTTTAGCTCGATTGCGAAACAAGTTCTTACAACTTATATTAATAATTCTTGAGACCTCATTCCTTGTGGAATCCATGGCCACGAGGGAGAGGGAAAGGGGCATGTGGAATTTAAATGCTTTGCCTATGGGCACAATCGTAACGGCTCCAGCGCGGTTCGAACTCCGCGCCTTTCGCATCTGAAGCGAATGCGCTACCACGGCGCTATCACGACTTTCGCGTTTATGTCATTGCTATGAGGGAAATGATTGCATTTCCTATCACTATGTTTGTAATCGTAGGTGGCATGTACTCCGATGTAATATAGTTATTATGATAAAGATAAGTCTATACGGTAAATCTTATGCGGATTAGATATGGCTCTGGTATGTAATATGACGTTTACGCCAAACCGACTTTCATTCCCTTGGCAAGTAGTAGCTGACGACACAAGCAGAGACAATATCAGAGATAGAAGATCACAGGACTCCTAATATTAATTCAATAATTAGCCGTCGTAGAACTTTGGAAATACGCCAGCTGCAAAGAATATTGTGTATCTGTCACGGAATACTGATCACTTGTAGCAGTAGTCTCTTCAGCGATATGTGCGCGACAATGTTCAAATGGTATCAAATTAGTGGTATTCGCTGGATACTGTTCACACAGGAATTTCAAACTTCGCTATACCAGCGACATTGTATATTTCAATGTTATGGGAACTTGTTGTGCCTTTTAAACGTAGGTGCGATTTACAGTTGCGTAATTACTTAGACATACGTCGGGTGTCTAAATTACAAACACGGAGTTTTGATTTTATCGGACAAAACTGTTCACTGTCTCGCTACTCTAAATGATAAATGCATCAACATGCTGTCAGAATAAAGAAATATATCAACATCAAATCTGATTTCAGCGGGATTCCCATATCAATAAAAGTTTATATAATTTTTTCCCAGATTGAATGACAGAAATGTTCGGAGGCAGGTTTGTAGCGATAACTTGCTACGTCATTTATAAATCACTCCAACTTCATGCACGAGATTGCCGTGGGAGCGACTGGAACTTGGAAATACGCATGCCATTGACATTCTGGAGATACTCGCACGTTTGCTCACGCGCACATCGCTTGACAACATTATATATGCATTTCTTAAATGCGTAATTCAAATAATAATAATATTATTATTATATAGTGGTTGATATTATTTTTAACGAGTGTTTTAAATAGCAAATACAATTAATTACGACAATTGCATATATAGTTTTAAAACTGTGATCAAAATATATCTGCAGTGATATAATTGCTTAAATTGAGAGTGTCGTAAACCAATAAATATGACAAATTTAAGCATAAGTTTGCCGACGCCGACGGATGAGAAGTTTTACGAATACGGTGCTGGTTACTACGACGAGTATTACAACTACACATACGAGTACGAATACAACGACGCCATTGATCACATACCCCTTAGCGAGTTCGTGCCCATGGTTACTATATACACTGTGATAGGAATGCTGGGCCTCGTCGGCAATCTGCTCGTCATATTTTCTATCATGAAGGTTAAACGCATGAGGAGTATTACGAACCTATTCTTGCTCAGCTTGGCGACGGCGGACCTCCTGCTAGTGTGCGTGTGTGTGCCTGTACGGGTAAGTAGCACAATACTATTGTTCTTGCTAAGCTTGGCGACGGCGGACCTCCTGCTAGTGTGCGTGTGTATGCCTGTACGGGTAAGTAACATAGTACTACGGCGGACCTCCTGCTAGTGTGCGTGTGTGTGCCTGTACGGGTAAGTAACATAGTACTACGACGGACCACCTGCTAGTGTGCGTGTGTGTGTCTGTACGGGTAAGTAACAAGTACTACGGCGGACCACCTGCTAGTGTGCGTGTGTGTGCCTGTACGGGTAAGTAACATAGTACTACGGCGGACACCTGCTAGTGTGGTGTGTATGCCTGTACGGGTAGGTAACACAGTACTGGCGGACCACCTGCTAGTGTGCGTGTGTGTGCCTGTACGGGTAAGTAACATAGTACTACGACGGACCACCTGCTAGTGTGTGCGTGTGTGTGTCTGTACGGGTAAGTAACATAGTACTACGGCGGACCACCTGCTAGTGTGCGTGTGTGTGCCTGTACGGGTAAGTAACATAGTACTACGGCGGACCTCCTGCTAGTGTGCGCGTGTGTGCCTGTACGGGTAAGTAACATAGTACTACGGCGGACCACCTGCTAGTGTGCGTGTGTGTGCCTGTACGGGTAAGTAACACAGTACTACGGCGGACCACCTGCTAGTGTGTCAGCCTGTACGGGTAAGTAACACAGTACTACGGTTAGTTTAAGCATATTTTATTTTCCAGAATCAGAAACAGTATGTTAACTAATGAACAAACGTCGCATACGTCGCTGTTGACAAACGTCGTATACAACGTTTGTTGACACAACAAATAGTATCAATAGTGTCAACAGCCACGAGTAATACAATGCGTATTTCATGAATAGCAACATTTATATCAACACTTTCCAATATTATGTTATTTTTTCCTCCAAATATTTGCCATCGAATCAGAAACAATATTTTAACTAATAAACATACGTCGTATACGAACGTTTGTTGACATAGCAAAATAATGTCAATAGTGTCAACATCCATGAGTAATACAACGCGTATTTCATGAATAACAACATTTACCGTTATATCTTACCCTTTGTGCCTGTACATATTTATAGTTTTGATTAATCTGATATAGATTACCTCTAACGGATAGTAGCACGATTTACTATACACTCCAAAAATAAACTCACGCCAATTCAGGAGCGTAGCTGACTGTTAATATGAAATCCTACTTTCACTTTTAAGAGTTTGTAGATGGCAAAAAACACTTTTTATTTATTAAAGGTTATTGTTTGAATTACTTCGGAAGAATTTGTAATAGTAATGCTGTAATATATGTAAAATTGGAATTTATTTACGATGAATGGTCGCTTTAATACAAAATAAGGGATACGAATAGAATTCTTCTGTGTGGTTGGTCTTATTGACATTGCATTTGGTTGGTCGAGAAGGCTACACTAAAATCAGAAACTAAATATGATTGATTTAGAGTATGTATGTATAGGAACATGAATAAATCATTAGATAAGACAGTATAATAGCGTATACTGACCGAACTGTGGTACAGACGAATAAATAAATAATGAGAAGGAAAGTAGGTAGTCGAGGAGAGAGAGAGAGAGGAGAGAGAGAGAAAGGAAAAGAAGAGAGAGACATAGAGAGAGAGAGAGAGAAAGACATAGAGAGATGAGAGGAAAGAGAGAGAGGAGAGAACATAGAAGAGAGGGGGAGAGAAGAGAGGAGAAGACATGAAAGAGAGAGACAGAAGAAAGAGAGAAAGAAAGAGAGAGAGAGAGAAAGAGAGAGAGAGAGAGAGAGAAGAAGAGAGAGAGAGGGGAGAGATAGAAGAAGAGAGAAGAGAGAGAGAGAGGGGAGAGGAGAGAGAGAGAAGAGAGAGAGAGAGAGAGAGAGGGGAGAGGAGAGAGAATAGAAGAGAAAGAGAGAGGAGAGATGAAGTAAGAAGAGAGAAAGAGAGAGAGGAAGAGAGAGAGAGAGAGAGATAGAAAGATAGAAGATAGAGAAGAGAGAGTGAGAAGAGAAGTGAGAAAGGTATTGAGAGATATAGAAGAGAGAGAGTGAGGGAGGTGAGGGGAGGGGAGGGAGGGAGAAAGAAAGAAAGAGAGATAGAGGGACGAGTGTGAGATATGGATAGTAGAGAGGGTAGGAAGGAAGGGAGAGTATGGATGGATTGATGGATGGATGGATGGATTGATGTGGATGGATGGATGTATGTATGGTGGATTGATGGATGGATGGATGGATGGAGAGGGAGGGAGGGAGGGAGAGAGAGAGAGAGAGAGAGAGAGGGGGAGAGAGATGTTAACATCTTTTGATGTTCAATATAATAGAACGTACGGTTGTAAATATAAATGCATTTTCCCAGATCAGTTAGATTAGAGTCACCAAACAGGATATACTTGAGATTACAGTCGAAGTTGCTAGGGGAATTAAGCATGATTCCTCGGCTTATGTTATGAAATCTACATTCAAAGAAATAACGATCATTCGTTTGTAATTTACCACAACTGCATAGTACTGTAGGAGAAATGTTCCAATTGACAACATGATTGCATAGTGCTGTAGGAGCTATACTAGAGGACATAGAAAACGCACACTTAGGATAAGTGTGTTTTTACATGAAAAACAATAACTACATAAATACATATTTTTAAACATTTTGGAATATTTTTAGTTGTTCTGTTTGTGTTTTGTAATAAAAGATGTGATATATCTTTGATGGAATCCTTCGTATTTCCTTTTCATGTAATAATACTCATATACTATAGGTGTGCGTTTTCTATGTCCTCTAGTATATAATGTAGGTGTGCGTTTTCTATGTCCTCCAGTATATCATGTAGGTGTGCGTTTTCTATGTCCTCTAGTATATCATGTAGGTGTACGTTTTCTATGTCCTCTAGTATATACTGTAGGTGTGTGTTTTCTATGTCCTCTAGTATATAATGTAGGTGTGCGTTTTCTATGTCCTCCAGTATATAATATAGGTGTGCGTTTTCTATGTCCTCTAGTATATAATGTAGGTGTGCGTTTTCTATGTCCTCCAGTATATAATATAGGTGTGCGTTTTCTATGTCCTCTAGTATATAATGTAGGTGTGCGTTTTCTATGTCCTCTAGTATATAATGTAGGTGTGCGTTTTCTATGTCCTCTAGTATATAATGTAGGTGTGCGTTTTCTATGTCCTCTAGTATATAATGTAGGTGTGCGTTTTCTATGTCCTCTAGTATATAATGTAGGTGTGCGTTTTCTATGTCCTCTAGTATATAATGTAGATGTGCGTTTTTTCTATGTCCTCTAGTATATAATGTATAATGTAACAAAACTCTGGAAAACTGTATCCAATGTACCTCAGGGATCTTTCATATATTTTACTAACAATGGAAAACTGTATCCAATGTACCTCAGGGAAATTTCATATATTTTACTAACAATGGAAAACTGTATCCAATGTACCTCAGGGAAATTTCATATATTTTACTAACAATGGAAAACTGTATCCAATGTACCTCAGGGAAATTTCATATATTTTACTAACAATGGAAAACTGTATCCAATGTACCTCAGGGAAATTTCATATATTTTACTAACAATGGAAAACTGTATCCAATGTACCTCAGGGAAATTTCATATATTTTACTAACAATGGAAAACTGTATCCAATGTACCTCAGGGAAATTTCATATATTTTACTAACATAATTATATTTGATTGTAGATTTAAATAATATTTTCCAAACGATAACATATTCGTACTCGGTTTTACGATATACTGCATGGTACGCATAACGATAACGAATCTGAATTTAATTCGATTTTAACATTTAAATCAATATGATTATGATAGATCTCATTCCCGAAACAATTCGAATTTGAATAGCGAAATTGCTTGCGAAACGATTTAAGTTAAGCTTAGAACTGACGATCAATATAATCACATCGCACTCACAGTCATGTGATCATCTTTATATACACCAATAATTCGCACACACAATTTTGTGCCAAGTATTGTTAATACATACATTCTGAGTTATACTAACGTAACGCACATAGCTTAAAAAAATTAACAAATATTATAATAAATATTATTCTCCTCCCCTAATAAGAATAAAATAAAGAATAGTTTACTTAATTAATGTAAAGGCAACACTCAACAGGGGCAGTTCCAGGAAATCAGTTTGGTTTAAAGTTTAAACATATTTATTCGACATTATATAACATAATGTACTACAAATAAGTATATACACAATAAATACAAGTGGATCAAAATGAAAGCTAAAATCTTTGAGGGTAGTATGAGGGGACGTACGATTGTTTTGTCCATTTTGCAGGTCCGTTTCGCGCCTGGCAAAACGCTTGGATTAATGACGGTCGTATTCTTGGATATCAGAATGAAACTAGAATTCTGATTATTCTCGAAAGTACAAAAATAACTGTCCGATTAGCGCAGTGGTTAGCGCGCTCGTTTCTCACCAATGCAACCCGGGTTCGATCCTCGCACCGGGAAGTATGTGAGATGGTACGGTGGTCGCCAGAACGGACAGGTGGGTTTTCTCCTGGTATTCCGGTTTCCTCCCACATGAATGATCACATTTACGCTTTCATCCGCGCCAACGAGAGTGATTAATATATGTTGTTAAAACTTGTTTCGCAATCGTTGTAAAATAAATAAAGTTTAAACTAACAAATAATAACAACAACAAAATATGCAGCAACATATTTTGCTGGATTTCGAAGTTTCTTATTGGATCTTAAAGTTGTACTGCATGATTGGGAAGTGTTAGTGGGGCGCGGGCTGTGTGTGCGCCCCCAACCACTCCCCACCTAAATCCGCTAGAGATCTAGTGGGTGTATGACGCTATATCTGAGAACTGAGGTGTTAACACGTTATGTCGGTTTAATTGACGTCGTGAATAGTACACCATTGTAGAATACGCACAAAGCAATGATAGTCGCATAAAACTGTTATTCATTATTTATGATGTCGTAGAATAATCCCGATCTAGGTATTTTATTTCCGGGTCAATGCACGACATTACTCGACAGCTAACCAGAATTGCGATCCTCTTGGCACAACAAAGCTATTGTTGCCGAATGTTTGCCATTCTTTGTCAGATTTAATTTCCTAGTTCTCCGCTAACCCAATAGCCAGTTTCCCTGTAAGTGCCGATTATGAATACGGTAAATACAGCCATTGTATGTTCCGGACACAGCGCATCGCCCCATGTCCTACATAGGATTGCGAGCTGGATGTAGATCTCAATATGTATATAGATTTTGCAATACTGACAGGAAACCCGAAAAATACCTTCAGTTATGAATGTAAATTTCGACGTCAACTTAAATTAAGTATGTGAGATGTGGAAGTCGTGATAGCGCAGTGGATGCGCGTTCGCTTCAGGTGCGACAGGTCCGGAGTTCGAGCCCCACTGGAGCCGTTACGAGTGTGCCCTTAGGCAAGGCATTTAAATTCCACGTTGCCTCTTCTCTCTCCCTCGTGGCGATGGATTCCATCAGGAATGAGGTCTCGAGAGTGATTTATATAAGTTGAAATAACTTGTTTCGCAATCGAGCTAAAATATATTTGTATAAACTAAGTATGTGAGATGGTACGGTGGTCGCCAGATCGGACAGGTGGTGTTTCTCCGAGTACTCCGGTTTCCTCCCACATAATTATACGCTTTCATCCGCGCCAACGAAAGTGATTAATATAAGTTGTTAGAACTTGCTTCACAATCGTTGTAAAATAAATAAAGTTTAAAAACAAATACTGAGGAAAATGGGTCAGGGTGAACTATATCACAGCGTTACCATGGTAACAGGTTTTCTACGGTAGTTTCGTATTTTCACTTTTTTTATAAGGAACGTCCACGCCGATATGAAAGTACATGTATTATAATATATATTGCATATTATATATATGGTAAGTTCATAAACATACAACGGCTGTATAAAGAAACGGTTGGGATGTACATAATATACCAACTACGCAATGGAATTGTCAGTAATGGCCAGTAATGCACTTCCAGATTCTTTTAGAATAATACGTTTCCAAGCTTAGTATCTATTAACCTATTTAGTGTACATATAATGTCACCCGAAACTTTACACCGTGCGATGGGTCTGTATCATTGCTCTATCCTCTAAAACGACTATTCTCTTCAGGAGGCGTTGTTCATATGGGAAACCGCCGACGATAAATAAACGTAAAACACACACATCTTGGTCAGAATATTAAGTTAGCTTGGCGGTAAATTCAATACTGCTGATACTGTTGTTAAAACTTGTGGCCCAAACCATTTGCATGTTCATATTATGTATTATATCTGTTTATGCATGACATATATAATAATGATTTGCAATAAAATATGATTAAACTAAATACTGCTGATCTGTTACACTATGCACGAGCAGTAGGTTATAGTAAAACCCGTCAGCCCGTTTCTGTTCCTCACCGTTTCGCCGCGGTTGTGTACATTATATTCAATGTGCAGATATGTTGATGTAAGCTATATGTGTTCAGAATATATGTGTATAGGTCTACTGTAAGCTATATGTGTTCAGAATATATGTGTATAGGTCTACTGTAAGCTATATGTGTTCAGAATATATGTGTATAGGTCTACTGTAAGCTATATGTGTTCAGAATATATGTGTATAGGTCTACTGTAAGCTATATGTGTTCAGAATATATGTGTATAGGTCTACTGTAAGCTATATGTGTTCAGAATATATGTGTATAGGTCTACTGTAAGCTATATGTGTTCAGAATATATGTGTATAGGTCTACTGTAAGCTATATGTGTTCAGAATATATGTGTATAGGTCTACTGTAAGCTACATGTGTTCAGAATATATGTGTATAGGTCTACTGTAAGCTATATGTGTTCAGAATATATGTGTATAGGTCTACTGTAAGCTATATGTGTTCAGAATATATGTGTATAGGTCTACTGTAAGCTAGATGTATGGAATTATTTTATTCATCGACGATTTATTCATGAAATAACGTTCGGAACAGTTCAACACGTTTTCTTATTGCTTTTGTTAGTATCGATGAAGCGGCATTCATCGGGTTATTACACTATCTATAGAAAATCAGTCGGCACTTTCTTAGAGCGACATGAACTCGGAATAAGGACAGTTATTTGATTATACTATTCAGGTTTTCTATATACTAGTAATATACAGGCCTCGATAAATTTTTAATTTCTTACTCGTCCTACTGGGCGAGTGATGCCACTGTTCCACTCGTCCAGATTGGACTATCACTCGTCCCATGTATTATAGGAAAATTAAAAATCGTCAGAATTGCACTTTAATTTATTAATAAATGCAATTATGTGGCAGCATAAACACATTAAAATATCCTCGGTGATTTCCCATTATCACGCCTGGTAATCATTCCGAAGAAAGTAAAATGGATATTATTTTATTTTGTTCCTACGATTTATATTCGATATTTAGCTGAAATTTTCACTCGTCCGACTGGGCAAGCGACTTGAAATTTCTACTCGTCCAGATCGAAAAGTCACTCGTAAATACGAGCGAACGAGTGGATTTGTCGAGCCCTGAATATACTTTCCAAATACATTGTATATATAGTTTAATCATATTGTATTACATTCATTCTATATATACAATGTACAGAACAAAACAATTGAACATACTTGTATAATTATGCATAGTATATACGATTTATGTCATTGTTGTGCACATGAATTGTCAATAAATGTTGAAGCAAATGGGTTGGGCCACAAGTTTTTTAACAACATTAGTTACGACCCTCCCCAAAAGTATATATTGCTCCAAATACTCACCACAGAAACTAAATATTCAACTAATAAACAAACATCGCATGATTCCGCCAATGTCCCAGCAAATGTTTAGATAACATTTCAAGTCTTTCGAAATGAATAAAATGTATGTACTTGTTATCAATAGTTGCTATATCTTTCATCTAATTCCTGTATTACAGAACAAACTGTATAATAACCATGCCCAAGCGAACCCACCTGTAACCATGCCCAAGCGAACCCACCTGTAACCATGCCCAAGCGAACCCAACTGTAACCATGCCCAAGCGAACCCACCCATGTCCAAGCGAACCCACCTGTAACCATGTCCAAGCGAACCCACCTGTAACCATGCCCAAGCGAACCCACCTGTAACCATGTCCAAGCGAACACAACTGTAACCATGATCAAACGAACCCAACTGTAACCATGATCAAACGAACCAAACTGTAACCATGATCAAACGAACCCAACTGTAACCATGACCAAACGAACCCAGCTGTAACCATGATCAAACGAACCCAACTGTAACCATGACCAAACGAACCCAACTGTAACCATGATCAAACGAACCCAACTGTAACCATGATCAAGCGAACCCAACTGTAACCATGATCAAACGAACCCAACTGTAACAATGACCAAACGAACCCAACTGTAACCATGATCAAACGAACCCAACTGTAACCATGATCAAACGAACCCAACTGTAACCATGATCAAACGAACCAAACTGTAACCATGACCAAACGAACCCAACTGTAACCATGATCAAACGAACCCAACTGTAACCATGATCAAACGAACCCACCTGTAACCATGATCAAACGAACCCAACTGTAACCATGCCCAAGCGAGCCCAACTGTAACCATGACCAAACGAACCCAACTGTAACCATGTCCAAACGAACCCAACTGTAACCATGCCCAAGCGAGCCCAACTGTAACCATGACCAAACGAACCCAACTGTAACCATGTCCAAACGAACCCAACTGTAACCATGCCCAAGCGAGCCCAACTGTAACCATGACCAAACGAACCCAACTGTAACCATGTCCAAACGAACCCAACTGTAACCATTACTAAACGAACCCAACTGTAACCAGGATCAAATGAAACCATCTGTAACCATGCCCAAGCGAACCCAACTGTAACCATGATCAAACGAACCCACCTGTAACCATGATCAAACGAACCCAACTGTAACCATGATCAAACGAACCCAACTGTAACCATGATCAAACGAACCCAACTGTAACCATGATCAAACGAACCCACCTGTAACCATGATCAAACGAACCCAACTGTAACCATGCCCAAGCGAGCCCAACTGTAACCATGACCAAACGAACCCAACTGTAACCATGCCCAAGCGAGCCCAACTGTAACCATGACCAAACGAACCCAACTGTAACCATGCCCAAACGAACCCAACTGTAACCATTACTAAACGAACCCAACTGTAACCAGGATCAAATGAAACCATCTGTAAGGATTACCAAACGAACCCAACTGTAGCCATGACCAAACGAACCCAACTGTAACCATTACCAAACGAACCCAACTGTTATAGAAGTGAAATATATGTATTGGATAAAGTCAAGCCTAATTTTGCTATAGCTGTGCGATTGTGGTGAAAGCATACACTCATGATATGTAATTATTAGACACAATAATTACATGAACACTGTGGAAACCCTTCTGTACTTTTCACTGAATGCTGCCCGTATAGGAAGTGTGTAATGTTAGTGTCTTAACCGTCATTGACTGCGACATGTCATTAAATTTGCACAACACTCTCAAGGAAATATCTATTCAGCTTCATTGAAATAGGATTTAAGTTTATTACAACACATATTTAAACCCGTGTGATGTCAGTTGGCTGGTTTTTTATACGTATATTAATCGTCGCCCAATATACGTTAAAAATACATAGTAAAATATAAAAAAAATTACAGTACAGTGCCATGTCATTTCTGCATCATAGAACATACAACTGACATCTATGACGATTGGTACACGTGAACTGTGGAATCATAGAACATACAACTGACATCTATGACTACCGATACACGTGAACTGTGGAATCATAGAACATACAACTGACATCTATGACGATTGGTACACGTGAACTGTGGAATCATAGAACATACAACTGACATCTATGACGACCGATACACGTGAACTGTGGAATCATAGAACATACAACTGACATCTATGACGATTGGTACACGTGAACTGTGGAATCATAGAACATACAACTGACATCTATGACGACCGATACACGTGAACTGTGGAATCATAGAACATACAACTGACATCTATGACGATTGGTACACGTGAACTGTGGAATCATAGAACATACAACTGACATCTATGACGACCGATACACGTGAACTGTGGAATCATAGAACATACAACTGACATCTATGACGATTGGTACACGTGAACTGTGGAATCATAGAACATACAACTGACATCTATGACGACCGATACACGTGAACTGTGGAATCATAGAACATACAACTGACATCTATGACGATTGGTACACGTGAACTGTGGAATCATAGAACATACAACTGACATCTATGACGATTGGTACCGTGAACTGTGGATCATAGAACATACAACTGACATCTATGACGACCGATACACGTGAACTGTGGAATCATAGAACATACAACTGACATCTATGACGACCGATACACGTGAACTGTGGAATCATAGAACATACAACTGACATCTATGACGACCGATACACGTGAACTGTGGAATCATAGAACATACAACTGACATCTATGACGATTGGTACACGTGAACTGTGGAATCATAGAACATACAACTGACACTATGACGATTGGTACACGTGAACTGTGGAATCATAGAACATACAACTGACATCTATGACGACCGGTACACGTGAACTGTCAGTCAAACACGAGAATAAAACAAACACGTTCAGCAAACGTTACTACTAACATTAGCCCTCTTATGTTTGGTAAACACGTGTTTGCTTCTAGATTATCAGATACAATCTCATATCTCAATGTGTAAGTGCAGTCAAGCCGAGTGGTAGTTCGATATTGTAGATTTTCCAGAGAAAGTCATTGCAAGACATACCATACAGCATTTGATTTTTAAAACATGATATAAGAATTGATTGTTATAAAGTGTGTATAACGTATAATTGAGCGACTGTTTTGCTCCTATTCGACACAGCATATACGGCTCTTGATTGTTAGTGGGGAAGATTCCATTATGTGTATGTCTTACGTTTATTTATCGTCGCTACCGGTTGCCCATATGAGAGACGCCTCCTGAAGAGATTAGTCATTTTAGAGTTTTGGAGGATAGTGCAATGATACAGACAGAGCCCCATTCCAGAATCTCCTCTGGTTCTTTTACGTGAATGGTGCAAAGCAGAGACACTAGACCGTTGTTTAAATTCCCACCTGAAAGACTGTTAATTGTATTAGGGGCAGACGGGGGGGGGGTCGAACCTACGATCACTGGGTTACCAGTCCAGTGTGTTACCACTGGACTACAGATCCGTCTGTATGTCCATTATGAATTATGTTGTTCGAACTAATACTTTTAAGTAATAATTAATATTAGAAATACATGCATTCTTGTAGCCTTCACTTACATCTCGATTGTAGCCAAACAAGGCCTCCCTCTAAAGTATTTGCTCTTGTATACTTTTATTATGCTCGCCACCGCCGAGGCATCTGGGCGAGTGAATAGTCTAAGGTGATTATAGACCTAGTGGATTTCTGGTCTAGTAGACATCTCGAGGCGGCTTCTTCCTTTCCTTACAGGGTGACAAATCCTGTGAAGTTACTTCATTCGAACAGCGGTCCTTTCCAGGGCCACATTCTCCACAGTTGTCAGCTCACAGCAGCACGAAGGTTTCCGGTTTATTTGACGATGTTTTCATCGCATCTGGATCCGAATCTACGCATGAGTCATGTCCCGCAACCGTCACTTATGGGACCAAAATAAAGCTATATACACATTGCCAGCTATCCGACGCCCCCACTGCATACACCCTGTACTGTGGTGTGTAGGCATCCGTGTTCATACTGAGTCGATACGGTGTCCAAACCGTTTTAATCCGGATGAAGGCTGACATCAACGAAGTCCTTGACCCATTTTCCTGCTGTGAGCTGTGCCTAGGTCACGACGTGACGGTGTGGAAGTTGACCTGGCTTCCAAATTATAGATAGCAGTCTTTTTATTTCATACACAGCCTAAGAATACATGGTAGGAGATTGGCCAATCAAATGCATCATGACAGATTGATGCGTTATAATCATTCTGAAAACCAATCAGAATTCACTCGGCTAATTGTTCCCAACATAAATTATAGATAGCAGTCTTTTTATTTCATACACAGCCAAAGCATACATGGAAAGAAGATTGGCCAATCAAATGCATCATGACAGATTGATGCGTTATAATCATTCTGAAAACCAATCAGAATTCGCTAGGCTAATTGTTCCCAACAGATCCTGATCACTATATTAGTCCCGGTCGATCTCTTCATGACGTGCACGTCGTGACCGGAGCACATCCCGCAGCAGCGGCGTAGGATTCTGGGATCTTCTGGTCGTCGATCTTGCGAAGGGGGAAGCTCGCCAGCATGTGGATCAGGACAGATCTGCCTTCTCTTCTAGATAGTGTTTGAGGTGAACACTGTCTTCACTGGCTTTTTCGATCTTTCTCCACCGGCGTTTAGACGAGATAGCGGACCTGAGGGAGCGGCAACGGTCGTGGCATCCACGCTCCCCCGAGTAACTTTTGAGTGAGTGGCCCCAACGTAGATTCGTTTGCGACAATCGACGACCAGATGTCTAACTGTCAGATCCGTATAAATGCTGCTGCGGGGTGACCAACAGTGAGGAGGGTGGCCCTACAAAGGACCCATTCGAAAGAGGAAACAGGACTAGTCACCCTGCGAAGAACGAAGATGCCTTCCCAGCTGTCTACATAAACAACTTAGAGATATCGACATAAACATCTTAGAGAAACCAGTCGCCCAAATGCATTTATGCGGTGGCGACTATAAATAAACTTATACACGCACGCACTATATTAATAACTGCTCTCGATAGAACTTGTGATCCAACACATTTCATTTTTTATATACAATGTATAGTACTTTATCTGTGTAACATACGTAATACATACAATCATGGTAGCATGCACATTCCTTTTTATTCTTTGCCAAAATATAATTATGTGGATCTACAAGTGTATGCATAACGGACGGACGGACGGACGGACGGACGGACGGACGGACGGACGGACGGACGGACGGACGGACGGACGGAGGGGGGGACGGACGGACGGACGGACGGACGGACGGACGGACGGACGGACGGACGGACGGAAGCATCAATAATCCACATTATTTTTATTATATCACCATATACAATCGGAAACTACATTAAATCTGCCTTCGTGGTCGAGTTGTTAAAGTGCTTCATGCTGGGCGTACTTTAACCAAGCAACCAGTTTTACTAATATACTATAAACACCGTCTCAGTTGCCCAGTGGTTAAGGCGTGTACCTATGTAGCGGGAGTTCGAATGTCTGATATGGCCGGTTGGTGAGTCGCCAGCTAGTTTAATACTAGCCTATCAGCCTGGCATCTGGCCTGCAAGGATATGATGCGGGAAGTACTTCTGTTCATAAGTGGTGTTTCGTATTGGCACAGAAATGGTCGGCCCTACCAATAGAGACGACACTATAACAAACACTTTGTACTTTTACATGTTTACAACGCGATGTCATTACCACAAATATACCTCTTTTCGTCGAGCAACCATTAACCCAATTGAAGCATTAGTAATTTATTACTAATCGTTTAATTTGTAGAATCGTTCTCTATTCACTTGCTCTAAATCATTTCGGAGACCTAGCAATTACCAAGTAATCAATTGACATGCTACGAGAAATAGAATGGTAGAACTAGTGGATAAGAGTACCGAAGTGGGAAATGACTAGCATTTGTCAGGAAATGAATCTGCCATGGGGCGAGTATGTCGAGGACGGACCTACCGGTGAAGTAGACTACGGGGTACTTGTGTAGTTGGCATCCGTGGGGAAATAGCGACAGACGATATCATGAGATGAAATAATTACTATAAAAAGTATTGATTTGAAACGTCGAGTAGATATGGTGGCAGATGGACACGTCCGCAAAGTGCTCCATATAATGAATATAAATGCAATGTATGTAACGCGTCAAGTCTTAGAATTCGAGTACCATTTTTGTTATTAAATGCCAGAATTACTTGGAAGATAGAGTAGTATGGGAAAACTGTATTCATTTGAAGGAGCCTGCGTGGTGAAGTGGTTACGGTCATTGACATCAACTCACTTGCCTCTCACCGCTGTTGGTTCGAATTCAATTAGTGGTGTCGAATTCTTTCATGTGAATAAGGAATCCAACTTGCTAGTAGAAGGTCGGTGGTTCTACATGACTGCCGGTCCGTGTCTGAAATACTGCTGGGAGGGGCACCCTGACATCTTACCAAACTCCTATATAATTATATGTATTAATGACCAGAGAAAAGGTGCCTGCGAGAGTCCATGTATATATCGCGATATTGATTGAAGGGAGGACATATGGAGTACAATGTAACGATTACACAGTCCCGAAACTAATTAGTGGACGCCTCCATTGTGACATAATAGTTGGTCGCATTCTTCCTATTTAAAACACTGTCGTGACGTCATACCTTTGTATTTGCAGTCCATTATTATTAATATTGGACTGCTGTCAAAAGGCCAGAGTATTATATTAACTCCTACGCTATATTAAATGTACGAATTTAACAATTTGAATTAGTAGGATCTTGTTATATAAAGTGTGTTTAAGTAAGATATAAGCCTCAAACGGATCCAATATGTAAATTATTGGTACTGTCTTCGGCGCTACTCGCCTCAGACAGTCCAATAGTTTACATATTGTATCGTTTTCGGCTTATATCCTATACGTAGACCCTTAATATGGATTTATTTCATGCATGTTATAATTCCATTATCATCTCGCTCCGCTGGATCCGTTACGATTGGGCCCTTAGGCAAGGCATTTAAATTCCACATTGCCTCTTCTATCTCCCTCGTGGCGATGGATTCCATCAGGAATGAGGTCTCGAGAGTGCTTAATATAAGTTGTAAGAACTTGTTTCGTTTATATGTATAAACTAACATGGCTCTGCTGTCTTATATTCACTGTGATCTGATCAAAGTGAAGTTAAATTTCATATAACAAATTCTGCTATAGTTTCCATTTTGTCTTTCAGTGTCATTGTTTAAAGCGACATAGGTTAATATTTTCAATAAACATTTAAAGCGACACTAATCGGTGAAAACGCAAATGTCTGCAGAATGTAATTTTCTATTATATGGTAGGCCTACTAGGATCAATTTCCCCTCAAATATTTGCCTCAAAAACTGAGTATTTCAACAAATAAACAAACGTCGTATACGCGGTTTGTTGACATAACAAAATGACAAAATGCATTTTAATTTGCTTTTTGCGATGTACTGTCGCTTTAAGGGCAGTTTCTAATGTTAGATTAGCAGTGCGGTTATTGCAGCTAAATTCCATATACACTGTGATAAATGATTGTGAAATAGTGTTGTTCATCTCTTAGTCTAAACAGTATTTATTTCTTTGAATAAACATAGTGAAGTATAAATAATATGCCCATACATGTAGGATGTTCACCTTTTATAACTGCATGTTGGACTGGCATTGTACTTGTACGCTGTATATTATATATGTAACACTATTGTAATTACAATATGCACAATAATGAGATTTACTAATACTCGACGTTTCATCGTATTATGTGGCAACATTGAACTGATACATTTGCATATTCCGTGAACTTACTTCGTTAATAATCGATTTCCGAAGTAAAATATGAGCTTTCGATTATTGTACACTTACTTGATTCAAATATTAACGGAAAAACCCTAACGTATGTCCTGGTCGTAGTTCACGAAAACTCACGAAGGCTTTGGCGGAGATTAAGTAGTCTCAGTTTAATGTTGCCCAACAATATAGTCGAGTATTTTTGTCCAATCGGAATTGATAACAAAACTTGTTATGTTATACTCGAATGATTCGAGAGTTATTGTTCGAGAGCTCCGTGCTTTGTAAACCAGTTTTAGCGACCGCTTCTCGTCGAGGGAACACACACCCACACATTTCAAATTCAATGCCTAAGAGAGATGTTCAAGGTACATAATGGATATTTTAGATGTATTGTTTGGCAATATTAAACTGAGACATTTGCATATTCCGTGAACTTACTTCATTAATAATCGGAATTCCGAAGTAAAATATGAGCTTTAGATTATGGTACACTTACTTACTGACTTGATTCAAATATTAACGGTAAAAACCTAACGTATGTCCTGGTCGTAGTTCACGGAAACTTACGAAGGCTTTGGCGGAGATTAATGAGTCTCAGTTTAATGTTGCCAAGTAATACCATTGATTATTGATGTACTTTGCATGTTATTGTTATTTAAATGTTTTGCAAGGATGGGGACCCACATCTAGGTGGTAGTACTATGGGGACAGTACGCTCGCTTGCCGGTAACGGTGACAAAGGGTTACAGGGTTACAGGGTTCCAGAGGTTTTACTTTTTCCTATTAAAAGTGGGGTTTTCTCTGGTTTTACCTGGGCGATACGGCCACCGATTGCAGAACATGTAAATAAATTAGAATATCGCCTTTGTGTATATGTTTCCTAAAATAGAAGCACCCCCTCGCAAACTGCAGACTGCGTTTGTTCTTTATTTGATACTATCAGTGTTGTATAGATGAGTATGGATATGTATAGATTACTTACTTACCATAGCGCTGTTGTAGCGTGTTCGTTTCATGTGCGAAAGACTCGGAGTTAGCGCACAGCTGTAGTCGTTACAAATGTGTTATTAGAAAAATCACTTAAATCCCACATTGCGTCTTCTCTGTCCCTCGTGGCGATGTATTTCACCAGGAATGAGGTCTCGAGAGCGATTAAACTAATGTTATAAGAACTTGTTTCGCAATGGAGCTAAAATAAATGTGTATAAAATAAACTTAAAAATAGGACTTGGGAAGTACTGATGTTCTAAAAACGGTATCTCATAAGTCAGTAATGGCTGGCCCTTTCAATAGCGGTGACACTATAATTTAAAAAAACACTACTTTACTTACACTGGTAACGGCACAATCGTCACGGCTACAACTGGGCGCTAACCCATAACCTTGCTTACAGAAATATTTAATAACAGAAACGAACATTTGCTTAACGGTTTTTTTGGGGTTTTGTTTTTGATCATTAATCATATCATTAGACGCTGATGTTTCAAGTGTTCAACACTTCAGATGGAAATACACCGGTCGCCTGATAAAAAAATGTAATCATACCAAACACACGGGGAGTATTCAATAAGTGTATACACATATATGTGAGCGATATCACAACAGCCGTTTAGAGATCGCTCGCAGATATATACTGAGTCAAATAAGAAACGATACATGGTATAAACATATATGTATTTTAATTACTAATTAAGCAATTCATCTGACATTTCGTGTACCGAGATTGAAACATATGCGACAATGTTACAAGTTTAAAATTCGATCATACCATCATTATCTGTTACGTTGTGGCGTCATTTGTGACTAAGGGGTCAAGTGGAATATTCACACAATAGTCAATACCGTGTATGACCTCCATTGGCATCTCTCACTGCAATGTAGCGCCGTCGCATGGAACGAATCTCATATTGGCCAATGTTGTTCCACTCCTGACGCAGAATATCCCTCAGTTGGTGTAACGTCGCCGGCTGACGGAGTCTTACACGACGGTCTAAGGTATCCCATAAATGTTCTATCGGAGACAAGTCTGGTGACAATGTTGGCCACGGTAAACGTTCAATGTTCCCCTGCTCCAATAATTGAGTGGTAATGTGTGCAGTATCGCATCTGGCGTTGTCCTGTTGGAACAGTGTGACGCGTCGATTGACGTTAAAGAATGGCAAAACAACGGGCGTAATAATTTCGTCACAGTACCGCTATGATCAGTTGTGTGCGGCCGTCGAATGTGATACCGCCCCATACCATAACGCTACCGCCTCCAACCCGATCCATCTCACGTACACACGCATCGACGTAACGTTCTCCCTGTCGACGGTAAACTCGAGCACTGCCATCCGCACGCCGTAAACACACCGTCACTAAACATAACGGAATTCCACTGTAAGCGAGTCTAACGTGCATGTTCACCCGTCCACTCACGACGTTCGTTCCGGTGACGTCACGTCAACATGGGCCCGGTGTAAGGTCTGTAAGGACGGATTCCACGTTCAGCGAGCCTGTTCCGAACTGTTTGAGCACTGATTCTAGTGTTGATCCTCCCAGGAGTAACGATGGCGGTATGAATAGCGGGCAGGAAGCGGTCACGTAAATGTGACGTCCGAATATGACGGTCCTGTTCTGGTATCGTCACGCGTGGTCGACCAGTACGTGGGCGGTCGTCAGTTGATCCACGTGTTCGGTACCGTCCAAGTAGACGTGTGATCGTGATCCGGGACACACCGAGACGATTAGCGACGTCGTTATGACGTAAACCAGCTTCAACCATCCCAATTGCTCGCTTTCTCGAATCTTGGTCGAGTCTGGGCATTTCTTTTGAGGAAAATGCAGATCGTTTTGGTGTTTTTGCTCGAAGTAATTACAATATGAGTACAAAAAACTAGTTTGTGGATATATCCATGTATAGCAAATCGTGTTCCTCGCGGATCACGTGCAAAACGGAAAATCAGCGTTATGAAAATATGGATGCATTATTTACCTGTGTATATGGATGAATATCATAGTCATACGTCACTCCGAACTGAAAAGTGGTAGCTTATCACAGGCATTTATAAGTTTGCATCGTTTTCGTTAAATTGGTTTGGTATCGTTTCGTTTTGACTCAGTATAGATAGTTAGTATGTATTATTCAAACTGGTTAGTGTACAATGTTAGTTACCTACTACATGTATAAAATAATCATCGTGTAATGTTTTACCTTATATTATAGACGGATCTGTAGTCCAGTGGTAGCACATTGGACTGGTAATCCAGGGATCGCAGGTTCGATCCCCCGTCTGACCATAAAACAATTAGCAGTATTTCAGATGGGACGTTAAACCGAGGTCTCGTGTCGATGCTTTACACCGTCCAAGTAAAAGAACCAGATGAGACTCTGCAATGAGTCTCTGTCTGTATCATTGCACTATCCTTCAACACTCTAAAATTGCTAATCTCTTCAGGATGCGTCGCTCATACTGGTAACCGGTAGCGACGATAAATAAACGTAAAACATGCCAGGCAATACTTCACATGGGCAACCGGTAGCGACGATAAATAGACGTAAAACACGCCAGACAACACTTCACGTGGGCAACCGGTAGCGATGATAAATAAACGTATAGCATGCCAGACAATACGTCACATGGGTAACCGGTAGCGACGATAAATAAACCTTGATAGAAGCCCTCTATAGATAATCATGTCATTTTACAGTAAAACTTAGATAATTAACTACATGTATTGTGAACAATGGTGAAGAGACATTTAAAGGACATGGTGACCTCTGAATATATTTACAGACGGATCTGTAGTCCAGTGGTAACACGCTGGACTGGTAATCAAGGGATCGCAGGTTCGATCCCCCGTCTGACCCTAATAAAATTAACAGTCTTTCAGATGGGATGTTAAACCGAGGTCTCGTGTCGGTGCTGTACACCGTGCACGTAAAAGGACCAGAGGATACTCTGGAATGGGTCTGTATCATTACACTATCCTCCAACAATCTAAAATGACTAATCTCTTCAGAAGGCGTCGCTCATATGGGCAACAGGTAGCGACGATAAATAAACGTAAAACACACACTGAATATATTTCATTTGATCGTGCACCCAGAACAGGTTGTTACATTGTTGATTCGGAATACCGCAGACCAATCGCTGCCTGTGTTACATATCACAGTGAGTTATATTAGATAGCCATTGTACACGGCACCCTGCTCAACGATACACACATAAAACAGCGTCCTCCAGAAATAGAACGCAACGGAAAGAAACTTAAGCTTTATTTATTTTACAACGATTGCGAAACAAGTTTTAACATGTATGATGATCACTTTACATGCAGCATTCTCATATATTAACACTGTGAATTCTTGAATAATGATGTATATTTGCCATTGGCTCCAGTTATGTTGGTTCCTGTACAATTTAAAAACACACAGAAACACAAGTTATTCATATTGAACCCCCCCCCCCACCACACTTTCACATTTACCTATTTTCCTGCTAAAACAGTTACCAAATTTAAACTTGATTTATTTTACAACGATTGCCAAACAAGTTTTAACAACTTATATTAATCACTCTCGTTGACGCGGATGAAAGCGTAACTGTGGTCATTCGTGTGGGAGGATACCGGAGTACCCGGAGAAAACCACCTGTCCGATCTTGAAGAAGTTGTACTAGATAGTAAAAACGAGGCATATAAAGATAAAAGAAAACAACAACAAATAATATACGACTCGATCTGTGTTTCATTTTTCTGTAATTTAATGCCTACGTGACTTATATTCAGTATATACATTTATCACATAACTATGCTTGTATTCAGTTTCATACAACCATTAACATTTACTTATATGTACACACGTGTAATAACACTTGCCATAATTCTGATTGGTTGAGAGAATTATCCTAATAATTTGTAAATTAAACTTAAAGTGCATTTCTATTTGATTGGTGCTGACAAACTACGAATTTTAGAGAAGTCTCGACTCGAATTAGAGGCTGATTAATCAAGATAATTTAGCGACGTCATGACTATGATTTGCGCTGACAGTTGACGCCAAAATGAGAGTAGCAAGGTTTATTTATTAAAACGAGCGCGTTATGGTAATGTGGTGAAAAAGAACATCTTACACTCGTGGTTATTTCATGCCATATTTGATGAAACTCGTTTTGGAATGTTGCTACTACGCTCGCCAAAAGGTTCGCTAATAGCACAATTCCAAAAAGTGCTTCATAAAATCACAGGAACTTGAAATGTTATCCATAGGCCACCAACGGTAGAGGGGGTGTCCTAGGATAGAGGTACGAGACCGTTGGTGGCTTATGGATAAAATTTCAAGTTCCTGTGATAAAATATGGAATGGAATCACAATATCCCACACTCTCTCTCCCTCCCTCTCTCTCTCTTTCCTCTCACTCTCTCTCTCTCTCTCTTTCCTCTCGCTCTCTCCCTCTCTCTCTCTCCCTCGGTCTATCTCTCTTTCCTCTCGCTCTCTCTCTCTCTTTCCTCTCCCTCCCTCGCTCCCTCTCTCCTCACTCTCTCTTTCCTCTCTCGCTCCCCTCTCTCCTCTTTCCTCTCGCTCTCTCTCTCTTTACTCTCTCTCTTTACTCTCCTCTCGCTCTCTCCATCGCGCTCTCTCTCTCTCTCTCTATATATATATATATATATGCATGCTTAAACTGAGAGACAGTCACTGCATAGATAACAAGTAATCTATTCTTGGACAGACAGTCCCTGGTGTACCAAACAGCGAACATATAAATAACAATGACACAGTAGACAACAGAAACACACACATACAATGCAGGCAATACGACGATCGACAGACAGTCCCTGGTGTACCAAACAGCGAACATATACATAACAATGACACAGGAGACAACAGAAACACACACATACAATGCAGGCAATACGACGATCGACAGACAGTCCCTGGTGTACCAAACAGCGAACATATACATAACAATGACACAGGAGACAACAGAAACACACACATACAATGCAGGCAATACGACGATCAACAACACACAGATGTGCAATGCACATCACTACCTAATACAATATCAACATATCACCCAATGCCACATCACTACTCTAATACAAATATCAACATATCACCCAATGCCACATCACTACTCTAATACAAATATCAACATATCACCCAATGCCACATCACTACTCTAATACAAATATCAACATATCACCCAATGCCACATCACTACTCTAATACAAATATCAACATATCACCCAATGCCACATCACTACTCTAATACAAATATCAACATATCACCCAATGCCACATCACTACTCTAATACAAATATCAACATATCACCCAATGCCACATCACTACTCTAATACAAATATCAACATATCACCCAATGCCACATCACTACTCTAATACAAATATCAACATATCACCCAATGCCACATCACTACTCTAATACAAATATCAACATATCACCCAATGCCACATCACTACTCTAATACAAATATCAACATATCACCCAATGCCACATCACTACTCTAATACAAATATCAACATATCACCCAATGCCACATCACTACTCTAATACAAATATCAACATATCACCCAATGCCACATCACTACTCTAATACAAATATCAACATATCACCCAATGCCACATCACTACTCTAATACAAATATCAACATATCACCCAATGTGAATGTATTGTCGTGGCGTAGTATATAAATTGACACGAACGCAACGTTATAGTAGGGACTAGGGAGCCAATTATAACTTCCGCGTGATGCTGTTTTCCCAGAAGGTATGTGATAGCGGAAGTGACGTGGAGAGCACATCGCTCCATGACAATATAGACATGCGGACGAACATCCCCATTTCATACTGATCTCCTATCCAATGTAGCAGTACTGCACCCATTTCATACTGATCTCCTGTCCAATATAGAGGTACTTCACCCATTTCATGCTGATCTCCTATCCAATATAGAAGTACTACACCCATTTCATACTGATCTCCTGTCCAATATAACGGTAGTGCGCCCATTTCATACTGATCTCCTATCCAATATAGCAGTACTGCACCCATTTCATACTGATCTCCTGTCCAATATAGCAGTACTGCACCCATTTCATACTGATCTCATGTCCAATATAACAGTAATTCACCCATTTCATACTGATCTCCTGTCCAATATAGCACTACTGCACCCATTTCATACTGATCTCGTATCCAATATAGCAGTACTGTACCCATTTCATACTGATATACTGTCCAATATAGAAGTACTACACCCATTTCATACTGATCTCCTATCCAATATAGCACTACTGCACCCATTTCATACTGATCTCCTATCCAATATAGAAGTACTACACCCATTTCATACTGATCTCCTACCCAATATAGAAGTACTACACCCATTTCATACTGATCTCCTGTCCAATATAGCAGTAGTGCGCCCATTTCATACTGATCTCCTGTCCAATATAGCACTACTGCACCCATTTCATACTGATCTCCTATCCAATATAGCAGTACTTCACCCATTTCATACTGATCTCCTATCCAATATAGCAGTACTGCACCCATTTCATACTGATACCCTGTCCAATATGGCAGTACTTTCACCCATTTCATACTGATCTCCTATCCAATATAGAAATACTTCACCCATTTCATACTGATCTCCTGTCCAATATAGAAATACTTCACCCATTTCATACTGATATCCTGTCCAATATGGCAGTAATTCACACATTCCATACTGATCTCCTGTCCAATATAGCAGTACTTCACCCATTTCATACTGATCTCCTATCCAATATAGCAGTACTGCACCCATTTCATACTGATCTCCTATCCAATATAGAAATACTTCACCCATTTCATACTGATCTCCTGTCCAATATAGAAATACTTCACCCATTTCATACTGATCTCCTGTCCAATATGGCAGTAATTCACACATTCCATACTGATCTCCTGTCCAATATAGCAGTACTTCACCCATTTCATACTGATCTCCTGTCCAATATAGCAGTACACTACCCATTTCATACTGATCTCCTGTCCAATATAGCAGTAATTCACTCATTTCATACTGATCTCCTCTCCAATATAGCAGTACTGCACCCATTTCATACTGATCTCCTGTCCAATATAGCAGTACTTCACCCATTTCATACTGATCTCCTGTCCAATATAGCAGTACTGCACCCATTTCATACTGATCTCCTGTCCAATATAGCAGTACTTCACCCATTCCATACTGACCTCCTGTCCAATATAGCAGTACTTCACCCATTTCATACTGATCTCTTGTCCAATATAGCAGTACTGTACCCATTTCATACTGATCTCCTGTCCAATATAGCAGTACTTCACCCATTTCATACTGATCTCCTGTCCAATATAGCAGTACTTCACTCATTCCATACTGCTCTCCTATCCAATATAGTAGTACTTCACCCATTTCATACTGATCTCATGTCCAATATAGCAGTACTGCACCCATTTCATACTGATCTCCTGTCCAATATAGCAGTACTTCACCCATTCCATACTGATCTCCTGTCCAATATAGCAGTACTTCACCCATTTCATACTGATCTCCTGTCCAATATAGCAGTACTGTACCCATTTCATACTGATCTCCTATCCAATATAGCAGTACTGCACCCATTTCATACTGATCTCCTATCCAATATAGAAATACTTCACCCATTTCATACTGATCTCCTGTCCAATATAGAAATACTTCACCCATTTCATACTGATCTCCTGTCCAATATGGCAGTAATTCACACATTCCATACTGATCTCCTGTCCAATATAGCAGTACTTCACCCATTTCATACTGATCTCCTGTCCAATATAGCAGTACACTACCCATTTCATACTGATCTCCTGTCCAATATAGCAGTAATTCACTCATTTCATACTGATCTCCTCTCCAATATAGCAGTACTGCACCCATTTCATACTGATCTCCTGTCCAATATAGCAGTACTTCACCCATTTCATACTGATCTCCTGTCCAATATAGCAGTACTGCACCCATTTCATACTGATCTCCTGTCCAATATAGCAGTACTTCACCCATTCCATACTGACCTCCTGTCCAATATAGCAGTACTTCACCCATTTCATACTGATCTCTTGTCCAATATAGCAGTACTGTACCCATTTCATACTGATCTCCTGTCCAATATAGCAGTACTTCACCCATTTCATACTGATCTCCTGTCCAATATAGCAGTACTTCACTCATTCCATACTGCTCTCCTATCCAATATAGTAGTACTTCACCCATTTCATACTGATCTCATGTCCAATATAGCAGTACTGCACCCATTTCATACTGATCTCCTGTCCAATATAGCAGTACTTCACCCATTCCATACTGATCTCCTGTCCAATATAGCAGTACTTCACCCATTTCATACTGATCTCCTGTCCAATATAGCAGTACTGTACCCATTTCATACTGATCTCCTATCCAATATAGCAGTACTTAACCCATTTCATACTGATCTCCTGTCCAATATAGCAGTACTTAACCCATTTCATACTGATCTCCTGTCCAATATAGCAGTACTTAACCCATTTCATACTGATCTCCTGTCCAATATAGCAGTACATTACCCATTTCATACTGATCTCCTATCCAATAAAGCAGTACGTAACCCATTTCATACTGATCTCCTGTCCAATATAGCAGTACATTACCCATTTCATACTGATCTCCTCTCCAATATAGCAGTAATTCACTCATTCCATACTGATCTCCTGTCCAATATAGCAATCATTCACCGAAAACAGTGACAAATACCTTAGTACAAAACAAACAGCAGTTTTAAAGTTTTAAATCTTTATTAGTTTATATAAATTTATTTTAGCTCGATTGCGAAACACATTCTTACAACTTATATTAATCACTCTCGAGATCTCATTCCTGATGGTATCCATCGCCATGAGGGGGGAAGAGAGAAGTGGCAACGTGGAATTTAAATGCCTTGCCTAAGGGCACAATAGTAACGGCTCCAGCGGGGCTCGAACATCGGACCTTCACACCTGAAGCGAACGCTCATCCACTGCGCTATCACGACTTCCACATAAATCTTTATTAAAGTCTCATCCATGTACATCACTTAAAATATATACAGATATACTTAAACACTAACAACAGTACATACATGGCCATTCATACTTAAACACTAACAACAGTACATACATGGCCATTCATACTTAAACACTAACAACAGTACATACAAGGCCATCCATACTTAAACACTAACAACAGTACATACATGGTCATCCATACTTAAACACTAACAACAGTACATACATGGCCATTCATACTTAAACACTAACAACAGTACATACATGGCCATTCATACTTAAACACTAACAACAGTACATACATGGCCATCCATACTTAAACACTAACAACAGTACATACATGGCCATTCATACTTAAACACTAACAACAGTACATACATGGCCATCCATACTTAAACACTAACAACAGTACATACATGGCCATTCATCAGAGAATTACAAGAGACTATATCACATTAAGACTAGCACATGGTTACAGTACAATTCGGCAAGGTATTTACAACATAAAACCAAGAGAAAGTTGCTAATTCTCTTATTAAAAATAATTAAAATAGATAGGTTTAAAACACTGAAATGAAGAAGGGCATATTAAGAAATATTTTAAAAGATCGTATACGAAAATATTCCAATCAACCTTCCTCAATAAAATAGGTCAATACCAAACATCAGCGTTAAAAGACAACAACACAACAGCCTACAGATAAAACCAAATGGTACGCAATTGATATGATTGCTTTTCTCAGCAAAGTGACAAAACCATTGCTTTCCGAGGAGAAAACACGTGATCCATACTGAGGCATTTAACCGCGTTCTAAAAACATTACACCCCCTTCCCCGATACCAATCATCAGTTTCATTACAGTTAATCATAGATTCTGAGAACCGTAACCATGCATATGTCGCGACAATTCAGAAAATAAAACTTCCATGCACAATGCATAGCTGTAAACGTTGACCCATTTCGTGTTTTCTCGCTGACACGTACACTATAAATTAAATGAACACACTTGCATAATTATGTACGTTATGCTCTAATTCGGTGTCCTCAAACGAGCATAAATTATTTACATTCTCTGACCATACTCACGTACATGTACCTCAATAATAAACAACAAACACAACGTTAAATGGGCCACCGGGATCGCCAGCCAGTATGCCACCCCAGCTAACCGTTTATTTTATTAAACGCCAACAATTTTAACTTGCACAGATTTCTCTGTAATACATACATCAAACTTCGGTCAAAATAAGTAGCATACAACGCAATACTTAAATAAAACAAAAACCGTGTGTTTTAATCCGAATTAGCATTATTGTTCTAGCGTAATCTAAACAATCGCCCATCTCTCACATATAACATACGGTCTGCCTTCTGTAAGTTTTGTTGTGGTGTCGCTCTCATAGGACTTGAAACTGGGAGATATGGGAACTTAGCAGTTAATGATCGCACATGCGCTTTCTGTAGAACTGTTATTGAGTCTGAAGACCATGTATTAATAAACCGTTCTTTATACATTGATCTTAGGGACATACTGTTTGATGGTGCATTAACCGTAGCATTCAATTTTCTGAATTTGTCAGAGTGTGAAAAGCTAGTGTTTCTTTTCACTACTACCTCACTTATTAGAATTTGTGCCAAAACCTGCTTTCATATTCTTAACAGACGCAAATCTTATCTTTGTAAATAATGCTATAATTATTTTATATATTTCATTTCATATGCATTTTCGTTTACATTTCCCCAAGAAGTAGCTGCTAATCAGTTCACCTGCAGTCTGACTGGGGTGATATATGATCTTGTAAAACATTTTTAAAGATGTGCGTTAGTGCTTATTTTCTCTACTCAGTGTTTTAATATTATTTTTCATTTAACACATTTTTAATGTAAAGATTAGCAACTACTCCTTGGCTTTTATACTGTAGATACAAGTATATGTCAATGATGATGTCTATACATTGAGTTTTAGTCTCTTATAATTCATATATTGAATGGCAATGCATATTATTTTATTGTGTATCATATTGTGATTTGTGAATGTATTATGTGATATGCATTGATGAGACGATAATAAAGACGTATACATATAACGGAACACATGAACAATCAACAAACACATTCCCTCCTGACTCAAATCAATTATAAACGCAAAAATTAAATTAATTAATTTGATCAAATTTAAAAAAAATATTTTTAAATATAAATTGAGTTTACACGTATGTATTATTGATTTATTTGTTTTAATTGCCAAAAGTCAGTTACTGCGAGCGGGCTACCCAACCCTACTCCGACGTGGGAGAGGGAGGTAGGATTATCCATGCTCAAGACCAGCAAAGGTGTTTACTCACCCCCTGATTGTAATTCACCCAATTTTGAAAGCAAACTTGCGATAGAATACCATGCGGTTGTTTTTGTAAATGCATTATTAGTATGCATATATAGAGTTCTTCGTAGACACAGCTTTACACACACACATTCTGTAAAGTTATGCTTATTTAAAGCAAAGTCTTTTAATCTCCGAAATCCATATATATTATACTATTCGTGGCATTGTTTGCAGAAGTGTCTGTTTTTGACTATCATCCCACAGTGTTGCTATTGAAACGGGTCGGTTAAATGGCACTGCTAGATAAAATAGAATATGTCAACTATGTAATTCAAATGCTATAGAAGCCGAGTACCATTTATTACTGACATGTCAAAATACGTAATAAATCTTTACCAAGATATACCAAGGCCGAACTTGGAAGATAGTTTAATACACTCATGTCGAGAAGATAAACGACTTATTGCTAAAGTATGTAGTTTTAAAGGAGATATAGGCATGTTCTACGACGATTAGCTAAATACACGTTGTTGTTGTTGTTATTGTTGTTGTTGTTGTGGTTGTTGTTGTGGCTGTTGTTGTCGTTGTCGTTGTCGTTGTTGTCGTTGTCGTTGTCGTTGTCGTGGTGTGTGTGTGTGTGTGTGTGTGGTGGTGTGTGTGTGTGGGGGGGGTGTGTGTGTGTTTGTGTGTGGTGTGTGGTGTTGGTGGTGTTGTGTGTGTGTGTGTGGGTTGGTTGTGTGGGTGGTTTTGTGTGTTGTGTGTTGTTGGTGTGGTGTGTGGTTGTGGTGTGTGTGTGGTGTGTGTGTGTGTGTGTGTGTGTGTGTGTGTGTGTGTCGTCGTTGTCGTCGTCGTCGTTTTTCCGAGTGAGAATGTTTCTGTTCAATAGTACTATACACTCGGAACGTCCTGAATGTATGCACATCTAGTCTAAAAACATAATTCAGAGGGAATGTGTGTTTTACGTTTATTTATCGTCGCTATTGTTGTCGTTGTCGTTGTAACTGAACACTCAGGAAATATTTCATGGAATTTCATTAGAATTATGCAGCTACGACTCAATTCTAGTGAAATTGTGTGTTTTTACGTTTATTTATCGTCGCTACCGGTTGCCCACATGAGCGACGCCTCCTGAAGAGATTAGTCATTTTAGATATTTGGAGGATAGTGCAATAGACAGAGATCCATTCCAGAGTCTTCTCTGGTTCATTTTACGTGCACGGTGTAAAGCACCGACACGAGACCTCGGTTTAACGTCCCACCTGAAATACTGTTAATTGTATTAGGGTCAGACGGGGGGGGGATTGAACCTGCGATCCCTGGATTACCAGTCCAACGTGTTAACCACTGGACTACAGATCCGTCTGTTAATGAAATTCGATTACATACCTGACTTTTATACCCATATCCCGCGTAGAATTAAGCCAATGGGTTGGTTTTAACGGCATCGTTATTTCCAGACAATTACTCATTTTGCTCACAAGGACAATAACTATCACCTAGTTTGTTACAGATATGTCCCTTCGGAGAAATATTTTATGCTTCAGTAACACTTTTCAGTGTTGTTTATTGTAACGATTTATATAATATACTTAGCACGACATAGCCAAGAGTTACGAATAAGCATCAACGAAACTTATGGACCAATTATGATTTTGAAAAGAAGCCTAATTTGGCCTTGTAATTGTTATATAAATCTTCATCTATATCCAAATATATTATCATTTATTTCGTACAATATGCCTTGTGGCCTGATAAGGCCTGACAAGACTCGCCAAGAAGAATTCTGCATGCTTTTTAAACGGGCCTTCATGGCCGACTCTTTAAGGTCGTTGACTTAAAGCTACATTATATCAGTGAAAATGCAAATTTCTACATAATGTATTTTCCTATTATATGGTATAATTTTTGTTCAAAATATTTGCCTCAAAAACTGAGTATTTCAACATATAAACAAACGTCGTATACGCGGTTTGTTGACATAATAAAATAATGTAAATAGGATCGACATCCATGCGTAATACAACTCGTGTAACCTGACTAACACACTTTATGGTACATATTTACCGTTATATCTCACATTTGTTTATTGATTCAATGTTAGTGTTCGAATGTATTCAGAAGAATTTGTAGTATACGTGAAAAATGCATTTTATTTGCTTTTTGCAATGTAATGTCGCTTTAAATCACAGAGTGACGTCATTTGCACTTTTAAAAAAATACTAATTTTGAGCTTTTTTCGATATTTTAGTCCTGTTAGAATCGATATAATATTTGTATTTGCGTTATTTATAGTCGAATAAAACATGGTGTGTTGCTCTGAGTGCCGGAATTAACCACTTAGGACTACGGCCTGCGTTGTTAGTTCTTACGCGTCAGAATTCCAAACCATGTTTTTATTCGCCTATGAACAATTGAAAGACAAGTATTCTTTCTTAAATAGAGATTTGCTTGGTTAGAATTTTAGCAATTTTCCAATACTTGCGCGGCTTTGAGGAAACATCATTTTAGAGTAAATTAAATGGCATTGAAATATATTTCTTAGAGAATGATTCGTGTTGTTTTGTGTGCTTTATTTCGAAATCTAAATCAAATCTTAAAACCTAAATAAAAATATTCCAGTCAGAAGAGTTCCTTGAGTTGATTGCATTACGTTTTGGCGGTTGCGCTGTCTAGATGCTTTCAGTATGTCTGAATAATACCAACTTCCACATACCAAGGCTGGTGGCTAATTAGGCTACTATGTCGCTGTAGCTAAATATGTATCGGTAATTATAACATGGCTCGGCATTTTGTCTGCATCTGTATACGTAAATAAGGACTTAACCGTTGTTAAATCTACAATAAAACATGGTTTAGCGCGTGGTGTTAAACGTGACGCCATTTTTGTAATTTTGTGACGTCATTTACGAGTTCTAAAAAAATAACACATACTGTTTTTGCGCTTTCTATATATTTCTGACATGTTAGACTGTAAATAAAATGTGTAGATGCGTTATTTATAGTCGAATAAAACATGGGTTATCGTTCTGAGCGCCGGAATTAACCACTTAGGCCTACGGCCTGGAACGTGTTGTTAAATTCCTACGCGTCAGAACTCAAAACCACGTTTCTTCGCCAATAAACAAATGAAAGCATACATATCATGATTATCAACAAGAGATCAATCCGTTTACCGTATTATGATATTGCGTAAATCTAACTCCCCGTTAATAACTCCATATTCTGAATTTAAGAGAACCACTGGAACTTATTAAATGCGCGTGTCCCAAAATGACCACTAATAGTATGTTGCGTTTTAACTCTTTCACCGCCAGTGTCGCATAACAGCGACGTAGCAAATATGCAGAGAACCCGACCAGACAGAACAGAACGTGCCGTCTGATCAGGCTGTATGCTGATTGCTCTTCAAACAGTGGAGCTGAGGCACCTGTCGGAATAGCAAATAACATAGATCCTGATCAGACGCGGCGCTACTGGATCGATGTTGTTTCCAAATACTCTAAAACAGAAACTAGTTGATATTGCCCACTGGATCTATTAAAGTTATTTAAGGTTCGGTTACACGCGTTGGTACATTAATAATGTTGACCGGTTTGTTCAGTGATGGGATGTCTCGTAACTTGTGAGATTGTTCTTCATTAATATCACCAACTAGGACTATAGTAGGCCTATCTGGTTTAAGCATATTTATTCGCTTATTATATACAGTACAGATTACCCCTTTGACGTTTCATGACTTCTAAGATCTAACTCGCTTCTCACCAATGCGACCCGAGTTCGATCCTCGGACAGGGAAGTATGTGAGATGGTACGATGGTCGCCAGATCGGACAGATGGGTTTTCTCCGGGTACTCCGGTTTCCTCCCACATGAATGACCACATATACGCTTTCATCCACGCCAACGAGAGTGATTAATATAAGTTGTTAAAACTTGCTTCGCAATCGTTGTAAAATAAATAAAGTATATATTCAATAAAATAAAAAAAGATCTAACTCCTAGTTTCTACGATTTAACATCTAAGACAATAGTTCTAAGTTTTAATTATAAGTGTAACCTTTATCTCAAAGCCGCCCCAATAGGCTTCCGTACATATATTCCGCTTCCTATTCAATTGTATGCAAAACAAAAATGGATCTAATCGAAAGCATAACATTGATTGAGATTATCTCCCTTGCATATATAATTGTGTGCACTATTAAGCGATTAAGTGTATTAATACCAAATTATACAATAAGTGATCAGGTGAAATCTAGCAAAAAAGGTGTTATGTGGGATGCTGAAAGTGGACAGACGGATCTGTAGTCCAGTGGTAACACGCTAGACTGGTAATCCAGGGATTCTGGCCCTATAAAATTAACAGTCTTTCAGATGGGACGTTAAACCGAGGTCTCGTGTCGGTGCTGTACACCGTGCACGTAAAAGAACCAGAGGAGACTCTGGAATTGGTCTCTGCTATGTCTGTATCATTGCACAATCCTCCAAAAATCTACAATGACTAATCTCTTCAGGAGGCAGCGCTCATACGTGTATCATTGATAAATAAACGTAAAACACACACACTGGAAGTGGTGAAACAATAAGTAAATACAGTGAATCACTCTGCTAGTGCGCCAGTCTCTGTTTACAGACAATGTTATGTGTGTGCGTAGATGCTCGTTCTTGACACATATTAATGTTGCCCCATATATCAGCCGTAATATGTGAATGTCAGTATACATTGCATACTAATAAGGTTTGAGAAAGTCTTTACTTTCAATCTAGAAGAATTCTTCGAGAATATTCTCTAAATTAGTAATTAAGTTTGGTCTCAAGTGAGACGATGCCTAAATTAGCAACTAGAATGGGTTGTGCCGTCTTTTTGGAAACATTTTGTCGAAGCCGTCTAACCGTAAAAAGTTTAAACTTGATATGTTTTACAACGATTGCGAAGCAAGTTCTAACAACTTATATTAATCACTTTCATTAGCGCGGATGAAAGCGAAAATGTTGTCATTCGTGTGGGAGGAAACCGGAGTACCCGGAGAAAACCCACCTGTCTGATCTGGCGACCACCGTACCATCTCACATACTTCCCGGTCCGAGGATCGAACCCGTGTTGCATTGGTGAGAAACGAGCGCGCTAACCACTGCGCTAATCGGACAGCTAACCGTAGACTATTATCAAATACATCAAATGAGACATGTGTTTCTGTGGAGCATAAACCATTAAAATCAAGGAAGATATATTTAATATGTTCCAACTTGTTAATAATACTTCTTGTACTGTTGTAGTAAGGAAAGGCGGGAAGTCGTAGCCAAGTTATTGAGGTCGTTGACTTCAATTCACTTTCCCCATCACCTATATAGGTTTGAATCCCACTTGTGGTCATTGTTAATCTTTGGAGGAGATAACAATATACAGAAGACTCTCCAAGTCAGGAAGCTTGGTTCCCGGACCGGAACTATTGACTCGGACGGACGGATGTGCGAAAACTGCATGCCTTTCTTGGAGGGTAATAAAAAGCACCCGAACCGATGGGTCTATGAATCACTGATTAGACAAAAATGTACACCGATTACAATAATTATTGTATATAATATATTACAATGTCTGTTGTAAAGAAAATTTATTGTATATAATTATTGCATATAATATATTACAATGTCTGTTGTAAAGAAAATTTCTTCTTAAAAAATATACTTTAAAAATATATTAAAAATAAACATAAAGTTTCATTACTATATTCTTCAAGAATGTCAGACACTTGATCTAAACGAAAAAGCATGGTAATCACATTCCAGGAGGAAATGACATTCATCCTCAATCATATTGCTGTTACACATTTCACAACTTCTTTGATGTGTGGCGTCGCCGGAATATCGACCTGTTCCTACCATTAAAGGGAGAATATCAACAGTGTATGCGTAAATGCAAATACTGATTTCATCGAATGTGAATTAAACATACATGATTTTGTAAACCTCTGCCCTCTAATAATATGATACAGTCCAATACATTTCTGAGTGAGATATTTGCTGTGTCGACATGTAATTTTGTACCGATGAACATTTGTGTTCATGCCAAATATACTTTGAATTTAATTGTACGAATGGTTTTATGTGAAAGTAATAATAATAATAATAATAATAATAAGAACTAATACTTATATTCATGTTACTATTGTATAATTGTATATTATCAGTTTATTAGGTTATTGGTCTGTTCTTTGCACCACCTGATATATAAAGCTTTGAAGCGTGGAACAGAACGTGATTCTTAGCGCTAGGTGCACCTAATAATGTACCAGCCATTCTCAATATTCTTGTTAAAGTAATGTGTGGGAATAGCTGACACTTATATTTAATGGAAACGCACTTCTCTGTGGTTTCATAGTTGAATTTAAATAAAACCGATAGATTACTGTCATGGCGTAATTATGAACGGATGATATATAGCAGTTGGAAGCCGTGTCTTGGAATGATAAAGAAATACATTTCTAAGTAGTTCGCTCGTATTATTACAGTCCAAATGTCCATATATGTAATACCAGGGCATGTATTCCACAGTCGGAATGTTAAAACAGGTTCTCATTACATGTATGTCGTTAACTTTGTGGCTATCTGATTGTCCTATCTTCTCAATGTTACAGACGGATACGTAGTCCGGCGGTTAACACGATGAACTGGGAATCTAGGGATCGCAGGTTCGACCCCCCCCCCGCCTAAAATTAACAGTCTTTCAGATGGGACCTTAAACCGCTTATTTATCGTCGCTACCGATTGCTCATATGAGCGACGCCTCCTGAAGAGATTAGTCATTTTAGAATGTTGAAGGATAGTGCAATGATACAGACAGAGACCAATTCCCGAGTCTCCTCTGGTTCTTTTTATGTGCACGGTGTACAGCAACGACACGAGACCTCGGTTTAAAGTCCCAACTGAAAGACTGTTAATTTGATTACGGTCAGACGGGGGATCGAACCCGTGATCCCTGGATTACTAGTCCAACGTGTTAACCACTGGAATACAGATCCGTTTGTACTCCGCAGAAGGGCCCACATGTTATTAATCGTATTTCCAATCTCAAACTCAGTCACAAACATCTGATTGGCTCGGCCAAATCAACAAATCAAATCACTTGAGCTTGAGTTTGATATTCCGATAACAGTTTGATAACCGTGAGCCCTTTTTGCTGATTCCAGCCGATTTGCACTATTCACTCCGTTTCCCCGGAGGTGCTATAGACACAATCTTTAAAATTAATGAATAAATTCTTTTCAGTACTGACGATAAATAAACGTTTAGCAAAACTACCGCTTTTCCAGTCAATTCCTGGCGGAAACAAAGATTAACTCATTCATATTATATAAGAGCGTCCCAAGCGTAGCATTAAAACCAGTAAATATAATTTTTGCAGACATTTATTGGCTAATTCTGTCTGCATCACTGCGATCATACTGCTCTCAATCACAGCGTTAACTAAAGACATGACGTATACTGATTGTTATTGCAATGTAAAATATATTATACAACCTTGCGAAACACATTGTGCCCCCGAGGTCGAGTTGTCCAGCATGCAGTTATTAGAACTCTCCCTTCAACATCGATCACAAGGGCCTTGATTATCTATCAAGGACAAGTGATTAAATGTGAGAAAGTTTGCTTGCGGATGTTGCTGAATTGTAGGAAATGTGGGTGGTTTTCGCCACCAAAGCAGACTGATTTTATACGATAATGCTTTTAGAGTGAGCCTTGTGCAAATATATACCAAAGGAAGGGGGCGTGCATAATCGCTGGATAGAATGGTAATATGTCTATGCATTCAATCTGTGTGTTTTACGTTTATTTATCGTCGCTACCGGTTGCCCATATGAGCGACGCCTCCTGAAGAGATTAGTCATTTTAGATTTTGGAGGATAGTGCAATGATACAGACAGAGACCCATTCCAGAGTCTCCTCTGGTTCTTTTACGTGCACGGTGTAAAGCACCGACACGAGACCTCGGTTTAACGTCCCATCTGAAAGACTGTTAATTTTATTAGGGTCAGACGGGGGATCGAACCTGCGATCCCTGGATTACCAGTCCAGCGTGTTACCACTGGACTACATATCCGTCTGTAGGCATTCAAGCTAGCTATATATAACGTTTATATACATTTAGTCAAGCTGCGTGACTATATATCTGCTACAGCATACGCACCTTGTTGGACCTCCAAATTGTATGCATTTTGGATCTAAAGTCGCACTGATACCGTAGGCCATATGGCGACTATTCATTGGTATAGGGACACCCCATATTCCCCTCCGAGCAGTATTCCAGGACACCCCATATTCCCCTCCGAGCAGTATTCCAGGACACCCCTGGTGCCTCTCCGAGCAGTATTCCAGGACACCCCGGGTGCCTCTCCGAGCAGTATTCCAGGACACCCCGGGTGCCTCTCCGAGCAGTATTCCAGAACACCCCGGGTGCCCCTCCGAGCAGTATTTCAGGACACCCCTAGTGTCTCTCCGAGCAGTATTCCAGGACACCCCTGGTGCCTCTCCGAGCAGTATTCCAGGACACCCCGGGTGCCTCTCCGAGCAGTATTCCAGGACATCCCTGGTGCCTCTCCGAGCAGTATTCCAGGACACACCGGGTGCCCCTCCGAGCAGTATTCCAGGACACCCCGGGTGCCTCTCCGAGCAGTATTCCAGGACACCCCTAGTGCCTCTCCGAGCAGTATTCCAGGACACCCCTGGTGCCTCTCCGAGCAGTATTCCAGGACACCCCGGGTGCCTCTCCGAGCAGTATTCCAGGATACCCCTGGTGCCTCTCCGAGCAGTATTCCAGGAGACCCCTGGTGCCTCTCCGAGCAGTATTCCAGGACACCCCTGCTGCCCCTCCGAGCAGTATTCCAGGACACCCCTGGTGCCTCTCCGAGCAGTATTCCAGGACACCCCTGGTGCCTCTCCGAGCAGTATTCCAGGACACCCCTGGTGCCTCTCCGAGCAGTATTCCAGGACACCCCTGCTGCCTCTCCGAGCAGTATTCCAGGACACCCCGGGTGCCTCTCCGAGCAGTATTCCAGGATACCCCTGCTGCCTCTCCGAGCAGTATTCCAGGACACCCCTGCTGCCCCTCCGAGCAGTATTCCAGGACACCCCTGCTGCCCCTCCGAGCAGTATTCCAGGACACCCCTGCTGCCCCTCCGAGCAGTATTTCAGGGCACTAATGGTATTAACTACCAGCAGAGCTGTCGTGGATGATTATGTACGTTTCACATTTGAAAATGTAATTCGAATTTTACTTAATGCGATTTGTTTCCTGCCGTCTCTGAAGCTTGTCTAGATGGATTAATCAGGGTTTTTTCCGAGGAGAACTGTGGAATAATTTAGCAGGGCAAGATGACCAAGGACTAATCACATACTTGCTAATGTTTATTAATTGCTAAGTGATTAAAAAAAACTAATTGAAAATATAGATCATATTAAATCACCGGTTTGATACTCATATGGAACACAGACACCCGGCGCATACCCTGGGTCCCCCACAGACACCCGGCGCATACCCTGGGTCCCCCACAGACACCCGGCGCATACCCTGGGTCCCCCACAGACACCCGGCGCATACCCTGGGTCCCCCACAGACACCCGGCGCATACCCTGGGTCCCCCACAGACACCCGGCGCATACCCTGGGTCCCCCACATACACCCGGCGCATACCCTGGGTCCCCCACAGACACCCGGCGCATACCCTGGGTCCCTCACAGACACCCGGCGCATACCCTGGGTCCCCCACCGACACCCGGCGCATACCCTGGGTCCCCCACGGGGGGTTGGGTCGAGGTATTACTCCACATGACCACGTTACATCCCACAATACATTGTAGAAGCAAAAAACACATATTTCTGAAAACAATGTACATTTCTAGTCAAAAACACATATTTCTTAAAACAATGTACATTTCTAGTCAAAAACACATATTTCTTAAAACAATGTACATTTCTAGTCAAAAACACATATTTCTGAAAACAATGTACATTTCTAGCAAAAAACACATATTTCTGAAAACAATGTACATTTCTAGTAAAAAACACATATTTCTGAAAACAATGTACATTTCTAGTCAAAAACACATATTTCTGAAAACAATGTACATTTCTAGTCAAATACACATATTTCTGAAAACAATGTACATTTCTAGTAAAATACACATATTTCTGAAAACAATGTACATTTCTAGTAAAAAACACATATTTCTGAAAACAATGTACATTTCTAGTAAAAAAAACATATTTCTGAAAACAATGTACATTTCTAGTTAAAAAAACATATTTCTGAAAACAATGTACATTTCTAGTAAAAACACATATTTCTGAAAACAATGTACATTTCTAGTCAAAAACACATATTTCTGAAAACAATGTACATTTCTAGTCAAAAACACATATTTCTGAAAACAATGTACATTTCTAGTCAAAAACACATATTTCTGAAAACAATGTACATTTCTAGTAAAACACATATTTCTGAAACAATGTACATTTCTAGTCAAAAACACATATTTCTGAAAACAATGTACATTTCTAGTCAAAAACACATATTTCTGAAAACAATGTACATTTCTGAAACAATGTACATTTCTAGTAAAAACACATATTTCTGAAAACAATGTACATTTCTAGTCAAAAACACATATTTCTGAAAACAATGTACATTTCTAGTCAAAAACACATATTTCTGAAAACAATGTACATTTCTAGTCAAAAACACATATTTCTGAAAACAATGTACATTTCTAGTCAAAAACACATATTTCTGAAAACAATGTACATTTCTAGTCAAAAACACATATTTCTGAAAACAATGTACATTTCTAGTCAAAAACACATACTGAAAACAATGTACATTTCTAGTAAAAACACATATTTCTGAAAACAATGTACATTTCTAGTAAAAACACATATTTCTGAAAACAATGTACATTTCTAGTCAAAAACACATATTTCTGAAAACAATGTACATTTCTAGTCAAAAACACATATTTCTGAAAACAATGTACATTTCTAGTCAAAAACACATATTTCTGAAAACAATGTACATTTCTAGTCAAAAACACATATTTCTGAAAACAATGTACATTTCTAGTCAAAAACACATATTTCTGAAAACAATGTACATTTCTAGTCAAAAACACATATTTCTGAAAACAATGTACATTTCTAGTCAAAAACACATATTTCTGAAAACAATGTACATTTCTAGTAAAATACACATATTTCTGAAAACAATGTACATTTCTAGTCAAAAACACATATTTCTGAAAACAATGTACATTTCTAGTCAAAAACACATATTTCTGAAAACAATGTGCATTTCTTGTCAAAACCACAAAAATAATCTGTTTCTAGAAATATGTGTTTTTCTTACTATTAATGATATTTGGGATGTAGTAACCCGGTGGGGGGGGGTCGAGAGTAGGCGCCGGATGCCTGTGATATATGGAAATGCACGTGCTCGAACACAGTAATGGAAGCGAGTACGCACAGTTTCGGATAGAGTACAGTGGCGGTAAATAGAGTTAAACATATTTTGTTTTGTGGATATTTCCCAAGATACTACCCCACCCCCACCCTCACCCCTGACCGACAGAAGGTATGTGGTTCTACACGGACGCTCGTCCGTGCTTGCAATACTGGTCGGAGCGGCACCCGGAGTCTTCCTCCACCAATAATAGCTGGAGAGTCGCCATATGATGACCTACGGTATTAATTTCAATCCAAAAATCGAAACAGATTACTTCTACAGTCTGCGTCGGTTATGTCGAATTCTCTGGTTATCTCGAAGTCGTATCAAAGTCCCGTTTCAGACACTATCATTTTACATATAACTGGATATGTTTATATCGAATTTCGTTTAAGTCAATCTTCGGTTATGTCGAAGTAGTTTGTTCGGTCCGACGGAATTTGACATAACGGGTGTAGACTGTATATGCTATGCATGGTATTTTCAGGGAATAGCGTTCTACTCATACTCGTGGAGGCAAGGTTATTTCATGTGCAAATTTGTGAACTACATACAGACGGTGTCTATGATTTGCTCAGTTCTCACCCTCACCGTCATGAGCATCGAGAGGTAAGTGTAAACGTACGAAACACCGATCGTGATATTCGCTATTTCGTCATTTCACAGTCACGAGTTCACGGTGACGATGAAAATACAGTCAAACCTGTATTAAGCAGCCAGTCAAGGGAGTCAGAGAAAGTGGCTGCTTAGCACAGGTGGCTGCTTAATATAGGTCAAATATATAATAAAACAACCGATTGGGAATCTAGAAACTGGCTGCTTAATACAGGCTGGCTGCTTAATGGAGGTGACCACTAACACAGGTTTGACTGTAGTGAAATCGTGAATTCATGAAGTTGAAATTTTGAAAATCGCCAAATGTCACCTAGGAGCTTTCGTAGCTATCGTAGAAATGTCTCTTCAACTATGTGCACATGTAGCAAGTGATTTGGTCCGGTAGGCACCATCACAACAATGACAGGACTACGGCATACAGTAGGTGCAGATACTATAGTAACGCCTGTGATCAGGGCGCAGGTCAGCGAAGTCTTTATTATATTCACGAAGAAGACATAACACAGGAATGGTTGTAATAGCTAGGATTGGTAAAATAAATAAATAGAAAATAGTGCGCGCACTCAGACACAGCCAAAAAACAATAACCCTTGTTCATACGCTGGTTGTTAATAATAAAAATAGTTCATACAAATTTATCTTAGTTCGATTGCGAAACAAGTTATTACAACTTATATTAATCACTCTCGAGACCTGATTCCTGATGGAATCCATCGCCACGAGGGAGAGAAGAGGCAGCGTGGAATTTAAATGCCTTGCCTAAGGGCACAATCGTAACGGCTCCAGTGGGACTCGAACTCCAGACATGTCGCACCTGAAACGAACGCGCATCAGCTGCGCTATCACGACTTCCACAATAATAAAATAGACACTAGGAACAGTTTTTGGCAAATGAGCATTGCATATCATCATGAGATTTCAGTTTCAGCCAAAAACAATGTAGGCGTAGAAATATGTGGGTGAAGTTAGCAGTGAGCAGTGTACTGCCAGTGTACTGCTGTACTGCTGGCAGTGAGCAGTGTACTGCTGTACTGCTAGCAGTGAACAGTGAGTAGTGTAATCCAGCAGTGAGTTATGTATTCTAGTAGTGAATGATGTGTATATGCCAAATTTCGGAAAATAATAATAAATGTTTTTTTATTTATGTACTGCCAGTGTATTGCTGTACAGTGAGCAGTGTACTGCTGTACTGCTAGCAGTGAGCAGTGAGTAGTGTAATCCAGCAGTGAGTTATGTATTCTAGTAGTGAATGATGTGTGTATGCATGCAATGTACTGGCAGTACACTCCTCACTGCTAACTTCACCCACATAATCATATAACATAAATGTTTTCGTTGTCGTGTATGATTGAATTATATTTCTCACGCGCCACTCGTGTTAATATGGCTTTCAATGTGCATTCGGTGAAATAATGTATATATTCGATCATACACGAACATGAACACAATTATATTAGCTTTTTTTCTGTTTCTATTTATGGCACCGGATTAATATATATTTAGGAAATACTATTTGTCTTGCCATTCGTGTATCGGCGAATAAATCACGGTATGGAGCTCTGATGCGTACGCAGTAATTTCCTAAGCACCATAACAACACATAGTGTTTTAGTCGCCGACAAACAAGGACAATACAAAGATTATGTCTATTCTAATATGACCCATTAATGTTATACACGAATAAATGTGTGTTATGTTGTCTCCTTGTCTGTTATTTGGTTGATGGCTTTGCAAAATACCTCCCTGTAAAATACCGTCTGTATTCCAGTGGAAATGAAAATCTAAAAGGTGATTATCATGTAAGCACAGTAATTAATAATGAGTAAAATTACAAATAAAATGTGAGATACGCCAAGGTATTTTACTCCGAGTTATACAGGGGGGAGCAAAATACAACAGCCATACAATAGACCGGCTGTAGCCGTGATTTAATGCAGATTTAACAACGGTAGATTTGTTCTTTGTTTATAGGAACAAAATATCAATTCATGTTAGAATAATAGATACACACCTGTAGCAATATTTGTTATTTCACGCATGGCATCAGAATATAAATGTACACATACTATCAGCATGGAACAATACATATGTACACATATTTACTATCAGCATGGAACAATACATATGTACACATATTTACTATCAGCATGGAACAATACATATGTACACATATTTACTATCAGCATGGAACAATACATATGTACACATATTTACTATCAGCATGGAACAATACATATGTACACATATTTACTATCAGCATGGAACAACATATGTACACATATTTACTATCAGCATGGAACAATACATATGTACACATATTACTATCAGCATGGAACAACATATGTACACATATTTACTATCAGCATGGAACAATACATATGTACACATATTTACTATCAGCATGGAACAATACATATGTACACATATTTACTATCAGCATGGAACAATACATATGTACACATATTTACTATCAGCATGGAACAATACATATGTACACATATTTACTATCAGCATGGAACAATACATATGTACACATATTTACTATCAGCATGGAGAACAATACATATGTACACATATTTACTATCAGCATGGAACAATACATATGTACACATATTTACTATCAGCATGGAACAATACATATGTACACATATTTACTATCAGCATGGAACAATACATATGTACACATATTTACTATCAGCATGGAGAACAATACATATGTACACATATTTACTATCAGCATGGAACAATACATATGTACACATATTTACTATCAGCATGGAACAATACATATGTACACATATTTACTATCAGCATGGAACAATACATATGTACACATATTTACTATCAGCATGGAACAATACATATGTACACATATTTACTATCAGCATGGAACAATACATATGTACACATATTTACTATCAGCATGGAACAATACATATGTACACATATTTACTATCAGCATGGAGAACAATACATATGTACACATATTTACTATCAGCATGGAGAACAATACATATGTACACATATTTACTATCAGCATGGAACAATACATATGTACACATATTTACTATCAGCATGGAACAATACATATGTACACATATTTACTATCAGCATGGAACAATACATATGTACACATATTTACTATCAGCATGGAACAATACATATGTACACATATTTACTATCAGCATGGAACAATACATATGTACACATATTTACTATCAGCATGGAACAATACATTTGTACATATTATTGTTCTTCTTCCATTGACAAGACAAGTATTAATTATATTGGTATAATTATACTGTCCCCTGTCTCAATTTCATTTACTGACAATTACAAATTCATAGATTGCCGACATCCACTGAAGTAATTTACTGACAATTACAGATTCATAGATATCCGACATCCACTGAAGGCATTTACTGACAATTACAGATTCATTGATAGCCGACATACACTGAAGTAATTTACTGACAATTACAGATTCATAGATAACCGACATTCACTCAAGTCATTTACTGACAATTACAGATTCATAGATATCCGACATCCACTGACGGCATTTACTGACAATTACAGATTCATAGATATCCGACATCCACTGACGGCATTTACTGACAATTACAGATTCATAGATATCCGACATACACTGAAGGCATTTACTGACAATTACAGATTCATAGATATCCGACATCCACTGAAGCATTTACTAACAATTACATATTCATAGATATCTTGTGACGTCATTTCTGTCTTATTCAGATTCATAGCCATCCGACATCCCCTGAAGGCACGGTCTCTGTGTACGAAGCGTCACGCGCGGATTGTGATCATAACCACATGGATAGCATCATTTGCAACAGCAGTACCCATGCTATTGGCCATAGTAAGTATATAGCAGATATGACGTCACTGTGTGCAGTATCATTGCACCATTATGCAAATATAGTAACATAACAGATATAACGTCAATACACCCATGGTATGTTTCATAGTATAGACCTACGTATTGGAATATAGCAGATATGGTGTCACTGTGCTCAAGATCCGTACAATGTTATGCATAGAAATATAGTATATATAACGTCACTGTGCGCAATATCCTTGCCATAGTATGTATATAAATATAGTATATATGACGTCACTGTGCGCAATATCCTTGCCATAGTATGTATAGAAATATAGCAGATATGACGTCACTGTGCGCAATATCCTTGCCATAGTATGTATAGAAATATAGCAGATATGACGTCACTGTGGCCATGATCCTTACCATAATTATTATGTATAGAAATATAGCAGATATGACGTCACTGTGCGCAAGATCCTTTCCATATTACGTATAGAAATGTAGTAGATATGACGTCACTGTGGTCATGATCCTTACCATAGTATGTATAGGAATATAATAATAATAATAATAATAATAAAGATTTTATTTAATGAGAGAACTAATTTGAACCATTAAGTCAATCTCTCATGAAGCCTCAACAAATTAAAACACGAAATAGCATAATGAAACATGCAAACCAGTAAAACTTTCATAGGAAATAAGATATAAGCTAGCAGATATGACGTCACTCTGCGCAAGATCTTTGCCATATTATGTATAGGAATATAGTATATATGACGTCACAAAAACGATTTAATCCCCGTACATTACTACTACATACAATTGTAACAAATATCTTACGTTTTTTAATTACAAGATTAAGAATTTCTGCACATTCATTACGAATACATACTGGTAGATATGGACAAAATAGAATTTCACAAAATGAACGCTATTGTTTGTGTTGCAATACACACGACCTAGAAGACGAATATCATTTTATACTTGTTTGCCCGTGCTATTCAGATTTGAGAAAACTTTACATAAAGAAATATTATTTTGTAAGACCAAATATGCTTAGGTTTATTGAATTGTTGCAATCTAATAAAAGAAATATCCTATATAATTTAGCTTTATTCTATAATAAAGCAGTTGACATTAAATTAACACTTTTAAATAATATGACATAAATCCAATATCAGCACTAATTATTGTTCATCCTCATAATTAGATGCATTTTCTTATTATTATCAGATTCTATATGCCACATGACCACGATAAAATTGTTGTATATATGTACATCATATATATTTGTATATATGTATTTGACGATGTACCATGTACAAGTCTTAATAACATTTCTGTTCTGTTCTGTTCTGTTCTGTAACACATGTATACATACATTATAGCCTGTCCAATTATGGCATTTGGTAGCACGCTCTCTTCTCTTCCGCAATGCAAACCGGGTTCGATCCTCGAACCGGAATGTATGTGGTCGCCAGATAGGACATGTCGGTTTCCCCCGGGTACACCGCCTACCGCCCCCTACACACACGATTACAGACTACAGATCCGTCTGTGTGATACCTCTACGTCTAATCCTGTTAATGCCATTCTGTATAAATGGACAGTATTTCACACTCGTTATCTTCTTACAGACGGATCTGTAGTCCAGTGGTAACACGCTGGACTGGTAATCCAGGGATCGCATGTTCGATCCCCCGTCTGACCCTAATAAAATTAACAGTCTTTCAGATGGGACGTTAAACAGAGGTCTCGTGTCGGTGCTGTATACCGTGCACTTAAAAGAACCAGAGGAGATTCTGGAATGGGTCTCTGTCTGTATCATTGCACTATCCTCCAACAATCTAAAATGACTAATTTCAGGAGGTGTCGCTCATATGGGCAACCGGTAGCGACGATAATTAACGTAAAATCACACATTCTGGGAAAACACACACACTTGTACATATAATAGCAAGCACACACTAATCAGTATGTCAGAAACGTCAAGAAGCGTCTAGAAAATGTAGTAGAATTGTCTATTACGCGTGTTTGTCGAATATTTATTAAAACAGAACAGAAAAGCAATATTTCTTACAAGAAGTGGCCTGCATAATTACGGAATCTCACACTTAATTGGCTGCATGATTGAAAAAGCAGAATAGATGAACGAATAACTATGGAATTTACATTAAGGTATGTCAATCAAAACCAGACATGCAATGCTTTAACATGTGATGACGGATCGTTCGCATCGGATATATAGTTTAGCTTGGGAGGAAGCCGGAGTGTGTTTCATATAGTCAATACATGTATTTCTCATTTAATTAATCATTTAAGGAATGAATCGCGGGTTTATAATAGCAGTAACAGCAAAATATAAAATAGTTCCTTTGAGTAATTCATAATAACAGTAACAGCAAAATATATATTTGTCGGGAAGGGCCGTAACTAATGTTGCTAGTACTTGTGGCCCGACCCGTTTGCTTTTCTATAATTTGTCATGTTTGTATTCACGTGTATATATGTAAAAAAACTAATCGAGCAATAAAATATGATTAAACAAAGCAAAATATAAAATAGTTCCTTCAAGTAATTCATAGCAGTAACAGCAAAATATAAAATAGTTCCTTCAAGTAATTCATAGCAGTAACAGAAAAATATAAAATAGTTCATTCAAGTAATTCATGGCAGTAACAGCAAAATATAAAATAGTTCATTCGAGTAATTCATGGCAGTAACAGCAAAATATAAAATAGTTCCTTCGAGTAATTCATAGCAGTAACAGCAAAATATAAAATAGTTCCTTCGAATAATTCATAGCAGTAACAGCAAAATATAAAATAGTTCCTTCAAGTAATTCATAGCAGTAACAGCAAAATATAAAATAGTTCCTTCAAGTAATTCATAGCAGTAACAGCAAAATATAAAATAGTTCCTTCAAGTAACTCATAGCAGTAACAGCAAAATATAAAATAGTTCCTTCGAGTAATTCATAGCAGTAACAGCAAAATATAAAACAGGGTGGGTAAGTTTCTCGCTTCAGAATTTGCTGCAGGATTATTTTCTGTGCTTCTAATGTCAGAACTTATGTCCCAACCCATGTGCTAATTGTTTATATATAATTGCTATTAATTACATGTATAATTAATTACATGTATAATTAATTACATGTATAATTAATTACATGTATATAGAGCAATACAATATTATCAAATCAAAAATATAATATGCACGCAGATAAAATTTGTATCTGTATCAGAAGAAGGTCCGTCTCGCAAATAAGTCGGTTCGTCCGCCTGTCGGACGGATCATTAGTCCAGTGGTAACACGCTGGACTGGTAATCCAGGGATCACAGGTTCGATCCCCCGTCTGACCCTAATACAATTAACAGTCAGATGGGACTTTAAACAGAGGTCTCGTGTCGGTGCTTTACACCGTGCACGTAAAAGAACCAGAGGAGGCTCTGTAATGGCTCTCTGTATCATTGCACTATCCTCCAAATATCTAAAATGACTAATCTTTTCAGGGGGCGTCGCTCATATGGGCAACCGGTAGCGACGATAAATAAACGTAAAAACACACAATTTCATTAGAATTGAGTCGTAGCTGCATAATTCTAATGAAATTCCATGACATATTTCCTGAGTGTTCAGTTACAACGACAACGACAACAATAGCGACGATAAATAAACGTAAAACACACATTCCCTCTGAATTATGTTTTTAGACTAGATGTGCATACAGTCAGGACGTTCCGATTGCATAGTACTATTGAACAGAAACATTCTCACTCGGAAAAACTTTTCCATTAAGGTGCACGCGAACGTGCCATTAGGTATGCAATGAAGTATTCTATAAAAACATGTCTGCAACAGTGTGTTGCGTGAATGAAACATGCTGCCACGGCGCATTGAGGAGAATAATAATAATAAATAAATAAAATAAAATATATTTAGAGCTATTAGAACTCATTTGAACAAGTTAGTCAATAAACACATACTATAACATTTATTTGATGAAGACACACCTTGCACGAGTCTTTAGCTATTAGAAGAATACATGCATAACTGTTCCACTTAGCCATTTGATGGCGTATATTTACTCTGTTGCACTGTCATTCGCTGGCGTAGATATGCGTCGTTGACGCTGTTGCACTGCCATTCGCTAGCGTAGATATGCGTCGTTGACGCTGTTGCACTGCCATTCGCTGGCGTAGATATGCGTCGTTGACGCTGTTGCACTGTCATTCGCTGGCGTAGATATGCGTCGTTGACGCTGTTGCACTGCCATTCGCTGGCGTAGATATGCGTCGTTGACGCTGTTGCACTCAGTCATTCGCTGGCGCAGATATGCGTCGTTGACGCTATTGCACTCAGTCTTTCGTTGGCGTAGATATGCGTCGTTGACGCTGTTGCACTGCCATTCGCTGGCGTAGATATGCGTCGTTGACGCTGTTGCAGTCAGTCATTCTCTGGCGCAGATATGCGTCGTTGACGCTATTGCACTCAGTCTTTCGTTGGCGTAGATATGCGTCGTTAACGCTGTTGCACTCAGTCATTCGCTGGCGTAGATATGCGTCGTTGACGCTGTTGCACTCAGTCATTCGCTGGCGTAGATATGCGTCGTTGACGCTGTTGCAGTCAGTCATTCGCTGGAGTAGATATGCGTCGTTGACGCTGTTGCCCTCAGTCATTCGCTGGCGTAGATATGCGTCGTTGACGCTGTTGCACTCAGTCATTCGCTGGCGTAGATATGCGTCGTTGACGCTGTTGCAGTCAGTCATTCGCTGGAGTAGATATGCGTCGTTGACGCTGTTGCCCTCAGTCATTCGTTGGTGTAGATATGCGTCGTTGACGCTGTTGCCCTCAGTCATTCGCTGGCGTAGATATGCGTCGTTGACGCTGTTGCACTCAGTCATTCGCTGGCGTAGATATGCGTCGTTGACGCTGTTGCCCTCAGTCATTCGTTGATGTAGATATGCGTCGTTGACGCTGTTGCCCTCAGTCATTCGTTGGTGTAGATATGCGTCGTTGACGCTGTTGCCCTCAGTCATTCTCTGGCGTAGATATGCGTCGTTGACGCTGTTGCACTCCTCGGTCATTCGTTGGCGTAGACATGCGTCATTGGCGCCGTTACATTTACCCATTCGTTGCGTTGACATGAGTATTACACCATTCGTGTGCATAAACATGCCACGTCGGCGCTTTTACACACTGTCACTGGGGTCTCCCGGCCGAGTGGTCCAGATCGCCGTCGTTAGAAGTCGCTTTTCGTCAGTTTCGGCAGAGCTGTGAGTTTATTCACTATCAAGGACATGTGATAAAATGGTGATATGTTCTTAGCATAGGTTATGTGGTAAAATTGATAAAATCATAGGTGAGAAAGTTGAATCAGTACCGTAGCCAGAGGCAAATTTCAACCAAGGCAATCGAGGGGGGGGGGTTCGGGGGTATGTTCCTCCTTAAAATGGTTGAGGTATAAAAGCGATTTCCTGCGTTTTCTGATTTTATGAGATTAGACGTATAAGTATGTACTGACCGTTCAGCTCTATAACAGACAACAGTTTATACAGCAAAGGAATATATTTTATTTATTTAATTTTTCATTATTATTTTATTTTCCTTTGGAAATGTTCGGTGTTCCTCAGTGTGGCTACTTACCTGGTTGTCCTTGGCTTGCAGAGGTTGAAGTATTGACTTACTTGTTTCTACCAAAGAAATGTGGGTGGTGGTGACCCGGTCTTCTCCGCCATAACAGACTGACTGTGTACGATAATGCTCCAGAGTTCAAATGATACATAGATGAATATGTTTGTCGGAAAGTAAATATAGCTTGGCGGCTATCTCTGTATATAGATATTCTATTATTGAGTTATTGCATTATCAATGTCCTAGGATATGCAGAAACAGTCGCGTTGTATATGATTCTTTAAAAGTAAATTGTAGTTTTAAACACATAGATATATGTTTAAAGTTTAAACTTTATTTTATTATACAACGACTGAGAAGCACGTTCTGACAACTTATATTAATCACTCTCGTTGGCGCGGATGAAAGCGTAAATGTGAAATCAAGAGTTAAAATTAATGTTAACAGTCTCCATCAGGAACGTGAAGCCAGATAGCGAACAACCCAAAGGTATATTAAAAGGTGGAACTATAACAATTCAAACTAATCGCGTACTTCTACTGTTATTATAAACGTGTATTGCCATTGCTATATTTATTAGAATCGGAAAATTGCTGTCTTTAAGTTGATTTCATACATATTTTGAAGATACCACTACAAGTCAAATATGCACATTGTTAGATAGATCTATTATCATTAATTGTCTCATTCCCATTTTCTACTCTGCTAGCCAATTCCATATATCATCATATTCCATTACATATTAAATATAGTTTCTCTATTTTTCAGCTTTTACATTACTATATTATTCCGATGTGCAGTTTTCACTTATAGTGCTATCTTTTGATTGCATTTGATTGTATATATGTTGAGGCCTCATGGTAGATTAACTTTTGTTAAATGAGTACTCTCGTTAAATAAAGTCTTTATTATTATTATTATTATTATTATTATTCCAAAATGACAAAATTGACAAATGTGGTTAAATACCGACAAGACAAATAAATTACCGGAACAAGTTTATACAAATTTATTTTTAGTTCGATTGCGAAACAAGTTATTTCAACTTATATTAATCACTCTCGAGACCTCATTCCTGATGGAATCCATCGCCACGAGGGAGAGAGAAGAGGCAATGTGGAATTTAAATGCCTTGCCTAAGGGCACAATCGTAACGGCTCCAGCGGGGCTCGAACTCCGGACCTTTTACTGGAACAAGCCCCAAGCCGCACATTTACGGGTACTAACAGTAGCCCGGCCAACAACAGTGTCTATGATAACACATAGACGGCATTAATTTTCAGGTGTTCACATCGGCTGTTTGCAGATTTAAATCGTGGTTATATCACGGGCTTATCGGTAGAATGCAGATTAGGCGTATGAGATTGCGCAATCATTTGCTTACACAGATGCGTATGCTGTTTATTTGATTTCAAATGAAATAGAAATGTTATGAAATATTATATAACACTGATTAGATACGTAAACAAGTCTGCAGAACCGCTTGACAGACATGCGTGTGAATGTCGACACGAACCCATTCACCGAGGTTTGGTTCATTAAGCCACCGTACTGTGTGACAAGATATGTGGATTAAACTTGATCACTCTTTTCGAGATGCCTATTCACTGATGGATTTTAAATCCAAAATTAAAATCAAGTACAAGGGTGCAACAGTACCAATCTATTTTACTACAGGCGAACGTTTCAGTAGTGTTCATCATGCGCGTATCCGTAATGTATGTAGCAACTTAAACGCTCATTTACATACCAATTTCTTAAGAGATAGTCCAAATTGTGTTTGTGGTCATGGCATTGAAGACCCTGAACATTACTTCTTTAGATGTAAAAATTACAGAAATGAACGTATACAACTGTTTAGAAAAACTCATGAATTTCATCCGCTAAACACAACAAAATTACTATATGGAATAGAACAGTTATCAGACCAACAGAACACTCAATTATTCAAAGATATTCAAAAGTATATAAAAACAACGCGGCGGTTTGTGTAACATATATGTATAGTTAATTGTCCTGTTCTTGGCACAATGCTCACGTATGTCATGCGCGTACTTCATTAGAGTATTTTCTTAAACTGAAAATCTGAATTAGTGTGGTGGTGGCGGGAACATTTTTGTTTTGTTTTGTTTCTTTTTTTACTTTTTCATTATTTCTCTCTCATTTTACTATCCTTTTTCTTTCTTCTATATTGTATGTGTCTGTGTGTGTGCTTACTTACCTTTCGTATGATACTTTTCGTGTTTCTTTGTTGTTTTGTACTTCTTCTATTTCTCATAGACGCATATTCTATACTACATATCAAATTATTGCTTTCCAACATTGGTTTTCATCCGAAATTTTGACATAATGGGAAGGGCTGTTAATAATGTTGTTATAACTTGTAGCCCGACCCATTTGCTTTTTTTACATTTAATCGTTAACTAGTGCAGTGTACTAATTTGTGTTATATCAGTATTGCATAGATTTGTTGTTGTTGCATGCATGTATAAATGTAACTAGAAGATAAAAGCAATAAAATATTATTAAATTAAACTGTGTGGTTATGTGGCTAGTTTACAAGCCGTATCAATTACGGGTCTGGGATGGTTCGATGCTAGAATGAGCATGTTCTTTGTTGTATCCCTTTGTTCATACAATGTTTTAGATCGAATATGAAACAAGTTCTTATAACCAACTTATGACTAATCACCCATTGTCAATAGTATTATTCTCCCTCCATTCCCTCACTCCCTCCCTCCGGCCCCTTACTCTCCCACTACACTTATAACCAACTTATGACTAATCACCCATCGTCAATAGTATTATTGTTTCCAGGAACATCGGGAGCATGCTGTACTTGTACAGTACATGATCGTTGTTTCATGGAATACCTGGAGCATGCTCTTCTTGTACAGTACATGATCGTTGTTTCCAGGAATGCCGGGAGCATGCTCTTCTTGTACAGTATATGGTCGTTGTTTCCTGGAATACCGGGAGCATGCTCTTCTTATACAGTACATGGTCGTTGTTTCCAGGAATACCGGGAGCATGCTCTTCTTGTACAGTACATGATCGTTGTTTCCAGGAATACATGGAGCATGCTCTTCTTGTACAGTACATGGTCGTTGTTTCCAGGAATACCGGGAGCATGCTCTTCTTGTACAGTACATGATCGTAGTTTCCAGGAATACCGGGAGCATGCTCTTCTTGTACAGTACATGGTCGTTGTTTCCAGGGATACCTGGAGCATGCTCTTCTTGTACAGTACATGATCGTTGTTTCCAGGAATACCGGGAGCATGCTCTTCTTGTACAGTACATGATCGTTGTTTCCTGGAATACCGGGAGCATGCTCTTCTTGTACAGTACATGTTCGTTGTTTCCTGGAATACCGGGAGCATGCTCTTCTTGTACAGTACATGATCGATGTTTCCATGAATACCGGGAGCATGCTCTTCTTGTACAGTACATGTTCGATGTTTCCAGGAATACATGGAGCATGCCCTTCTTGTACAATACATGGTCGTTGTTTCCAGGAATACCGGGAGCATGCTCTTCTTGTACAGTACATGATCGTTGTTTCCAGGAATACTGGGAGCATGCTCTTCATGTACAGTACATGATCGTTGTTTCCAGGAATACCGGGAGATCACAGGAATAAATCGTACAGCTGTATGGTGTCACAAATACTGGGAGGAGAAGCCGCTATTTGGTCGTGTGTTCGAAGTCTACATGTTACTGCTCATCCTGGTCATCCCATTCATCGTCATGATTGTCACGTACACCTGGATCGCTAACATCATCTGGCACGTGGCAACGCGACGTGCTGATATGCGCTCCGGAAGGTTGGTAGATTACAGTTCTAGTGTAAGTAGACTTGCTTTAGAACAGTGTGTATCTTTTATGCATGTGTTATATACGGATCGATTTGTATTAAACCTAATCTTACGCACTGCTAATGTCATTTCCGGTTGGCTGTTTGGTTGTAAGAAGCTCTCTGGCTGATTGCCAAAACCGAAAACTATTGACCCATTTTCGTGAACCTTTTTCTTCTTCTTTTTATCCTATACAATTCAACATGTTGGCTAGATTCGAACACCAAGACACCATGTCTATCCACAGGTGCTGATTAAATTATTTTCCTGGCCAATAGCATGTATATGTAGCTTTGCTATGTCATAGTTCCTGCTATCGAAACAATGACTCCGGCATTGTTTCCAGTAGCTTATTAATGCTATATAATTATACTGCTTCCAAAGTTGATTTATTTCTCTTCGGTTTAGACAAGAAACAATTTCTATATAATTTAATATTTACTTTTCATTCAGCTTACTGCTGTGGAAAACGTTTCGATTGAGCAAACTCGAGGCATATTATATTCATTTCCGAAATGAGGTTGGCTTTCTTCGAAACATAATCATATTTATATCACTGGACACGGATCGAATAATGTAACTATATAGATATACATAATATTTACAGTTGGGTTTTATACTTTCAGTTGCGTTTCTAATGGTAGTGGGGATAGGCCTGTACTGATGCCTGCCACAGAAACGCAGATTAAACCGCCCATGGTCCCTATAACTTCACCCATGTCCGTCACTCCGGCCACCAAGGCTAACACGGGCGACGATAGGATGCGGAGACAGGTACGTGTGCTTATAACTTCACCCTTATCCGTCGTTCTTCATACTAAGTCTAACATGCTGGGACAGGTACGTGTGCTTATAACTTCACCGTTATCCGTCGCTCTTCATACTAAGCCTAACATGCTGAGACAGGTACGTGTGCTTATAACTTTGCCCTTATCTGTCGTTCTTCATACTAAGCCTAACATGCTGGGACAGGTACGTGTGCTTATAACTTTGCCCTTATCCGTCGCTCTTCATACTAAGCCTAACATACTGAGACAGGTACGTGTGCTTATAACGTTGCCCTTATCTGTCGTTCTTCATACTAAGCCTAACATGCTGGGACAGGTGCGTGTGCTTATAACGTTGCCCTTATCTGTCGTTCTTCATACTAAGCCTAACATGCTGGGACAGGTACGTGTGCTTATAACTTCACCGTTATCCGTCGCTCTTCATACTAAGCCTAACATGCTGGGACAGGTACGTGTGCTTATAACTTCACCGTTATCCGTCGCTCTTCATACTAAGTCTAACATGCTGAGACAGGTACGTGTGCTTATAACTTTGCCCTTATCTGTCGTTCTTCATACTAAGCCTAACATGCTGAGACAAGTACGTGTGCTTATAACTTCACCGTTATCCGTCGCTCTTCATACTCAGCCTAACATGCTGGGACAGGTACGTGTGCTTATAACTTCACCGTTATCCGTCGCTCTTCATACTAAGCCTAACATGCTGAGACAGGTACGTGTGCTTATAACTTGCCCTTATCTGTCGTTCTTCATACTAAGCCTAACATGCTGGGACAGGTACGTGTGCTTATAACGTCACCGTTATCCGTCGCTCTTCATACTAAGCCTAACATGCTGGGATAGGTACGTGTGCTTATAACTTCACCGTTATCCGTCGCTCTTCATACTAAGCCTAGCATGCTGGGACAGGTACGTGTGCTTATAACTTCACCGTTATCCGTCGCTCTTCATACTAAGCCTAACATGCTGAGACAGGTACGTGTGCTTATAACGTTGCCCTTATCCGTCGTTCTTCATACTAAGCCTAACATGCTGGGACAGGTACGTGTGCTTATAACTTCACCCTTATATGTCGTTCTTCATACTAAGCCTAACATGCTGAGACAGGTACGTGTGCGTATAACTTCACCCTTATCTGTCGCTATTCATACTAAGCCTAACATGCTGAGACAGGTACGTGTGCTTATAACTTCACCCCTATCCGTCGCTCTTCATACTAAGCCATAACAGGAAGAACGATGCAATGCTGAGACAGGTACGTGTGCTTATAACATTACGACTGATGTCCGTTGCTACAACCACCAAGGCTAATACGTACGATGTTAGGAAGCAGAGACAGGTACTTATAGCATTACGGCTGTCCGTTGCTACAACCACCAAGGCTAATACGTACGACGTTAGGAAGCAGAGGCAGGTACTTATAGCATTACGGCTGTGCGTTGCTACAACCACCAAGGCTAATACGTACGACGTTAGGAAGCATTGACAGATACTCATAGCATTACGGCTGTCCGTTGCTACAACCACCAATACTAACACGGACGACGATAGGAAGCAGAGGCAGGTACTTATAGCATTACGGCTGTGCGTTGCTACAACCACCAATACTAACACGGACGACGATAGGATGCGGAGACAGGTACTTATAGCATTACGGCTGTCCGTTGCTACAACCACCAATACTAACACGGACGACGATGCGGAGACAGGTACTTATAGCATTACGGCTGTCCGTTGCTACAACCACCAATACTAACACAGACGACGATGCGGAGACAGGTATGTCCTACTTGTTCTAATAACATTACCCCTGTCCGTCGCTACAGCCACCAAGCAAGTCACGAACGACAAATATGTTACCTGCCAGACCATAATGGCTTATAAATGTCGGAAATGACGATATTTTGGCGATGTTGTTTAATTGTAGATTGTACTTACACACTGTATAATACATATTTGTGCATGCAACAAAGAAGAACGTTTTAATATAATATCGTATAAAACTTACTATTGTGTATTGTGTGTGTGTTTTATGTATCGTCGCTACTGGTTGCCCATGTGAGCGACGCCACCTGAAGAGATTAGTCATTTTAGATTTTTTGGAGGATAGTGCAATGATACAGACAGGGACCCATTCCAGAGTCTCCTCTGGTTCTTTTACGTGCACGGTGTGCAGCACCGACACGAGACCTCGGTTTAATGTCCCATCTGAAAGACTGTTAATTTTATTATGGTCAGACGAGGTATCGAACCTCCGATCCCTGGATTACCAGTCCAGTGTGTTAACCACTGGACTACAGATCCGTCTGTGTGAGAGTACAGTATGAGACTATGATGCTTTATTACTGTCGGAATCAGCAGATTTTGTTATTTATTGGACCATAATGCACTATCGCAGACGGAAATCAACACACATAGTTACGTATTTGGACTCTAATGTCAAATATGTGTCTGAAATTACCCATAAATGTTGGTTATGAATAGAACAATAGTGCTCAATAAATAAATGATGTAGCAGACTATGGACGTTGAAATATGTACAACAATATGAAGCGAAATAGTTCTTAATTAGCTCCACCCTAATATGAAAGAACAGGCAGTCGCGTAGGAATTCTATATGTAAAATGTGTCAGATATGTAATGTATACGGTCTTATATTTACAAAAAAAGTAATTTATGTAAACACGGTCTTATATTTACAAAAAGATTCAGATATGTAAACACGGTCTTATATTTACAAAAAAAGTCAGATATGTAAACACGGTCTTATATTTACAAAAAGGCCAGATATGTAAACACGGTCTTATATTTACAAAAAAAGTCAGATATGTAAACACGGTCTTATATTTACAAAAAAGGCAGATATGTAAACACGGTCTTATACACTGAGTCAAAAAAGAAACGATACCAAACTAAAAATGACATAAAACGGATAAAACCATAGAAAGGTTTAATAAATTATTACGTATCAGTACCGGGTATCTTATTGCAACGTCAGCCAACCATAAACACAGGTAAATAAACACCCGATAATCCTGGAACGCCGAATTTCCGATTTGCACGTGCTCCTCAACAAAGACAACTTCCTACACATGTACAAATCGGAAAACCGGTTTATTGTACTGGTATTGCATTATCATCGAGGAAAAACACCTTACATACCCATTGTTACCTCTAACAAAATGCCTAGGCTAAACCGCAATCAGAGAATGCGTGCCATTGGCATGATTGACGGCGGTTTACGTCAGCGTGACGTCGCAAATCGACTCAGGGTTACGCGGATCACGATAACACGTCTACTTCGACGTTATCGAACACATGGATCGGTGGACGACCGTCCAAGATCTGGTCGACCACGTGTGACGACGCGTGAACAGGACCGTCACATTCGGACGTCACATGTGCGTGACCGGTTCCTACCTGCTACTCACACAGCTGCCTTACTCCTGGGATGACCAACAATCGCATCAGTGCACAAACAGTCAGGAACTGGCTCGGTGAACGTGGCATTCGGGCCTATCGGCCATACGTTGGACCCATCCTGACACGACGTCACCGTGACGTACGGCGGGAATGGACGACGGAACGTGCTCGCTGGACTTGGTTACAGTGGAATTCGGTGATGTTTAGCGATGAATCGCGGTTCTGTTTGCGTCGAGCGGATGGCAGAGAGCGGGTATATCGCAGACGCGGTGAACGTTACGCCGACGCATGTGTACGTCAGGTCGATCTGTTCGGGGGCGGAAGCGTTATGGCGTGGGGCGGTATCACCTTCGGCAGTCGCACTGAACTGTTAGTGGTGGACGGGAACCTAAACGCTCAGCGGTACTATGATGAGATCCTTGCGCCAGTTGTTGTGCCGTTCTTTAACGCCAACAGAAACGTCACACTGTTCCAACAGGACAACGCCAGGTGTCATACTGCTCGGATTTCCACCACATTATTGGAGCAGAATAATATTGAAACCCTGCCGTGGCCTGCTTTGTCACCAGACTTGTCACCCATAGAACATGTGTGGGATACGTTAGACCGCCGCGTCAGACGACGTCAGCCGGTAACGTTAAACCAACTGTGGGATGTTTTGCGTCAGGAGTGGACACATATTGACCAGCAAACGATTCAGACACTCTTCCGTTCGATGCGACGGCGGTGCATTGCAATGAGAGACGCAAATGGTGCCCATACTCGGTATTGACGTCTGTGTGAAAACTCCATTAGACCCCTGTCCGACGAATCACGCAGCAGACAGTTTCGGAGGCTCATTATGCTTTATGTGCTCCTCTTTCAAACATGTTGGACTATCATCTTATGAATTTTCAAAGAATTTTCTTAATAAATGTTGAAATTATAGACACATAAACACCAGGTATCGTTTCTTTTTTGACTCAGTATATTTACAAAAAGAAAAGTCAGATATGTAAACACGGTCTTATATTTACAAAAAGAAAACTCAGATATGTAAACACGGTCTTATATTTACAAAAAAGTCAGATATGTAAACACGGTCTTATATTTACAAAAAGGTCAGATATGTAAACACGGTCTTATATTTACAAATAAGTCAGATATGTAAACACGGTCTTATATTTACAAAAAAGTCAGATATGTAAACACGGTCTTATATTTACAAAAAAAGTCAGATATGTAAACACGGTCTTATATTTACACAAAAAAAGTCAGATATGTAAACACGATCTTATATTTACAAAAAAGTCAGATATGTAAACACGGTCTTATATTTACAAAAAGAAAAGTCAGATCTGTAAACACGGTCTTATATTTACAAAAAGAAGTCAGATATGTAAACACGGTCTTATATTTACAAAATGAAAAGTCAGATATGTAAACACGGTCTTATATTTACAAAAAGAAGTCAGATATGTAAACACGGTCTTATATTTACAAAAAGAAAAATCAGATATGTAAACACGGTCTTATATTTACAAAAAGAAGTCAGATATGTAAACACGGTCTTATATTTACAAAAAGAAAAATCAGATATGTAAACACGGTCTTATATTTACAAAAAAAATCAGATATGTAAACACGGTCTTATATTTACAAAAAAAATCAGATATGTAAACACGGTCTTATATTTACAAAAAAAGTCAGATATGTAAACACGGTCTTATATTTACAAAAAAGTCAGATATGTAAACACGGTCTTATATTTACAAAAAGAAAAGTCACATATGTAAACACGGTCTTATATTTACAAAATGAAAAGTCAGATATGTAAACACGGTCTTATATTTACAAAAAGAAAAGTCAGATATGTAAACACAGTCTTATATTTACAAAAAAGTCAGATATGTAAACACGGTCTTATATTTACAAAAAGAAAAATCAGATATGTAAACACGGTCTTATATTTACAAAAAAAGTCAGATATTTAAGCACGGTCTTATATTTACAAAAAGAAGTCAGATATGTATATACACGGTCTTATATTTACAAAAAAGTCAGATATGTAAACACGGTCTTATATTTACAAAATGAAAAGTCAGATATGTAAACACGGTCTTATATTTACAAAATGAAAAGTCAAATATGTAAACACGGTCTTATATTTACAAAATGAAAAGTCAGATATGTAAACACAGTCTTATATTTACAAAAAAGTCAGATATGTAAACACGGTCTTATATTTACAAAAAGAAAAGTCAGATATGTAAATTATATCAGAAGTGTAAACCCTATAAACTGTTTGGAGCAAAATACTGAATTTGAGCCTTTTATTTCTGTCAGATATTTCTGCTGACATTTTACTGCCAATTATGTTTTACATTTCTGACATATATTTATTTAGTTATATTATATCTATATATGTATACATTTTTATTTATATTTCCATATATTATTGTCATATGTAAATGTTTAAAATTGCGTCTGTAATTGTGAAGCGCAATAGAATAAGTTTTAATTGTTGCGCTATATAAATGCTATGTATTTGTATTTATATATTTACGTATCTAACATTTACGTTTACATATCTGACAAGCGATTGGTTCACACTTTCTATAATACTTATAACACCGTTTTACATTGCTGACTCGTTTTACATATATAAATATGGTTCATGCACTGTCGGCACACAACATAATAAAACAGCTGGAAAACATTACATTGCTTTATATCGAGAAAAAACGGATGCGCACTGAAAACCACGATAACGCATATAAATAATTGCCTTCCAGGAATTCATCAGGCATCACACATTCGTCATCCTAAATGTAACGTTTATAATGTAAGTATAGGATATAAGCCGAAATAGATCCAATATCTAAAATCGGAAGTATGTGAGATGGTACGGTCGTCGCCAGATCGGACAGATGCGTTTTCTCCGGGTACTCCGATTTCCTCCGAAACGAATGACCACATTTACGCTTTCATACGCGCCAACGAGAGAGATTAATATAAGTTGTTTCACAATCGTTGTAGAATAAATAAAGTTAAGTTGTGGAAGTCGTGATAGCGCTGTGGATGCGCGTTCGCTTCAGGTGCGAAAGGTCCGGAGTTCGAGCCCTGCTGGAGCCATTACGAGTGTGTCCTTAGGGCAAGGCATTTAAATTCCACGTTGCCTCTTCTCTCTCCTTCATGGCGATGGATTCCATCAGGAATGAGGTCTCGAGAGTGATTAATATAAGTTGAAATAACTTGTTTCACAATCGAGCTCAAAATAAATTTGTATAAACTAATAAATAAAGTTTAAAATTTTAATAAGTAAAATATGGGAATGTGTGAGGCGTGTATAGCGACGAACACAGTACCAATATGTTATATATTGGATCCGTTTTAGGCTTATATCATACTTAAAGCACACATTATATAACAATGTCTTACTAATTAAAATTGTTAATGTCGTACATTTACGAATAGGATTTAAAGCAGCATTACATCGTAATAAAGGATGTTTTGGGTAAAATATCAATACTAATGCCTGTGTGTTTACAAAAATCGAAATAGTCGCTCAGAAACGATAACATTCCAATAAATTTAAATCGTCGTATACGCGAATTTGTTTATCAACACACGAAATGTAAACACTCACAGTGCGCATGCGTGAAACAACAGAGGATGTAGAAAACAACGTATATATTTTGAACATGAGAGACTCTCTATCTATCTTCATCTAATGTCGAACCCCTCGCGGGAATGTAGAAGTGTCCCTAAAGACTTAGCTAACAGAGGTATGAATCAACATATCAAGTAATTTAATTGAAAAAGATAACGTGTGACAAATGGGGACGATGCGTTCCGGTTGTAAACAAGTGCGTGGCCGATCGACTCGGAAAGTCCTAATTTCGGTTTCGAGTTTGTTTTATCGCAAAAAAAACACTGTTTACCAAATGAACATAAGCATACAGAGTAAAATGTAAGATTGTGTAGCAGCATTGCTATCCATACGTAAAAATTGAATTTCCAAATATCTTTTATTTCATACGATGTAATGCTGCTTTAATATAATACTGCATACTGCAAGTATAAAGGTTTCAGTTTAATCATATTTTATTGAAGTCATCATGATATAACATACAACACAATGTTACAAACATATAGCATGATAATATACTAGAGGACATTAGAACACGCACACTTCGGATAAGTGTGTAGATGTATACTAGAGGACATAGAACACGCACACTTCGGATAAGTGTGTACATGTATACTAGAGGACATAGAACACGCACACTTCGGATAAGTGTGTAGATGTATACTAGAGGACATAGAACACGCACACTTCGGATACATGTGTACATGTATACTAGAGGACATAGAACACGCACACTTCGGATAAGTGTGTAGATGTATACTAGAGGACATAGAACACGCACACTTCGGATAAGTGTGTACATGTATACTAGAGGACATAGAACACGCACACTTCGGATAAGTGTGTACATGTATACTAGAGGACATAGAACACGCACACTTCGGATAAGTGTGTACATGTATACTAGAGGACATAGAACACGCACACTTCGGATAAGTGTGTACATGTATACTAGAGGACATAGAACACGCACACTTCGGATAAGTGTGTACATGTATACTAGAGGACATAGAACACGCACACTTCGGATAAGTGTGTACATGTATACTAGAGGACATAGAACACGCACACTTCGGATAAGTGTGTACATGTATACTAGAGGACATAGAACACGCACACTTCGGATAAGTGTGTACATGTATACTAGAGGACATAGAACACGCACACTTCGGATAAGTGTGTACATGTATACTAGAGGACATAGAACACGCACACTTCGGATAAGTGTGTACATGTATACTAGAGGACATAGAACACGCACACTTCGGATAAGTGTGTACATGTATACTAGAGGACATAGAACACGCACACTTCGGATAAGTGTGTACATGTATACTAGAGGACATAGAACACGCACACTTCGGATAAGTGTGTACACGTATACTAGAGGACATAGAACACGCACACTTCTGATAAGTGTGTACACGTATACTAGAGGACATAGAACACGCACACTTCTGATAAGTGTGTACACGTATACTAGAGGACATAGAACACGCATACTTCTGATAAGTGTGTACATGTATACTAGAGGACATAGAACATGCACACTTCGGATAAGTGTGTAGATGTATACTAGAGGACATAGAACACGCACACTTCTGATAAGTGTGTACATGTATACTAGAGGACATAGAACACGCACACTTCGGATAAGTGTGTACATGTATACTAGAGGACATAGAAAACGCACACTTCGGATAAGTGTGTACATGTATACTAGAGGACATAGAACACGCACATTTCGGATAAGTGTGTACATGTATACTAGAGGACATAGAAAACGCACACTTCGGATAAGTGTGTACATGTATACTAGAGGACATAGAACACGCACACTGCGGATAAGTGTGTACATGTATACTAGAGGACATAGAAAACGCACACTTCGGATAAGTGTGTTTTACATGAAAAACAATAACTATATAAATACATAGTTTTAAACATTTTGGAATATTTTTAGTTGTTCAGTTTGTGTTTTGTAATAAAGATGTGATATATCCTTCGTATATCGTTTTCATATAATAAAAGTAGTTCTAAATAGTTTTTAGTTGTTCAGTTCGTGTTTCGTATTTCGTTTTCATGTAATAATAATCAGGAGTGCGTTTTCTATGTCCTTTAGTATACAAATGGTTTGGGCCACAAGCTTTAACAACATTAGAAAACGGCCCGCACCAGAACGTCACATTTATGCATAATTAAACAAAAAGACTGATTTTGGCAAGAATAAATGAAAAAAACTTTTTAAAAGGCATAAATTAAACGAAAGCACTAACTATAAATACAGCCCACGTTCCCATCCGCTGTTCCATCCCACCACGCCATGACCAGAACCCAAGCTCTCGAGATTGTTTTAAATTTTAATAAAGTATCTGTACTGTCAATACGACTTAGTTCTGGAGACTTATCTCCCATATATAGAGCACTGAATCACGGCATTCGTCTTGCGTGGCGAATCACGGTTTCCTCAATGTCTCGATTTGTACACGAGTGTCTAGGAGTGTCATTAGTCAGGAACGTCAGACATGCAACGCCTCCAAATAATGGAACTGCCATTTCGATATTTCCATTGAGAATTAGCTCGTTCGGAAAATCTATCACATTAATCATGCATAATTCGTGACACAAGTTGTACATTTGACACATTGGACTGGTAATCCAGAGATCGCAGGTTCGATCCCCCGTCTGACCATAATAAAATTAACAGTCTTTCAGGTGGGACTTTAAACCGAGGTATGTACACCGTGCACGTAAAAGAACCAGACGAGACCCTGGAATGGGTCTCTGTCTGTATCATTGCACTATCCTCTAAAAAATCTAATATGACCTATCTCTTCAGGAGGCGTCGCTCATATGGGCAACCGGTAGCGACGATAAATAAACGTAAAACACACACGTTTATTGTTAACGTTCACATTAACATAAGGTGCTGTGCGGTTGCGACTAGCAGCGAAATGACGTTCCCGAAAGTGGCAGTAAAAATGGATAAATGTGAATACAAATATATTAGCCAAAATCATTTTAAACAATAACAGAAAAAGATTTGTGTTTATTAGTGTAAGATAGGATTTTATTTCATCTCGTGATCATCGAAATAAAGTCCTGGGTCGGAGGTCATAAAACTATTCTCAGATCTGAAACTCGAGCTCAAGGAATTTGATTGGTTGAGTTGGAGTTTTACACTTGACAGAACCATTCAGTAGATTGCGAATGAGTTTGAGATTGGAGGAAAGTTTTATAACCTCGAGGCCAGTTCTAATTTATAATTACATGTATTTTATATGCTCTATCACGAACCTGGATAGAAACTCAAATAGATCATGGCTCTATGTTGCTCTTTATATCTACCGTAACGAAGTTCTTGTGTAGCATTTCTGCATGTGATTTATATATATCTAACACAGTATGCATCGCATTTCAGGTCGTCATGATGCTGATGGTAGTCGTCATCCTCTTTGCCGTCTGCTGGACACCTATTCTGGTCAACAACGTCCTGGTAGCGTTCGGTCACATGGACTACTTAAGCATGGGTTATCTAAAACCGCTCAGAATGGTATTTCATATAATGTCCTACGCGAACAGTTGCGTCAATCCATTCGTTTATGCTTTTATGTCAAAGAATTTTCGGGATGGATTCAAGCAATCAATACTCGCGTGCATTAAGGGTCAAGCTTATATCAGACGTTCTCATACAATCGCGCGCTCCATGACGTCAACAACACGTGCCTCCACGTCCAATGGTTGTGATATGAAGATGCCAACTCAACGGTCAGATTCAATGGCCTTACAGTGACAATAAGCTGGGGGGGGGGGGGTAATTCTCAACTCGTAAAATTCAGCCTTGCTTATCTTACAAAGCACAGAAAAACAGACTGTTTGGTTAAAGTTGTTGGAAACATTCCTTTTTGAAGTGAAAACAAATTTGATCACATACTGACCTAGCATACTAAAATATGCTTTTCAATCATTATATGTAGGCCTATGATCTCCTGGACTAAAGAAAGTATTTTTTGCTTTACAACTTTATAATTTATGCAGGAAAACATCAAGTCCGCAGGAAATGTGTAATTCCTATAGTATTCCTATAGATCTAAGCAGATTTTCAAAACCTCAGTATACATGTTTTGTTTCGTTTTGCGTTTAAAGTTGCACCAGCAGCGTATGTCATGCGGCGACTCTCCAGCTATGATTGGTGGACGAAGACGCCGGATGCCCTTCCAAGCAGTATTTCAAGCATGGACCCGGGTAGAACCACTGACCTACCACAAGCCAACTAGATAACTTCCTCATTTCAATTAATTCAACACCCATTTAGTAGTATCACGATTGCCATTGGTGTCACAAAGCTTGCATTGTACATTTGTTAGTATCATGTTTGGCGTCATAAAGCTAGCATTGTACATTTGTTAGTATCATGTTTGGCGTCATAAAGCTAGCATTGTACATTTGTTAGTATCATGTTTGGCGTCATAAAGCTCGCATGGGACATTACTAGTACTAGTATCAAGATAGGTGTCATAAAGCTTGTATGGTACATTTAATTACATCATCATCGGTGTAGTTAAGCTTGCGTGATACATTTAGTAATATCACGATTGATGTCATAAGTCTTGCATGCTACATTTAATGGTATAACGTGATAGACTAGAACATTATTTCTATCAATTTGTCTCTGCCATTCCCAATATTGCTGTGCAGTATGAATTCCCTGCACTCAGTACACATAGGTACCTTGTGCTTACTTGCTGCTATCAAGTTGGTGTCATTATAATTATGGATTCTTAATTCAAGTATCCTGGAAACGTTAATTATTATTAAAGCAAACATTACATCGCAAAAAGCCACAAAAATGCATTTTCACGCATTGCTAATAGAAATTCTTCCGAATACATTCGAACACAAATATTGAATCAATAAACTGTGTTTGTTGTCTACAAACTTTCAAAAATGAATATAGGATTTCATATACCGGCCAGCCACGCTCCAGAATTGACAGGAACGCGTGCTACTGTCGCCTAAGAGATAATAAATTTAACTAAGTAAGATTAGTTTACAAACGTGAGATATAACGGTAAATCGGTACCATAAATCGGGATACACAGGTTGTATTTACGCATGTATGTCGACCCTATTTACACGATTTTGTTATGTCAACAAATACGACGCTTGTTTATTAGTTGAAATACTTGGAAAACAATTGTACCATATAATAGGAAATTAAATTCTCTATAAATCTGCGTGTTCACTGGTGTAGTGTCGCTTTCATGGAAATTCACCCTCAGTATATAAATATATCAGACTGCTAAAAATGCCTTTGGTTAAGTAAGCGGAAATGGCTAATAAAATCACTCCCCATGTACTAGGCAGGCACGTAGCTACTATAAGGCCCTAAAGGTACATGCCTGCAGCTATCCCCCGAAAATAAAAGATCTTAAAGCCAAATAATGCAATACAAACGGTGGGAATTGGATGGGGTGGTGGGTATGCCGAAGAGTTGGCTTGTCAATTTGGAGATCACAGGCATTCTGCACAACATAAAAAAGTCAAATTATTATCTCTGAAAATATCGAAATGTGAACATCCAACACGTAACTATAAATGCGCCACTGTGCACAACTGACCTTCAACATGGTCAGATCCCCGTGCCAAAATCGCAGCCGTTGGTGATCAATTTATTAATCGACCTTCAAATTCAAAATCGCTAACTACGCCCCTGCTAGATCTAGTCGGAAATGATTAGAGGAAACATCCCCGGCAATGCAATAATATAATTGTATTATATGAGGACATACAACATTGTTTCAAATTCAAAATCGCAAGCTACGCCCCTGCTAGATCTAGTCGGAAATGATTAGAGGAAACATCCCCGGCAATGCAATAATATAATTGTATTACATGAGGACATACAACATTGTTTCAAATTCAAAATCGCAAGCTACGCCCCTGCTAGATCTAGTCGGAAATGATTAGAGGAAACATCCCCGGCAATGCAATAATATAATTGTATTACAGGAGGACATACAACATTGTTTCAAATTCAAAATCGCAAGCTACGCCCCTGCTAGATCTAGTCGGAAATGATTAGAGGAAACATCCCCGGCAATGCAATAATATAATTGTATTACATGAGGACATACAACATTGTTTCAAATTCAAAATCGCAAGCTACGCCCCTGCTAGATCTAGTCGGAAATGATTAGAGGAAACATCCCCGGCAATGCAATAATATAATTGTATTACAGGAGGACATACAACAGTGTTTCAAATTCAAAATCGCAAGCTACGCCCCTGCTAGATCTAGTCGGAAATGATTAGAGGAAACATCCCCGGCAATGCAATAATATAATTGTATTACATGAAGACATACAACATTGTTTCAAATTCAAAATCGCAAGCTACGCCCCTGCTAGATCTAGTCGGAAATGATTAGAGGAAACATCCCCGGCAATGCAATAACATAATTGTATTACAGGAGAACATACACCATTGTATCACCGACCATTGTTTGATTACGACGAAAATAGGCAACACTTATCGAACGCTCGTCTGTGGGGAAGTGATTCGCAGCAAGTTGTCTGAAATAACATAACTAAACAGCTGAAAGGGGAAACAATATCATTCACACATAAACTATTCGGTGTAAGACTTAAAAGGTATCACAATTAAAGCCCCATTATTCGTTTATTTAGAATAGGATACATACTGAGATATTCTAAGGAGTGGGTGGTGAGAATGTGCTGCACACTGAGATATTCTAAGAAGCGGGTAATTAGAAATCTGAGTATTGTATTACATTTCTATTTAAGAAATAATAAGTATCAACCGTGGTATATCCCGAGTTTGAAGTTCTTATGCGTAGAAATATATCACGAAGGCCTGAATGATATATTTCTACGCATAAGAACGACAAACGAGGGTCATTCTGCGATATACCGCGGTTGATACTTATTATTTCGATTCTAACACGACTTACTTCTAATAATTTTAGACGAGAATCAAAGGAGTATTTTCTTCAAACGCCGTGCTACTCCGCTGCATTTGGCTTTCGAAATTTCCTCCCGCGTAAGGGGTGATGACGTTATTTGTTATGGAAAATATCAATCTAGTGCATAAATGAACAAAAGTTGTAACTGATCAATAATTTTATTTATTTTGTCAAATAAAAATGTACAGAATAGTAACTGAAACGTTACTTAACAGAAAAACAAGACGGACAAGAGATTCTAAAAATAGCTCACTTCCGCGAATTCCCACGATAGTATTTACAAACATCACGTGACTTTCATTCATAAAACTTTACACGCATTGTATAAATGGAATAGCCAAAACACGGTGCGCGCGCAGCATAGTTCAAGGTAGGTATATCGCAGAATAACCCGAGGTAGATTTTACTCTACAAGTATGTATGTTATTAGCTGGGTCGTGTTAGAATTTTAAATAATACGAAATTCGTCATTTAAGTAAAATATAAAAAGACCTGTCCACAAATGAACTGGTATTTATGGATTTACTATATGCAACTTACCTTTCTTTGTGTATATTTATTTGGGTAGTTTACTAAAGTTAGAACAATAGGCTAAATTGGTATTAGAATTATTGACTATATTTCCATTTCAAGAGAATACAAATACTTTATCTCTTTGCATGCTGGGTAAAATAAAGGCTATAAATAGTACACATAAGTGTAGCAGACGACATGTTATTAATGTGCTTTCTTATTTGTAACTGAAAACTGAAATATGTCATGGAATTTCACTAGAATTGTGTGGTTACGATCGTTAACGCACGCACGCGCATGCGCAGACCGTGTCTCTTTATATGAAAGAGTTGGCAGTTTCTTATGGAGGTTGGTGTACCAAGTATTGGTTACCGCTGGAGCCTGCCCAAGGAAAGGTGTTGTTAGGTAAACTACCCGTCGCTCAAATGGGCAACCGGTAGCGACGCTAAATAAACCCCCAAAAAAATGCACACTCACTGAGTCACCGTAAGTGCATTGGGCATATATAAGAACTGCTAATATATGCAGTCCGGGATACAGACGGATCTGTAGTCCAGTGGTAACACCATGGACTGGTAATCCAGGGATCGCAAGTTCGATCCCCCATCTGGCCCTAATAAAATTAACAGTCTTTCAGATGGGACGTTAAACCGAGGTCTCGTGTAGGTGCTTTACACCATGCACATAAAAGAACCAGCGGATACTCTGGAATGGGTCTTTGTCTATATCATTGCACTATCCTTCAACAAATCTAAAATGACTAATCTCTTCACGAGGCGTCGCTCATATGGGCAACTGGTAGCGGCGATAAATAAACGTAAAACACACTTACGTAGTCCCTCCCGGGAGACTGTCAAGTTTCTTAAAACTTTAACGAGAGCCTAAGCAGACTTATAGGCACACAAAGTTCATATTAGCCTCAGGGGACACAACTCCTGTCAATAATGCTTTTACGAAAGAGTTCCCGCATATATCCGCGATAATGCGTTGACAATTGTATGTTATGGATGGTATGTTGTCTACATTTGGAATGACTGTGTTGTTAATTACGACAACATGAGCCTGTGAGAAATTAACAGATCGCTTAGTTGGGAAATGTGTTATTTAGTTTATATAAATGTATTTTAGCTTGATTGCGAAACAAGTTCATAATTTATATTAATCATTCTCAAAACCTCATTCCTGATGGAATCCATCGCCACGAGGGAGAGAGAAGAGGCAACGTGGAAATTAAATGCCTTGCCTAAGGACACAATCGTAACGGCTCCAGCGGGGCTCGAACTCCGGACCTTTCGCACTTGAAGCGAACGCGCTACCACTGCGCTATCGCGACTTGTGTTATTTAGGCTGATACTTGGGAAGCCCACATTTTGAAATACCTTTTAACACACATCTTTAGAGGACTGGCTCATACACATGATTCTATTAAACACCATAGCACTCTACTCTTTTTAAAGTTTATTAATCGTCGTTACCGGTTGCCCATATGAGCACCGGTATGAAAGTCAGCGACCGTGACCACGTAGGCGGACACCATAGAACTATATCTACATGTGGTATTATAGAAACAACAGCCTTGCCCATGTTGTGGTGCCAGATGGTCACGGGTTCGAGCCCCGCTCAGATTGTGTCTCATTATTTATATGAAACAGTAGGTAGTTTCTTACGGAGGTCGGTGCACCAAGTACTGGTTAACCGCTGGAGCCTGTCCAGGAAAGGTGTTGCTAGGTAAACTGCCCGTCTCTCAAATGGGCAACTGGTAGCGATGTTAAATAAACTTAAATATAAAAACAATTATGGTGCAAAAATTGCTGTATTGCACCTGTACATTGGAAGGTTGCACGGTGCTATAGCCAATATTACGTTCAATGTGCAATCAGTGACATATAACCCAGGTCACGTGCGTCACATCACAACAGCCAAATATCCGATCTTTGTTTAGTTTATACTAATTTAGTTTAACTCGTTTGCGAAACAAGTTCTTACAACATTATATTAATCGCTCTCGGGACATCATTACAGATGGAGTTCATGACGGAGAGAAGAGGCCATGTGGAATATAAATTCCTTGCCTAAGGGCACATTCGTATAGGCTGCAACTGGGCGCGAACTCCGGGCCTCTCACACCTGAAACGAAGACACAACCACTGCACTATCACGAGTTCCACGATTTGTTTAATGTTTTCCATGGACTCGTCGAAATGATATTAAAACATTTCTTAATGCACCCAGTAGTGTCCGTATCTACACCTCAGATAGGAGGGTCAGTTTTCCAGTGGCTAGCATTTTGGACTGCGAATCCATGGGTCGCAGGTACGACTCCACTCCTTTCAGATTGGACGTTAAACCGACGTCTCATGTCGTTGCTTTACACTGTACACGTAACGTACGAGAGGATGAGTCTGTATCATTGCACTATCCTCCAAAATCTAAACTGACCTATCTCTTCAGGAGGAGTCGCTCATATGGGCAACCGGTAGCGACGATAAATAAACGCAAAAACACACTAAACTTCCTTTAGATAATCATACAAGATCACCAATTAAATATCAGAATTCATTGGCGTAGCTTCCTATAGGCCGTGGCCTACACTTTCCCACAAAAAATCGAAAACAAAATGCCAAATCTGCAACACAAATCAGGAGGCCAGGATTAAATTATATACGCTATATATACGACCTCCGGACCCCCTCCCGTCTTAAATTGGCCTACACATCGATTTCAGCCACGCTACGCCCCTGACATTTACAAGAAAATCTACAGTAGTGTCCCATCCCACTCGCGAATCTCAACTTCCACCTGAACAAAATATTTGTAAAGCATAATTAGTAAAATAAATACCTATTTGTCGATCTATAAAGTCACCTTCCCAGATTTCAATGATCCTGTAGCCAATTATGCCATTTTGTCATAAACACGAATTTCATTTCCACATGCTATGAAACGGGCATGTTGCATAATAGTAGTTTTCAGCCGCCATCTTGTTTGTCGTCTGTATTCGTTCTGCCACCCTGCATTGAGGTCAGGTCAAACATGAGCTTATCTAAACAACGGAGAAAACAGGCCCCGAGGTAGCCTGGGAACAGGCGTCGATATATTTTGTCTGGTCAGTCAAATAAATATATTTTAACACCGAGACTATTAATTGGGCCGTATTGAATTTCTGATGATACCAATGTAATTTTGTCAAAAGTTTAAAGTGAAAAATCGACAGACTGGAACCCAAGCTACTACATGTAGTAGTTCTTAAATTACTATATCTCAACACAGACGGATATGTAGTCCAGTGGTAACACGCTGGACTGGTAATCCAGGGATCGCAGGTTCGATCCCCCGTCTGACCCTAATAAAATTAACAGTCTTTCAGATGGACGTTAAACCGAGGTCTCGTGTCGGTGCTTTACACCGTGCACGTAAAAGAACCAGAGGAGATTCTGGAATGGGTCTCTGTCTGTATCATGCACTATCCTCCAAAATCTAAAATAACTAATCTCTTCAGGAGGCATCGCTCATATGGGCAACCGGTAGCGACGATAAATAAACGTAAACTAAAAAAACAAACTATATCTCAACAGGTATCCAATGGGTCAATTTTGATAAAATCACATTTATCATACTGCAACAACTGGTTAGGGAACAACAGTAAAAACAAAGGTTTCCAACGAAAAGGACCGATATGATATGATCAGAAACTCAATACGGCCCAATTAATAGTCTCGGTGTTAAACTATATTTATTTGACTGACCAGGCAAAATATATCGACGCCTGTTCCCAGGCTAAGGACCGATATACATGTTGGGATAAATCAGACTTTATCTGTCAAGGGAGGTAATAGAAAACGAAAAACGAGCAATGATGCTCATTTAGAAGTAAAATAAACACCTTTTTGTTTCATCTTTTCCCCGCCATCAGACACTACATACAATGTATATAAGTGTCCGCCCGTTCGTCCGTACACATACCAGAACATCTAATCACACAAGTTTCAATGATCATCAATCAAAGTACCGAAAACATGTAGATCTAAATGGACAGACGGATCTGTAGTCCAGTGGTAACACGTGGACTCTGGACTGGTAATCCAGAGATCACAGGTTCGATCCCCAGTCTGACCCTAATAAAATTAAGTCTTTCTGATGGGACCTTAAACCGAGGTCTCATGTCGGTCCTGTACACTGTGCACGTAAAATAAGCAGGGGAGACTCTGGAATGTGTCTCTCTCTGTATCATGCACTATCCTCCAAAAATCTAAAATGACTATCTCTTCAGGAGGCGTCGCTCATATGGGCAACTGGTAGCGACGATAAATAAACGTAAAACACAATGATCTAAATGGTTTTTAGGATTCTAAGTAGGTGGGCTGAGCAAGATAAAAATACTACTGTAGAAGTGGATATTTTAGCGCGACGAAAAGTACACTAATTATCATTTTTGGCATTTCAAATATTCATGGAAATATATTTTTTGAAAGATTTGTAATATTATGTCTGTGCTATTGGATGGTTAGCTTATTAATAATAGCTCAATGTCTATATTGTACAGTTGATACCATTGGCATGGCTACCAGCCTCTTATTAATAATAGCTCAATGTCTATATTGTACAGTTGATACCATTGGCATGGCTACCAGCCTCTTATTAATAATAGCTCAATGTCTATTGTACAGTTGATACCATTGGCATGGCTACCAGCCTCTTATTAATAATAGCTCAATGTCTATATTGTACAGTTGATACCATTGGCATGGCTACCAGCCTCTTATTAATAATAGCTCAATGTCTATATTGTACAGTTGATACCATTGGCATGGCTACCAGCCTCTTATTAATAATAGCTCAATGTCTATATTGTACAGTTGATACCATTGGCATGGCTACCAGCCTCTTATTAATAATAGCTCAATGTCTATATTGTACAGTTGATACCATTGGCATGGCTACCAGCCTCTTATTAATAATAGCTCAATGTCTATATTGTACAGTTGATACCATTGGCATGGCTACCAGCCTCTTATTAATAATAGCTCAATGTCTATATTGTACAGTTGATACCATTGGCATGGCTACCAGCCTCTTATTAATAATAGCTCAATGTCTATATTGTACAGTTGATACCATTGGCATGGCTACCAGCCTCTTATTAATAATAGCTCAATGTCTATATTGTACAGTTGATACCATTGGCATGGCTACCAGCCTCTTATTAATAATAGCTCAATGTCTATATGTACAGTTGATACCATTGGCATGGCTACCAGCCTCTTATTAATAATAGCTCAATGTCTATATTGTACAGTTGATACCATTGGCATGGCTACCAGCCTCTTATTAATAATAGCTCAATGTCTATATTGTACAGTTGATACCATTGGCATGGCTACCAGCCTCTTATTAATAATAGCTCAATGTCTATATTGTACAGTTGATACCATTGGCATGGCTACCAGCCTCTTATTAATAATAGCTCAATGTCTATATTGTACAGTTGATACCATTGGCATGGCTACCAGCCTCTTATTAATAATAGCTCAATGTCTATATTGTACAGTTGATACCATTGGCATGGCTACCAGCCTCTTATTAATAATAGCTCAATGTCTATATTGTACAGTTGATACCATTGGCATGGCTACCAGCCTCTTATTAATAATAGCTCAATGTCTATATTGTACAGTTGATACCATTGGCATGGCTACCAGCCTCTTATTAATAATAGCTCAATGTCTATATTGTACAGTTGATACCATTGGCATGGCTACCAGCCTCTTATTAATAATAGCTCAATGTCTATATTGTACAGTTGATACCATTGGCATGGCTACCAGCCTCTTATTAATAATAGCTCAATGTCTATATTGTACAGTTGATACCATTGGCATGGCTACCAGCCTCTTATTAATAATAGCTCAATGTCTATATTGTACAGTTGATACCATTGGCATGGCTACCAGCCTCTTATTAATAATAGCTCAATGTCTATATTGTACAGTTGATACCATTGGCATGGCTACCAGCCTCTTATTGTTATTATTTATAATTTGTCTGCCATTATCATTTACTGCTTAGTTAGACAAATATTGATGACGGTAATAAGATAAGATAAATTTTATTTTGAGTCGGCAAGAGAGCAACAGTGCATCACAAGCTCTGAGTGAGCTTTTGAACGGACTATATAACATAAAATAATGGTAACAGATATAAAATTAGAATCACTGATAATAGTATGCATATTTATTATTAATTTGTTTCTAAGATAAATGCTGAAAAATGTTAAAACATAACTAAGTTATGTAGGTAAGACAAATGTGCTTGTCAGCCATAAAGAATATTAACCTAGTAACTCAATGACTTAACCCTTTCAACACCACAGACCTCTAAATTGGCTTACAAAAAAGTGTAGATCCAGATGAGCCGGCTCGTCGACATCAGGATCTGCACTTTTTTCAAGTAATATAACTATTTTTAGAAAAAAATTACCCATTTTGATAAATGAACTGATCCAAATGTAATTTTGTTATTAATTTATTGGTCTAAAAATATCATGGACCAGTTCATGTCAGTTACTTGGTGTTGAATGGGTTAATTGGTAAAACTAATTTTAGTATAATGCTAAGTGGTATTACAGTAGTCCACAAAACATAAAATGTATTAAACAGGTATACACACACGAGTGCAAACAGAGATTATATATACAACGTACCGAAGTAATTTCTTTAACAAAAGTATCATGGTATGTATGTATGTTCCATTAATGTCAAACCCCTTGTGGGGACGTAGACATGTTTTCCTGGGCAAGCTTAGCCGATCTAAGTGGTTAAATAAATACAAATACATAGCATTTATATAGCGCAAAAATACTGTTCTATCTATAATATAGCTATAAATACAAATACATAGCATTTATATAGGCTCAAAAATTATTCTATTGCGCTTCACAATTACAGATGCAATTTTAAACATTTACCCATGACAATAATATATGGAAATATAAATACAAATTTATACATATATAGATATAACTAGGATTCTAGTAATTGGATAAGAACATATTTTATCATGATATCTACACCATTACAGTATATAAGTGAGTGATTAACCAGTACTAAGTAATGTGTGTGAGGTGCCTTGCTCAATGACACTACATAAGTGGCCTGACCCGAGTATCGAACCCGGGACCGATTGATTCGCTCCGGACGCTCTACCACTGGACCACGGATGGTACTTGATAGCTGTATCCACGTATGCTTCTGGTATTACATATACTTTTATACTATCCATTATTCAACAGTGACTATGGTAAATGAAATGGAAGAGTGTATTCTGACAGCTGAATTAGAATTTGGCAAGCTGTAGGTGGAGTTTGTGTGGCCCCTAACTTACGGCATGTGAAACAGGGACCTGTGTATCAGGAAATAGCGTCCAAGGCATTCTGGGTTTCCAAATTTTCTTGGGGGTGTACCATACCCAACTTCAGGGTTCATTCTAGGTCAGAAATTTTGGGAGAAGTGAGAAAGCGTGCGATCGCTTCCTTAAATGGTGTTCTTTAATATACTTCTGCAAAATAGGGTTAAAATGCACAGTACAACCATTAAATACAACATTTGAATAGAAGGAGTGCTCTATAATGGGCCAGTGTATCTTACTAGACAAAATGTTGTTTGAAAATCGTAAAAAAACAAAAATAAATTGTTTTTTATTAGGGAGAAGTGGGGCCCCCATAGGGCGATGTCAGGGTCCCTAGGGTGACAATTTCGCCCACATCGCCCTCTAGAATGATCCCTGCAACTTGCAAGTCATTACCAATTTTTCACGAGCGGGCTTGTCGCCCCACAACGTCAACTGCCTATCGACGTTGCTGTAAAAGACTAGCAGATCTCCACATACATCAACAGCCATATACAATGTATCAATGGAAATAAACACCATTAACCCATTCAACACCAAGTAACTGACATGGACTGGTCCATGATATTTTTAGACCAATAAATTAATAATAAAATTACTTTTAGACCAGTTCATTTAGTTTTTGCTACTTTCTCTAAATTTGTTTGCTATATTTGAAGTAATATTTTACATACATCATCATGTAGCAACATTTCCCTTAAGCTGTGCTGGACTATTGACCATGGCAACACAAATATAGGCAGATAGACTATTGGGCAACAATAATTTAGCAGATAGACTATTGGGCAACCATAATTTAGCAGATAGACTATCGGGCAACAATAATTTAGCAGATAGACTATTGGGCAACAATAATTTAGCAGATAGACTATTGGGCAACCATAATTTAGCAGATAAGACTATTGGGCAACCATAATATAGCAGATAGACTATTGGGCAACCATAATATAGCAGATAAGACTATTGGGCAACCATAATTTAGCAGATAAGACTATTGGGCAACCATAATATAGCAGATAGACTATCGGGCAACCATAATATAGCAGATAGACTATTGGGCAACCATAATTTAGCAGATAGACTATTGGGCAACCATAATTTAGCAGATAAGACTATCGGGCAACCATAATTTAGCAGATAAGACTATTGGGCAACCATAATTTAGCAGATAAGACTATTGGGCAACCATAATATAGCAGATAGACTATTGGGCAACCATAATTTAGCAGATAAGACTATTGGGCAATCATAATTTAGCAGATAAGACTATTGGGCAACCATAATTTAGCAGATAAGACTATTGGGCAACCATAATTTAGCAGATAAGACTATTGGGCAACAATAATTTAGCAGATAGACTATTGGGCAACCATAATATAGCAGATAGACTATTGGGCAACCATAATATAGCAGATAGACTATCAGGCAACCATAATATAGCAGATAGACTATCGGGCAACCATAATATAGCAGATTGACCAATTGGCAACCATACTGGTGTAGTTCTGCGTAATAGCAGATAAGACTATTTGGCTAGCACTGTTAGAGCTCCTGTGTTGTACCAGCCACTGAGCCAGATAGGACACAAACCCGAACCATATCTGGTCATGATATAGGAAACAGTAAGCTATGTTCCAATACACGATCTAAATCCCCGAAGAAATGGGAAAGTGTGTCAGGACTACCAACAGAATGTTGAATGTCAATGTGGAAGTCGTGATAGCGCAGTGGATGTGCATTCGCTTCAGGTGCGAACAGTCCGGAGTTCGAACCCCACTGGAGCCGTTACGATTGTGCCCTTAGGCAAGGCATTTAAATTCCACATTGCCTCTTCTCTCTCCTTCGTGGCGATGGATTCCATCCTGAATGAGGTCTCGAGAGTGATTAATATAAGTTGAAAGAACTTGTTTCGCAATCGAGCTAAAATAAATTTGTATAAACTACCAACAGAATGAACAATCTCCAAGACTGTGGTTTCACTTTTTTTTCTATAATGTTATTATCAGCATGATACTTACAGATATGTACATAGATATATATAAACATGTATGTAATATTTTAATGATATTATTGGATCTGTTATTACGAATGTATTCAGCTTGTATTAAAGTAAGAATGTACTCCGCTTGTATACAATTGATGACAATGTTGTATTAAAGCTGACAGCAGATACAATAAACAGTATTTTTACACAACATTTGTGTTGTCTTAATTCTATTCTATCAACTGCAATAGTGCATTCAGATTTATCTATATCCACTGCCTGGGTTATATTTCTCTCCACTGCCTGGGTTATATTTCTCTCCACTGCCTGGGTTATATTTCTCTCCACTGCCTGGGTTATATTTCTCTCCACTTCCATGTTTATATCACTCTCTCCACTCCCAGGTTTATATCACTTTCCCACTTCCAGGTTTACATCACTTTCCCACGTCCAGGTTTATATCACTTTCCCACTTCCAGGTTTATATCACTTTCCCACTTCCATGTTTATATCACTTTCCCACTTCCATGTTTACATCACTTTCCCACTTCCAGGTTTACATCACTTTCCCACTTCCAGGTTTATATCACTTTCCCACTTCCAGGTTTACATCACTTTCCCACTTCCAGGTTTACATCACTTTCCCACTTCCAGGTTTATATCACTTTCCCACTTCCAGGTTTACATCACTTTCCCACTTCCAGGTTATATCACTTTCCACTTCCGTTTATATCACTTTCCCACTCCCAGGTTTATATCACTTTCCCTTCCATGTTTACACCACTTTCCCACTTCCAGGTTTATATCACTTTCCCACTTCCAGTTTATATCACTTCCCACTTCCAGGTTTACATCACTTTCCCACTTCCATGTTTACATCACTTTCCCACTTCCATGTATATCACTTTCCCACTTCCAGGTTTATATCACTTTCCCACTTCCAGGTTTACATCACTTTCCCACTTCCAGGTTTATATCACTTTCCCACTTCCAGGTTTACATCACTTTCCCACTCCCAGGTTTATATCACTTTCCCACTTCCAGGTTTATATCACTTTCCCACTCCCAGGTTTATATCACTTTCCCACTTCCATGTTTACATCACTTTCCCACTTCCATGTATATCACTTTCCCACTTCCAGGTTTATATCACTTTCCCACTTCCAGGTTTACATCACTTTCCCACTTCCAGGTTTACATCACTTTCCCACTTCCAGGTTTACATCACTTTCCCACTTCCAGGTTTACATCACTTTTCCACTTCCAGGTTTACTCACTTTTCCAGGTTTATATCACTTTCCCACTTCCAGGTTTACATCACTTTCCCACTTCCAGGTTTCCCACTTCCATGTTACATCACTTTCCCACTTCCGGTTTACATCACTTTCCCACTTCCAGGTTTTATCATTTCCCACTTCTGTTTCAGGTTTACATCACTTCCCACTTCCATGTTTACATCACTTTCCCACTTCCAGGTTTTTTTTTGGTTTATATCACTTTCCCACTTCCAGGTTTACATCACTTTCCACTTCCAGGTTTACATCACTTTCCACTTCCAGGTTTACATCACTTTCCCACTTCCAGGTTTACATCACTTTCCCACTTCCAGGTTTACATCACTTTCCACTTCCAGGTTTACATCACTTTCCCACTTCCAGGTTTACATCACTTTCCCACTTCCAGGTTTATATCACTTTCCACTTCCAGGTTTACATCACTTTCCCACTTCCAGGTTTATATCACTTTCCCACTTCCAGGTTTATATCACTTTCCACTTCCAGGTTTATATCATGTTCCACTTCCTGTTTAGTAACACTATCCTCAAAGTTATGTATTTGTTTATCCCTTTCTGAATTGTGATTTCTTCTGTTCATATTCAAATTTTCCATCAACATTTATATCTTCCACATTGCCTTTAACTGCATTCACACCCACTAGCTCAGTTGTAAAATACTGTCTTCAATCCTATTCTCTTCACTCATTCCCAAAACATGTTTCATGTCAGATTTGTTTTCACCAACATTTAACACATTTATCATGTCAATTTCCATGTTCGATGTGTCTTCAATTACAATAAGTTCCTCTGTCTATTCATTTCATCAATCATTTTGTCCCGCAGAATCATCGACATTACTTTCCCCCCCCATCTTGTAATTGTTTCACATCCTCATACTCTTTCTCAACTATGATGAGCTCGCCAATGTCATCTTCCTCCTTCCCATCTGAAACCAGAATACCATTGTCACACTCATTCCCATCTAGGGTGAGCTCACCAGTGCCAGCTTCCTCCTTCCCATCTGAAACCAGCTCGCAATTGTCATACCCATTCCCATCTAGGATGAGTTCACCAGTGCCAGCTTTCTCCTTCCCATCTGAAACCAGCTCGCAATTGTCATACTCATTCCCATCTAGGGAGAGCTCACCATTGTCAGCTTCCTCCTTCCCATCTAAAGCCAGCTCTTCATTATCACATTCCTCTCCATCTAGAATGAGCTCACCGTAATAAGCGGTGATAGTCTTCAGTTTCTTGTTTAGAAAGTTTTGCTCCATCTCCATCTTGCCCCCTGGACCAGCCATGCTCGTCAACTAGAAAACATCAACATTGAAGAGATGACAATGCCAGCATAAACTGAACTCGAAGGTAAACTCACTTCAAGATTTGAAAGTTGCGCAAATTAGGTAAACGATATAAACAGATTCCATATATTGGAACACTGGTAGTTTTCTATTCCAATACTATACTAGGAAAAGGATGGTCACTTGTAACACAACACTATTTCAAGTGCCCTTCACCATACCTCAGTGTCTGATAAGCTAAGTAGAGAGTGTTTGGTGAGTCACTCTGTTACTGGACACTGTGAGCATATATATATTTATTCGGTGTATCATGTGGACATACAATTGTAGATTTATACTGTGGTTTGTTTGTATACAAGTCGTCAACTGATCTCTGTTAGCATAAACAACGCTTGGCAACTACAATTTATTTCCACCATTATATAAGTGATATCTCTCCGTACGTGTATGCCTATCTGCGCATTTATTTCCTTTAGTATTTTAGTTCTGACAATAAATATTTGTCAGCAGCTAATCAAATACATTCATTCAAGGTTTGTTTTCTGTCGACAATGGTCTACAAGATAACCTGCTAAAACTAATAACGAATTACACTGCTTCATTAGCCTACAGGTGTCAGGATTAGAATAACCTTTACACTGCTTCATTAGCCTATATGTGTCAGGATTAGAATAACCTTTACACTGCTTCATTAGCCTACATGTGTCAGGATTAGAATAACCATTACACTGCTTCATTAGCCTACAGGTGTCAGGATTAGAATAACCTTTACACTGCTTCATTAGCTTACAGGTGTCAGGATTAGAATAACCTTTACACTGCTTCATTAGCCTACAGGTATCAGGATTAGAATAACCTATACACTGCTTCATTGACTGCTTAGGTCATATGGCGACTCTCCACACATTATTGGTGCAGGAAGACCCTGGGTGTCCATCGAAGCAAGGACGGGCGGGCGCCAGGGTAGAACAACTGACCTTCCACAAGCCAGCTGGATAGCTTTCTCACATGAAATAATTCAACACCGCAAGCAGGATTCGAACCTACAGCGATGAAGGGCAAGTGCTTTGAAATCAACGACCGTAACCACTCTACCATGGAAGCCCCTTTGTAAGACATGTAAGACATGAAATAATGAAGGAAATAGGCCGATATTAATGGCACATTATATACCCACTACTGTCAATTCCTTGGGCTCACAGAATCATTGTGTGTTTTACGTTTATTTATCGTCGCTACCGGTTGCCCATATGAACGACGCCTCCTGAAGAGATTAGTCATTTTAGATTGTTGGAAGATAGTGCAATGATACAGACAGAGACCCATTCCAGAGTCTCCTCTGGTTCGTTTACGTGCACGGTGTACAGCACCGACACGAGACCTCAGTTTAAAGTCCCATCTGAAAGACTGTTAATTTTATTAGGGTCAGGCGGAGGATCGAACCTGCAATCCCTGGATTAACAGTCCAGCCTATTACCACTGGACTACAGATCCATCTGTAAATCATTGTTACAACATTGCAACACATTATATACCCACTACTTATATATTTCGGTTTTTTTACGCCTGCATCAGCACCATTTTGGGCTATATCGCCGGTGGGCAGTTTACCTAACAACACCTTTCCTGGGCAGGCTCCAGCGGTTAACCAGTACTTGGGTGCACCAACCTCCGTAAGAAACTGCCAACTTTTTCATATAAATGAGACACGGTCTGAGCGGGGCTCGAACCCGTGACCATCAGTGATGATAGGTTACAGTGGTATACAAGTCAGCGACCTTAACCACTCGACCACAGAGGCAGACTTATATATACCCACTACTGTCAATTCTTGGCCTCACAGAATCATAGTTACAACAATGCAACACACAGTCCCTGAACACTGATTTATAAATTGTTGATACATTTTAGAATATAATATACAATACACATACCTGATCAATATTTGTATTTCTTGGAACAAACAGAGAAATGTTGTCTGTGATCAACCGTGACATGCGAACAATCTCAAATGTGGATATTCGTTAAGGAATCAAAAATAAGGTTATCGTGTTTATAAACACTGAGCTTTAAAAACTTTACGAGAGCAATTTAAAGTAACAAAACATGACAATGTATCCCATAAAACATGATGCCCTATGACAACGAGAAAACATGATTCCACAAAACATGATGCTATTCTTGCTCATAATCAGGATAACATTGTTCTCCCAAACCATGGTGACATTCTTGTCTCAAAACATGACGTTGTTGTCTGAAAGCATGACGACATTGTTGTCCCAAAACATGATGACATTGTTGTCCCAAAACATGATGACATTGTTGTTCCAAAACATGATGATATTGTTGTCCCAAAACATGATGACATTGTTGTCCCAAAACATGATGGCAATGTTGTCCCAAAACATGACATTGTTGTCCCAAAACATGATGGCAATGTTGTCCCAAAACATGACATTGTTGTCCCAAAACATGATGACATTATTGCCTCAAAACATGATGACATTGTTGTCCCAAAACATGATGACATTGTTGCCTCAAAACATGATGACATTGTTGTCCCAAAACATGATGACATTGTTGTCCCAAAACATGATGACATTGTTGTCCCAAAACATGATGGCAATGTTGTCCCAAAACATGACATTGTTGTCCCAAAACATGATGACATTGTTGCCTCAAAACATGATGACATTGTTGTCCCAAAACATGATGCATTGTTGTCCCAAAACATGATGGCAATGTTGTCCCAAAACATGACATTGTTGTCCCAAAACATGATGACATTGTTGCCTCAAAACATGATGACATTGTTGTCCCAAAACATGATGACATTGTTGTCCCAAAACATGATGACATTGTTGTCCCAAAACATGATGGCAATGTTGTCCCAAAACATGACATTGTTGTCCCAAAACATGATGACATTGTTGCCTCAAAACATGATGACATTGTTGTCCCAAAACATGATGGCATTGTTGCCTCAAAACATGATGGCAATGTTGTCCCAAAACATGACATTGTTGTCCCAAAACATGATGACATTGTTGCCTCAAAACATGATGACATTGTTGTCCCAAAACATGATGACATTGTTGTCCCAAAACATGATGACATTGTTGCCTCAAAACATGATGACATTGTTGTCCCAAAACATGATGACATTATTGTCCCAAAACATGATGACATTGTTGCCTCAAAACATGACATTGTTGTCCCAAAACATGATGACATTGTTGCCTCAAAACATGATGACATTGTTGTCTCAAAACATGATGACATTGTTGTCCCAAAACATGATGACATTGTTGTCCCAAAACATGATGACATTGTTGTCCCAAAACATGACATGTTGTCCCAAACATGCATTGTTGTCCCAAAACATGATGACATTGTTGCCTCAAAACATGATGACATTGTTGTCCCAAAACATGATGACATTGTTGTCCCAAAACATGATGACATTGTTGTCCCAAAACATGATGGCAATGTTGTCCCAAAACATGACATTGTTGTCCCAAAACATGAGCTATGTTGTCCCAAAACATGACATTGTTGTCCCAAAACATGATGACATTGTTGCCTCAAAACATGATGACATTGTTGTCCCAAAACATGATGACATTGTTGTCCCAAAACATGATGACATTGTTGTCCCAAAACATGATGACATTGTTGTCCCAAAACATGACATTGTTGCCCCAAAACATGATGACATTGTTGCCTCAAAACATGATGACATTGTTGTCCCAAAACATGATGGCATTGTTGCCTCAAAACATGATGGCTATGTTGTCCCAAAACATGACATTGTTGTCCCAAAACATGATGACATTGTTGCCTCAAAACATGATGACATTGTTGTCCCAAAACATGATGACATTGTTGCCTCAAAACATGATGACATTGGTGTCCCAAAACATGATGACATTGTTGTCCCAAAACATGATGACATTGTTGCCTCAAAACATGATGACATTGCTGTCCCAAAACATGATGACATTATTGTCCCAAAACATGATGACATTGTTGCCTCAAAACATGATGACATTGTTGTCCCAAAACATGATGACATTGTTGTCCCAAAACATGATGACATTGTTGCCCCAAAACATGATGACATTGTTGTCCCAAAACATGATGACATTGTTGCCCCAAAACATAATGACATTGTTGCCTCAAAACATGATGACAATGTTGTCTCAAAACATGATGACATTATTGTCCCAAAACATGATGACATTATTGCCTCAAAACATGATGACATTGTTGTCCCAAAACATGATGACATTGTTGTCCCAAAACATGATGACATTGTTGTTCCAAAACATGATGACATTGTTGTCCCAAAACATGATGACATTGTTGTCCCAAAACATGATGGCAATGTTGTCCCAAAACATGACATTGTTCAAAACATGATGGCAATGTTGTCCCAAAACATGACATTGTTGTCCCAAAACATGATGACATTGTTGCCTCAAAACATGATGACATTGTTGCCCCAAAACATGATGACATTGTTGCCTCAAAACATGATGACAATGTTGTCTCAAAACATGATGACATTGTTGTCCCAAAACATGATGACATTATTGCCTCAAAACATGATGACATTGTTGTCCCAAAACATGATGACATTGTTGCCTCAAAACATGATGACAATGTTGCCTCAAAACATGATGACATTGTTGCCTCAAAACATGATGACAATGTTGCCTCAAAACATGATGACAATGTTGCCTCAAAACATGATGACAATGTTGCCTCAAAACATGATGACATTGTTGCCTCAAAACATGATGACATTGTTGCCTCAAAACATGATGACATTGTTGCCTCAAAACATGACATTGTTGTCCCAAAACATGATGACATTGTTGTCCCAAAACATGATGGCAATGTTGTCTCAAAACATGATGACAATGTTGCCTCAAAACATGATGACAATGTTGCCTCAAAACATGATGACAATGTTGCCTCAAAACATGATGACATTGTTGCCTCAAAACATGATGACATTGTTGCCTCAAACATGATGACATTGTTGCCTCAAAACATGATGACATTGTTGCCTCAAAACATGATGACATTGTTGCCTCAAAACATAATGACATTGTTGTCCCAAAACATGATGACATTGTTGTCCCAAAACATGATGACAATGTTGCCTCAAACATGATGACATTGTTGCCTCAAAACATGATGACATTGTTGCCTCAAAACATGATGACATTGTTGCCTCAAAACATGATGACATTGTTGCCTCAAAACATGATGACAATGTTGCCTCAAAACATGATGACATTGTTGCCTCAAAACATGATGACATTGTTGTCCCAAAACATGATGACATTGTTGTCTCAAAACATGATGACATTGTTGTCCCAAAACATGATGACAATGTTGTCTCAAAACATGATGACAATGTTGCCTCAAAACATGATGACAATGTTGCCTCAAAAGATGATGACAATGATAAACAGATAAAAACATTGTAGCTGCTATAAAGGATATGTATTTAGAGCCACCATGGTCTCAAGATCAAACACGTCGGCATTGAGGTACTGGGGTCCGCCCCAGGGTGGACTCAGGAAGACGACATCAGCCTGTAAGCCAGGAGCCAGCAGCATGTAGTTGCCGACGATGAACTCAATCCTGTCCTCGACACCGTACACCCGGGCGTTATGTCTGGCTAGCTCCACTTTGATAGGGTCAATATCGATAGCAATTACTGAAGAGCATAATATATGCAAATGTACATACCCAAGTGTTAATGAAACATGTATTAATTCATTCTTTGCATGTGGAAGTCGTGATAGCGCAGTGGATGCATGTTCGCTGCAGGTGCGAAAGGGCCGGAGTTTGAGCCCCGCTGGAGCCGTTACGATTGTGCCCTTAGGCAAGGCATTTAAATTCCACGTTGCCTCTTCTCTCTCCCTCGTGGAGATGGATTCCATCAGGAATGAGGTCTCGAAAGTGATTAATATAAGGTAAGAACTTGTTTCGCAATCAATCTAAAATAAATTTGTATAGACTATGTCGTTGCTTTATATGAAACAGCCTGTATTTTTACACTGCAAACTTTTATAGTTGGTGTTAAGAATAAATACATAGTAATAGTAAATCTTAAAGTTTTAAACTTTATTTATTTTACAACGATTGCGAAGCAAGTTTTAACAACTTATATTAATCACTCTCATTGGCTCAGATGAAAGCGTAAATGAGGTCATTCGTGTGGGAGGAAACCGGAGTACACGGAGAAAACCCTCTTGTCCGATCTGGTGACCACCGTACCATCTCACATACTTCCTGGTCCGAGGATCGAACCCGGGTTGCAAACGAGAGTGATTAATAAAAGATGTTAGAACTTGCTTCGCAATCGTTGTAAAATAAATAAAGCTTATTAAGCAAACAGCCTAACGATTCCCAAACTTGCATTTTGTTACACGTAAAGTGCCTCAATAATACAAATACAACAATGTACAAATCTTAAAATGACTAAATATATACATAATAATATTGGTTACGGCAAGAAATATTTGTTACCTCTTTCACAAGTAAAGGCAAACTGTATGGTGTTGCCTCCCACTCCACAGAAGGCGTCAACAATCACATCACATCTACATCTGTCTGCTATATGTTCTGCAATCTTTTCCGGAGTCACAGAAAACCAGCCTTCTGCAAGTGTAACATTTTACACACAGTCACTTGAAAGTATCAATCAAATTTCTGATTAAAATATAAAGCTGAGGGTTAGATCTTACAAGACTTTCTAGTGTGGGTAAAATGCCGAAGATAATGAAGTGTTGGGAATCAGAAATTTTATAAGAAATTTGGCCTTGTGATCATTTCTGAGAAATTATTTTTAATTCTGTTGATTGATTCAAATGATTGTTGTTTTTTTTTAGTCAGAACATAACTATACATATCATTGTCAATTTCCCAATGAATCATTTTTTTGGGGGGAATGGGATGGTGGGGCAGGGGAGGGAATCCAGTATCTGAAGTAATAAACATTTTCTCAAATATCTAGCTCAAGTAATGTGATTGGTTGATTCTGAGATTTGCACTTGGTTCAACCATACCGAAGCCAGAGCTTGAGAGTGCAGAAAAGTTTTACAACCTCCAGGTCTGGCCAATAACCACCAAGTTTAAATAAGGTTCACACATTTCCTATGTAAATTTATTCGAGATGATTTGTAAACAACAAACCATACCATCTTTAGAGGTTTTTCTAGAGCCTTTTTTATATACATACATGTACCTTAACAGACGAGAGCCTTGGACGCGGGCATACCTATACAACTTAGAACTCGTCCTCCGATATATAAATGTCCTGTCTTACTGCCTCTTTAATCAATCACAAAGTGTTCTAGGGGCTAGCCCCACCCTGCCCTTTTATCCACTCTAGAATAAATCCTAATCTTTAAAGTTTAAACTTTATTTATTTTAAAAGCAAGTTTTAACAACTTATATTAATCACTCTCGTGTTTGAAAACGTATATGTGGTCATTCATGTGGGAGGAAACCGGAGTACTCGGAGAAAACCAACCTGTCCGATCTGGCGACCACCGTACCATCTCACATACTTCCCGGTCCGAGGATCGAACCTGGGTTGCATTGGTGAGAAGCGTGCACTAACCACTGCGCTAATCGGACACCCATCAGGAGACTATTTTCCGGGATACATAGAACGTGACTTAAGTTTCTTTAGAACGCAAGCAAAAAATATTGTGTTGAAGAAATGAACTTTTAGCAGCCTACATTGTTATGTTATATTTCGGGTTTAACGCCTGCACCAGCACCATTTTGGGCTATATCGCCGGCGGGCAGTTTACCTAACAACACCTTTCCTGGGCAGGCTCCAGCGGTTAACCAGTACTTGGGTGCACCAACCAGGTTACAGTGGTATACAAGTCAGCGACCTTAACCACTCGACCACGGAGCCTACATTGTATATATATGCTGAAACTGACAGCTAAACCAACATGTTAGTATGATAAACAATAGTCTGTCCCATCTACATTGCAACAAGCTTTTTTGTTCATACTATAAGAAATTGTTTAACACAATTTATTATCATAACTGGAAGTAATTGTATAGACTTAGTTATACAAATATATTTTAGCTCGATTGCGAAACAAGTTCTTACACCTAATATGGATCACTCGCGAGACCTCATTCCTGATGGAATCCATCGCCACAAGGGAGAGAGAAGAGGCAATGTGGAATTTAAATGCCTTGTCTAAGGGCATAATATTAACGGCTCCAGCGGGGCGCGAACTTCAGGCCTTTCGCACCTGAAGCGAACACACTACCACTGCGCTATCACGACTTCCACCTATATAAACTTATAATGGAAGTATGAACAAAATGTATCAGGTTCCGTAGGTAGGTAGGGCAGACCGTCGTAGTTGTTCAACAGTACGAACCTCTGTCAAGTTTGACCCCTTCATCAAACTTGGAGAAGAGCCTGTAACGCTGACCCCAGTATTTCCTCAGCTCTGGATCCTTCCCAATCTCCACTGGCATCTCAGCACCAACCTTCCTTCTCCTTCTCGGCTTCAACCGCTTCTTCTTTGAGCCTCTATCTGAATTATCAACTTCATTACCTTCCTTATCGACTGTTTCTACACTATCATCCCAAAGTGCAAGATCATATTCCACAGCTTCTCTATTACAGATCATTTCACTATCATCACTTTTCTCTTTGTGTTCTGCACCGAAATGAAACATATCTGTATTTTCCCTCGCATGTTCATGAGGTTTGGAACTATCCGATATATTTTCAGAGAAATTGAAAGACGGATTTTGATCAATATTCATTGACCAAACCTGTGAGTTGTCTGCTGCCTTTTCTAAGTTTGCATCCTCAGGTTCGTTCTGGTTTGGAAGTTGTACTCCAACAACAGATTTTGCTAAACCACGAATTATTTGCTCTGAAGCATCCAAATGGACCTGTTTCACAAGATCAGCATTTACATCAGAAATGATCTCGCTTTCAGTTTCACCTATTAATTTCTTTACACTGAATATATCCATGACCTCCTCATCATCTATATCAATATCATGTTGCATTTCTGTGGTAATTTTACCAAGAAAGTGCTTCACTTTGTTCAAAGTTCTACACGGTTTCATTGGTATATCGTTCCCATCTTTATCAAACCTGGTATGTGTCGACTTTTTACCCATGTTTAAGTCCTTTGATTTAGCGTAGATATTTCTGATTTTGAAATTCACCTTCCCTCCCTGAATTCTAGGTTTCTTTTCATCAGAACTGAAAACAAAAACGAAAATTGGCTATACAATGAAATAGGGTAAATGAAAGAAAATAACGCAGACATAAAAATAGGTCCAAAGTCAAAACACATTTACGATGTGGATTTAATTAGGGAAATCTCAAAACATTAAAATAGGGCAAATAATCATAAATATTCAGTTATCAGTTTGGTTAAATATTGAGGAATAAAATTGGTTAAATATTGAGGGATGAGATTGGTTAAATATTGAGGGATATGATAGGTTAAATATTGAGGGATAGATAGGTTAAATATTGAGGGATAGATAGGTTAAATATTGAGGGATCAGATAGGTTAAATATTGAGGGATACGATAGGTTAAATATTGAGGGATACGATAGGTTAAATATTGAGGAAGGTTAAATATTGAGGGATAGATAGGTTAAATATTGAGGGATAGATAGGTTAAATATTGAGGGATAGATAGGTTAAATATTGAGGAAGGTTAAATATTGAGGGATAGATAGGTTAAATATTGAGGGATACGATAGGTTAAATATTGAGGGATACGATAGGTTAAATATTGAGGGATAGATAGGTTAAATATTGAGGGATACGATAGGTTAAATATTGAGGGATAGATAGGTTAAATATTGAGGGATAGATAGGTTAAATATTGAGGGATATGATAGGTTAAATATTGAGGGATAGATAGGTTAAATATTGAGGGATATGATAGGTTAAATATTGAGGGATAGATAGGTTAAATATTGAGGGATAGATAGGTTAAATATTGAGGGATAGATAGGTTAAATATTGAGGGATACGATAGGTTAAATATTGAGGGATATGATAGGCTAAATATTGAGGGATACGATAGGTTAAATATTGAGGGATACGATAGGTTAAATATTGAGGGATACGATAGGTTAAATATTGAGGGATACGATAGGTTAAATATTGAGGGATAGATAGGTTAAATATTGAGGGATAGATAGGTTAAATATTGAGAGATAGATAGGTTAGATATTGAGGGATAGATAGGTTAAATATTGAGGGATAGATAGGTTAAATATTGAGGGATAGATAGGTTAAATATTGAGGGATAGATAGGTTAAATATTGAGGGATACGATAGGTTAAATATTGAGGGATACGATAGGTTAAATATTGAGGAAGGTTAAATATTGAGGAAGGTTAAATATTGAGGGATAGATAGGTTAAATATTGAGGGATGTGGTTTTTGGGGTGTGGTTTTTGGGGTGTGGTTTTTGAGGTTAAATATTGAGGGATAGATAGGTTAAATATTGAGGGATAGATAGGTTAAATATTGAGGGATAGATAGGTTAAATATTGAGGAAGGTTAAATATTGAGGGATAGATAGGTTAAATATTGAGGGATACGATAGGTTAAATATTGAGGAAGGTTAAATATTGAGGGATAGATAGGTTAAATATTGAGGGATAGATAGGTTAAATATTGAGGGATAGATAGGTTAAATATTGAGGGATACGATAGGTTAAATATTGAGGGATATGATAGGCTAAATATTGAGGGATACGATAGGTTAAATATTGAGGGATACGATAGGTTAAATATTGAGGAAGGTTAAATATTGAGGGATAGATAGGTTAAATATTGAGGGATAGATAGGTTAAATATTGAGGGATACGATAGGTTAAATATTGAGGGATACGATAGGTAAATATTGAGGGATACGATAGGTTAAATATTGAGGGATACGATAGGTTAAATATTGAGGGGATAGATAGGGATAATATTTGAGGGATAGATAGGTTAAATATTGAGGGATAGATAGGTTAAATATTGAGGGATAGATAGGTTAAATAGAGGGATACGATAGGTTAAATATTGAGGGATACCATAGGCTTAATATTGAGGGATACGATAGGTTAAATATGAGGGATAGATAGGTTAAATATTGAGGGATAGATAGGTTAAATATTGAGGGATACGATAGGTTAAATATTGAGGGATAGATAGGTAAATATTGAGGGATAGAGGGTAAATATTGAGGGATAGATAGGTTAAATATTGAGGGATACGATAGGTTAAATATTGAGGGATATGATAGGCTAAATATTGAGGGATACGATAGGTTAAATATTGAGGGATACGATAGGTTAAATATTGAGATAGGATAGGTTAAATATTGAGGGATACGATAGGTTAAATATTGAGATAGGATAGGTTAAATATTGAGGGATACGATAGGTTAAATATTGAGGGATACGATAGGTTAAATATTGAGGGATACGATACGATAGGTTAAATATTGAGAGATACGATAGGTTAAATATTGAGGGATACAATAGGTTAAATATTGAGGGATAGATAGGTTAAATATTGAGGGATAGATAGGTAAATATTGAGGGATACGATAGGTTAAATATTGAGGGATACGATAGGTTAAATATTGAGGGATAGATAGGTTAAATATTGAGGGATACGATAGGTTAAATATTGAGGGATACGATAGGTTAAATATTGAGATAGGATAGGTTAAATATTGAGGGATAGATAGGTTAAATATTGAGGGATAGATAGGTTAAATATTGAGGGATGAGATTGGTAGAGCAAGCTGTACTGACCATTCAGCATCTGCTAGCAGAGAAAATCCCAGCAGGGATAGGGCTGTTCTGGCATCAGACATATCATGCACATTGGGCTCTAGGTCATCTACTTCATGGCTGAAATACAGAATTCCCATTTCTCAAACACTACATTAATGTAAAACTATATGCATACAGTCAAACCTGTGTTAGTGGTCACCTCTATTAAGCAGCCAGTTTCCAGATTCCCAATATGTTGTTTTATTATACATTTGCCCTCTTATTAAGCAGCCACATGTGCTAAACATCCACTCTCTGTGAATCCCTTGGCTGGCTGCTCAAGACAGGTTTGACTGTATGTGTATACTGACTAACAAAAGCCAGACTCAATTTTTAACAGGAGAACAATAATCATGTACATGATAGAAAATAAATATGCTTAAACTAAACAAAGTGCACAATTGCGTTCTTAAATGGTATTATTTAATAAATTACAAAATAGGGTTAAATACACAGGATCACCATTAAATTCAACATTTGAATAGAAGGAGCCCTTGGCATGGACAGACACCGGGCTTCACAACTGACTTTCTGCAACTTCATCACATAAAAGAATCTGAGAATCTGGTCGGATT
>CM026397.1:27515720-27583461 GCA_014843695.1 Archivesica marissinica | reverse complement strand
AATAATAGCTCAATGTCTATATTGTACAGTTGATACCATTGGCATGGCTACCAGCCTCTTATTAATAATAGCTCAATGTCTATATTGTACAGTTGATACCATTGGCATGGCTACCAGCCTCTTATTAATAATAGCTCAATGTCTATAGTGTACAGTTGATACCATTGGCATGGCTACCAGCCTCTTATTAATAATAGCTCAATGTCTATATTGTACAGTTGATACCATTGGCATGGCTACCAGCCTCTTATTAATAATAGCTCAATGTCTATATTGTACAGTTGATACCATTGGCATGGCTACCAGCCTCTTATTAATAATAGCTCAATGTCTATATTGTACAGTTGATACCATTGGCATGGCTACCAGCCTCTTATTGTTATTATTTATAATTTGTCTGCCATTATCATTTACTGCTTAGTTAGACAAATATTGATGACGGTAATAAGATAAGATAAATTTTATTTTGAGTCGGCAAGAGAGCAACAGTGCATCACAAGCTCTGAGTGAGCTTTTGAACGGACTATATAACATAAAATAATGGTAACAGATATAAAATTAGAATCACTGATAATAGTATGCATATTTATTATTAATTTGTTTCTAAGATAAATGCTGAAAAATGTTAAAACATAACTAAGTTATGTAGGTAAGACAAATGTGCTTGTCAGCCATAAAGAATATTAACCTAGTAACTCAATGACTTAACCCTTTCAACACCACAGACCTCTAAATTGGCTTACAAAAAAGTGTAGATCCAGATGAGCCGGCTCGTCGACATCAGGATCTGCACTTTTTTCAAGTAATATAACTATTTTTAGAAAAAAATTACCCATTTTGATAAATGAACTGATCCAAATGTAATTTTGTTATTAATTTATTGGTCTAAAAATATCATGGACCAGTTCATGTCAGTTACTTGGTGTTGAATGGGTTAATTGGTAAAACTAATTTTAGTATAATGCTAAGTGGTATTACAGTAGTCCACAAAACATAAAATGTATTAAACAGGTATACACACACGAGTGCAAACAGAGATTATATATACAACGTACCGAAGTAATTTCTTTAACAAAAGTATCATGGTATGTATGTATGTTCCATTAATGTCAAACCCCTTGTGGGGACGTAGACATGTTTTCCTGGGCAAGCTTAGCCGATCTAAGTGGTTAAATAAATACAAATACATAGCATTTATATAGCGCAAAAATACTGTTCTATCTATAATATAGCTATAAATACAAATACATAGCATTTATATAGGCTCAAAAATTATTCTATTGCGCTTCACAATTACAGATGCAATTTTAAACATTTACCCATGACAATAATATATGGAAATATAAATACAAATTTATACATATATAGATATAACTAGGATTCTAGTAATTGGATAAGAACATATTTTATCATGATATCTACACCATTACAGTATATAAGTGAGTGATTAACCAGTACTAAGTAATGTGTGTGAGGTGCCTTGCTCAATGACACTACATAAGTGGCCTGACCCGAGTATCGAACCCGGGACCGATTGATTCGCTCCGGACGCTCTACCACTGGACCACGGATGGTACTTGATAGCTGTATCCACGTATGCTTCTGGTATTACATATACTTTTATACTATCCATTATTCAACAGTGACTATGGTAAATGAAATGGAAGAGTGTATTCTGACAGCTGAATTAGAATTTGGCAAGCTGTAGGTGGAGTTTGTGTGGCCCCTAACTTACGGCATGTGAAACAGGGACCTGTGTATCAGGAAATAGCGTCCAAGGCATTCTGGGTTTCCAAATTTTCTTGGGGGTGTACCATACCCAACTTCAGGGTTCATTCTAGGTCAGAAATTTTGGGAGAAGTGAGAAAGCGTGCGATCGCTTCCTTAAATGGTGTTCTTTAATATACTTCTGCAAAATAGGGTTAAAATGCACAGTACAACCATTAAATACAACATTTGAATAGAAGGAGTGCTCTATAATGGGCCAGTGTATCTTACTAGACAAAATGTTGTTTGAAAATCGTAAAAAAACAAAAATAAATTGTTTTTTATTAGGGAGAAGTGGGGCCCCCATAGGGCGATGTCAGGGTCCCTAGGGTGACAATTCGCCCACATCGCCCTCTAGAATGATCCCTGCAACTTGCAAGTCATTACCAATTTTTCACGAGCGGGCTTGTCGCCCCACAACGTCAACTGCCTATCGACGTTGCTGTAAAAGACTAGCAGATCTCCACATACATCAACAGCCATATACAATGTATCAATGGAAATAAACACCATTAACCCATTCAACACCAAGTAACTGACATGGACTGGTCCATGATATTTTTAGACCAATAAATTAATAATAAAATTACTTTTAGACCAGTTCATTTAGTTTTTGCTACTTTCTCTAAATTTGTTTGCTATATTTGAAGTAATATTTTACATACATCATCATGTAGCAACATTTCCCTTAAGCTGTGCTGGACTATTGACCATGGCAACACAAATATAGGCAGATAGACTATTGGGCAACAATAATTTAGCAGATAGACTATTGGGCAACCATAATTTAGCAGATAGACTATCGGGCAACAATAATTTAGCAGATAGACTATTGGGCAACAATAATTTAGCAGATAGACTATTGGGCAACCATAATTTAGCAGATAAGACTATTGGGCAACCATAATATAGCAGATAGACTATTGGGCAACCATAATATAGCAGATAAGACTATTGGGCAACCATAATTTAGCAGATAAGACTATTGGGCAACCATAATATAGCAGATAGACTATTGGGCAACCATAATTTAGCAGATAGACTATTGGGCAACCATAATTTAGCAGATAAGACTATCGGGCAACCATAATTTAGCAGATAAGACTATTGGGCAACCATAATTTAGCAGATAAGACTATTGGGCAACCATAATATAGCAGATAGACTATTGGGCAACCATAATTTAGCAGATAAGACTATTGGGCAATCATAATTTAGCAGATAAGACTATTGGGCAACCATAATTTAGCAGATAAGACTATTGGGCAACCATAATTTAGCAGATAAGACTATTGGGCAACAATAATTTAGCAGATAGACTATTGGGCAACCATAATATAGCAGATAGACTATTGGGCAACCATAATATAGCAGATAGACTATCAGGCAACCATAATATAGCAGATAGACTATCGGGCAACCATAATATAGCAGATTGACCAATTGGCAACCATACTGGTGTAGTTCTGCGTAATAGCAGATAAGACTATTTGGCTAGCACTGTTAGAGCTCCTGTGTTGTACCAGCCACTGAGCCAGATAGGACACAAACCCGAACCATATCTGGTCATGATATAGGAAACAGTAAGCTATGTTCCAATACACGATCTAAATCCCCGAAGAAATGGGAAAGTGTGTCAGGACTACCAACAGAATGTTGAATGTCAATGTGGAAGTCGTGATAGCGCAGTGGATGTGCATTCGCTTCAGGTGCGAACAGTCCGGAGTTCGAACCCCACTGGAGCCGTTACGATTGTGCCCTTAGGCAAGGCATTTAAATTCCACATTGCCTCTTCTCTCTCCTTCGTGGCGATGGATTCCATCCTGAATGAGGTCTCGAGAGTGATTAATATAAGTTGAAAGAACTTGTTTCGCAATCGAGCTAAAATAAATTTGTATAAACTACCAACAGAATGAACAATCTCCAAGACTGTGGTTTCACTTTTTTTTCTATAATGTTATTATCAGCATGATACTTACAGATATGTACATAGATATATATAAACATGTATGTAATATTTTAATGATATTATTGGATCTGTTATTACGAATGTATTCAGCTTGTATTAAAGTAAGAATGTACTCCGCTTGTATACAATTGATGACAATGTTGTATTAAAGCTGACAGCAGATACAATAAACAGTATTTTTACACAACATTTGTGTTGTCTTAATTCTATTCTATCAACTGCAATAGTGCATTCAGATGTATCTATATCCACTGCCTGGGTTATATTTCTCTCCACTGCCTGGGTTATATTTCTCTCCTTCTCTCCACTGCCTGGGTTATGTTTCTCTCCACTGCCTGGGTTATATTTCTCTCCACTTCCATGTTTATATCACTCTCCCACTCCCAGGTTTACATCACTTTCCCACTTCCAGGTTTATATCACTTTCCCACTCCCAGGTTTATATCACTTTCCCACTTCCATGTTTATATCACTTTCCCACTTCCATGTTTACATCACTTTCCCACTTCCAGGTTTACATCACTTTCCCACTTCCATGTTTATATCACTTTCCCACTTCCAGGTTTATATCACTTTCCCACTTCCAGGTTTACATCACTTTCCCACTTCCAGGTTTATATCACTTTCCCACTTCCAGGTTTACATCACTTTCCCACTCCCAGGTTTATATCACTTTCCCACTTCCAGGTTTATATCACTTTCCCACTCCCAGGTTTATATCACTTTCCCACTTCCATGTTTACATCACTTTCCCACTTCCATGTATATCACTTTCCCACTTCCAGGTTTATATCACTTTCCCACTTCCAGGTTTACATCACTTTCCCACTTCCAGGTTTACATCACTTTCCACTTGTTTTTTGTTATCACTTTCCCACTTCCAGGTTTATATCACTTTCCCACTTCCATGTTTATATCACTTTCCCACTTCCAGGTTTACATCACTTTCCCACTCCAGGTTTATATCACTTTCCCACTTCCAGGTTTATATCACTTTCCCACTTCCAGGTTTACATCACTTCCCACTTCCAGGTTTACATCACTTTCCCATCCATGTTTATATCACTTTCCCACTTCCAGGTTTACATCACTTTCCCACTTCCAGGTTTACATCACTTTCCCACTTCCAGGTTTACATCACTTTCCCACTTCCAGGTTTACATCACTTTCCCACTTCCATTTATATCACTTTCCCACTTCCAGGTTTACATCACTTTCCACTTCCAGGTTTATCACTTTCCCACTTCCAGGTTTATATCACTTTCCCACTTCCAGGTTACATCACTTTTCCACTTCCAGGTTTTCCCACTTCCAGGTTTACATCACTTTCCCACTTCCAGGTTTTATCACTTTCCCACTTCAGGTTTCCCACTTCCAGGTTTACATCACTTCCCACTTCCAGGTTTACATCACTTTCCCACTTCCAGGTTTCCCATTCGGTTTACATCACTTTCCACTTCCAGGTTTATACACTTTCCACTTCCAGGTTTTCACTTCCCTTTCCAGGTTTATATCACTTTCCACTTCCAGGTTTACATCACTTTCCACCTCCAGGTTTACATCACTTTCCACTTCCAGGTTTACATCACTTTCCCACTTCCAGGTTTACATCACTTTCCCACTTCCAGGTTTACATCACTTTCCACTTCCAGGTTTACATCACTTTCTCACTTCCAGGTTTACATCACTTTCCCACTTCCAGGTTTATATCACTTTCCACTTCCAGGTTTACATCACTTTCCCACTTCCAGGTTTATATCACTTTCCCACTTCCAGGTTTATATCACTTTCCACTTCCAGGTTTATATCATGTTCCACTTCCTGTTTAGTAACACTATCCTCAAAGTTATGTATTTGTTTATCCCTTTCTGAATTGTGATTTCTTCTGTTCATATTCAAATTTTCCATCAACATTTATATCTTCCACATTGCCTTTAACTGCATTCACACCCACTAGCTCAGTTGTAAAATACTGTCTTCAATCCTATTCTCTTCACTCATTCCCAAAACATGTTTCATGTCAGATTTGTTTTCACCAACATTTAACACATTTATCATGTCAATTTCCATGTTCGATGTGTCTTCAATTACAATAAGTTCCTCTGTCTATTCATTTCATCAATCATTTTGTCCCGCAGAATCATCGACATTACTTTCCCCCCCCATCTTGTAATTGTTTCACATCCTCATACTCTTTCTCAACTATGATGAGCTCGCCAATGTCATCTTCCTCCTTCCCATCTGAAACCAGAATACCATTGTCACACTCATTCCCATCTAGGGTGAGCTCACCAGTGCCAGCTTCCTCCTTCCCATCTGAAACCAGCTCGCAATTGTCATACCCATTCCCATCTAGGATGAGTTCACCAGTGCCAGCTTTCTCCTTCCCATCTGAAACCAGCTCGCAATTGTCATACTCATTCCCATCTAGGGAGAGCTCACCATTGTCAGCTTCCTCCTTCCCATCTAAAGCCAGCTCTTCATTATCACATTCCTCTCCATCTAGAATGAGCTCACCGTAATAAGCGGTGATAGTCTTCAGTTTCTTGTTTAGAAAGTTTTGCTCCATCTCCATCTTGCCCCCTGGACCAGCCATGCTCGTCAACTAGAAAACATCAACATTGAAGAGATGACAATGCCAGCATAAACTGAACTCGAAGGTAAACTCACTTCAAGATTTGAAAGTTGCGCAAATTAGGTAAACGATATAAACAGATTCCATATATTGGAACACTGGTAGTTTTCTATTCCAATACTATACTAGGAAAAGGATGGTCACTTGTAACACAACACTATTTCAAGTGCCCTTCACCATACCTCAGTGTCTGATAAGCTAAGTAGAGAGTGTTTGGTGAGTCACTCTGTTACTGGACACTGTGAGCATATATATATTTATTCGGTGTATCATGTGGACATACAATTGTAGATTTATACTGTGGTTTGTTTGTATACAAGTCGTCAACTGATCTCTGTTAGCATAAACAACGCTTGGCAACTACAATTTATTTCCACCATTATATAAGTGATATCTCTCCGTACGTGTATGCCTATCTGCGCATTTATTTCCTTTAGTATTTTAGTTCTGACAATAAATATTTGTCAGCAGCTAATCAAATACATTCATTCAAGGTTTGTTTTCTGTCGACAATGGTCTACAAGATAACCTGCTAAAACTAATAACGAATTACACTGCTTCATTAGCCTACAGGTGTCAGGATTAGAATAACCTTTACACTGCTTCATTAGCCTATATGTGTCAGGATTAGAATAACCTTTACACTGCTTCATTAGCCTACATGTGTCAGGATTAGAATAACCATTACACTGCTTCATTAGCCTACAGGTGTCAGGATTAGAATAACCTTTACACTGCTTCATTAGCTTACAGGTGTCAGGATTAGAATAACCTTTACACTGCTTCATTAGCCTACAGGTATCAGGATTAGAATAACCTATACACTGCTTCATTGACTGCTTAGGTCATATGGCGACTCTCCACACATTATTGGTGCAGGAAGACCCTGGGTGTCCATCGAAGCAAGGACGGGCGGGCGCCAGGGTAGAACAACTGACCTTCCACAAGCCAGCTGGATAGCTTTCTCACATGAAATAATTCAACACCGCAAGCAGGATTCGAACCTACAGCGATGAAGGGCAAGTGCTTTGAAATCAACGACCGTAACCACTCTACCATGGAAGCCCCTTTGTAAGACATGTAAGACATGAAATAATGAAGGAAATAGGCCGATATTAATGGCACATTATATATCCACTACTGTCAATTCCTTGGGCTCACAGAATCATTGTGTGTTTTACGTTTATTTATCGTCGCTACCGGTTGCCCATATGAACGACGCCTCCTGAAGAGATTAGTCATTTTAGATTGTTGGAAGATAGTGCAATGATACAGACAGAGACCCATTCCAGAATCTCCTCTGGTTCTTTTACGTGCACGATGTAAAGCACCGACACGAGACCTCAGTTTAAAGTCCCATCTGAAAGACTGTTAATTTTATTAGGGTCAGACGGAGGATCGAACCTGCAATCCCTGGATTAACAGTCCAGCCTGTTACCACTGGACTACAGATCCATCTGTAAATCATTGTTACAACAATGCAACACATTATATACCCACTACTTATATATTTCGGGTTTTTTACGCCTGCATCAGCACCATTTTGGGCTATATCGCCGGTGGGCAGTTTACCTAACAACACCTTTCCTGGGCAGGCTCCAGCGGTTAACCAGTACTTGGGTGCACCAACCTCCGTAAGAAACTGCCAACTTTTTCATATAAATGAGACACGGTCTGAGCGGGGCTCGAACCCGTGACCATCAGTGATGATAGGTTACAGTGGTATACAAGTCAGCGACCTTAACCACTCGACCACAGAGGCAGACTTATATATACCCACTACTGTCAATTCTTGGCCTCACAGAATCATAGTTACAACAATGCAACACACAGTCCCTGAACACTGATTTATAAATTGTTGATACATTTTAGAATATAATATACAATACACATACCTGATCAATATTTGTATTTCTTGGAACAAACAGAGAAATGTTGTCTGTGATCAACCGTGACATGCGAACAATCTCAAATGTGGATATTCGTTAAGGAATCAAAAATAAGGTTATCGTGTTTATAAACACTGAGCTTTAAAAACTTTACGAGAGCAATTTAAAGTAACAAAACATGACAATGTATCCCATAAAACATGATGCCCTAGGACGACGAGAAAACATGATTCCACAAAACATGATGCTATTCTTGCTCATAATCAGGATAACATTGTTCTCCCAAACCATGGTGACATTCTTGTCTCAAAACATGACGTTGTTGTCTGAAAGCATGACGACATTGTTGTCCCAAAACATGATGACATTGTTGTCCCAAAACATGATGACATTGTTGTTCCAAAACATGATGATATTGTTGTCCCAAAACATGATGACATTGTTGTCCCAAAACATGATGGCAATGTTGTCCCAAAACATGACATTGTTGTCCCAAAACATGATGGCAATGTTGTCCCAAAACATGACATTGTTGTCCCAAAACATGATGACATTATTGCCTCAAAACATGATGACATTGTTGTCCCAAAACATGATGACATTGTTGCCTCAAAACATGATGACATTGTTGTCCCAAAACATGATGACATTGTTGTCCCAAAACATGATGGCAATGTTGTCCCAAAACATGACATTGTTGTCCCAAAACATGATGGCTATGTTGTCCCAAAACATGACATTGTTGTCCCAAAACATGATGACATTGTTGCCTCAAAACATGATGACATTGTTGTCCCAAAACATGATGACATTGTTGTCCCAAAACATGACATTGTTGTCCCAAAACATGATGGCAATGTTGTCCCAAAACATGACATTGTTGTCCCAAAACATTGTTGTCCCAAAACATGATGGCATTGTTGCCTCAAAACATGACAATGTTGTCCCAAAACATGACATTGTTGTCCCAAAACATGATGACAAAAACATGATGACATTGTTGTCCCAAAACCATTGTTGTCCCAAAACATGATGACATTGTTGTCCCAAAACATGATGACATTGTTGTCCCAAAACATGATGACATTGTTGTCCCAAAACAATGACATTGTTGTCCCAAAACATGATGGCAATGACATTGTTGTCTCAAAACATGACATTGTTGTCCCAAAACATGATGACATTGTTGCTCTCAAAACATGATGACATTGTTGTCCCAAAACATGATGACATTGTTGTCCCAAAACATGATGACATTGTTGTCCCAAAACATGATGGCAATGTTGTCCCAAAACATGACATTGTTGTCCCAAAACATGATGACATTGTTGCCTCAAAACATGATGACATTGTTGTCCCAAAACATGTCCCAAAACATGATGACATTGTTGTCCCAAAACATGATGACATTGTTGTCCAAAACATGATGGCAATGTTGTCCCAAAACATGACATTGTTGTCCCAAAACATGTCCCAAAACATGACATTGTTGCCTCAAAACAATGTCCCAAACATGACATTGTTGTCCCAAAACATGATGACATTGTTGTCTCAAAACATGATGACATTGTTGTCCCAAAACATGATGACATTGTTGCCTCAAAACATGATGACATTGTTGTCCCAAAACATGATGACATTATTGTCCCAAAACATGATGACATTGTTGCCTCAAAACATGATGACATTGTTGCCCCAAAACATGATGACATTGTTGCCTCAAAACATGATGACAATGTTTGTCTCAAAACATGATGATGCATTGTTGCCTCAAAACATGATGCCTCAAAACATGATGACATTGCTGTCCCAAAACATGATGACATTATTGTCCCAAAACATGACATTGTTGCCTCAAAACATGATGACATTGTTGCCCCAAAACATGATGACATTGTTGCCTCAAACATGATGACAATGTTGTCTCAAAACATGATGACATTGTTGTTCCAAACATGATGACATTGTTGTCCCAAAACATGATGACATTGTTGTCCCAAAACATGTCCCAAAACATGACATCCCAAAACATGATTGTTGTCCCAAAACATGATGACATTGTTGTCCCAAAACATGATGACATTGTTGTCCCAAAACATGACATTGTTGCCTCAAAACACATGTTGTCCCAAAACATGACATTGTTGTCCCAAAACATGATGGCAATGTTGTCCCAAAACATGACATTGTTGTCCCAAAACATGATGACATTGTTGCCTCAAAACATGATGACATTGTTGTCCCAAAACATGATGACATTGTTGTCCCAAAACATGATGACATTGTTGTCCCAAAACATGACATTGTTGTCCCAAAACATGATGACATTGTTGCCTCAAAACATGACATTGTTGTCCCAAAACATGATGATTGTTGCCTCAAAACATGATGGCAATGTTGTCCCAAAACATGACATTGTTGTCCCAAAACATGATGACATTGTTGCCTCAAAACCATTGTTGTCCCAAAACATGATGACATTGTTGTCCCAAAACATGATGATGACATTGTTGTCCCAAAACATGATGACATTGTTGATGACATCAAAACATATTGTCCCAAAACATGATGACATTGTTGCAAACTCAAAACATGATCCCAAAACATGATGGCAATGTTGTCCCAAAACATGACATTGTTGTCCCAAACATGATGACATTGTTGCCTCAAAACATGATGACATTGTTGTCCCAAAACAATGTTGTCCCAAAACATGATGTCCAAAACATGTTGTCCCAAACATGATCCCAAAACATGTTGTTCCAAAACATGATGACATTCCCAAAACCCAAAACATGATGACATTGTCCCAAAACATGATGTCCCAAAACATGATGTTGCAATGTTGTCCCAAACATTGTTGTCCCAAACATGATGACATTGTTCCCAAAACCTCAAAACATGATGACATTGTTGTCCCAAAACATGATGACATTGTTGTCCCAAAACATGATGACATTGTTGTCCCAAAACATGATGGCAATGTTGTCCCAAAACAACATGACATTGTTGTCCCAAAACATGATGACAATGTTGTCCCAAAACATGATGACATTGTTGTCCCAAAACATGTTGGCACATGTTGTCCCAAAACATTGTTGACATTGTTGTCCCAAAACATGATGGCTATGTTGTCCCAAAACATGACATTGTTGTCCCAAAACATGATGACATTGTTGCCTCAAAACATGATGACATTGTTGTCCCAAAACATGATGACATTGTTGTCCCAAAACATGATGACATTGTTGACCAAAAACATGATGACAATGTTGTCCCAAAACATGATGACATTGTTGTCCCAAAACATGATGCATTGTTGCCTCAAAACATGACATTGTTGTCCCAAAACATGATGTTGTCCCAAAACTCAAAACATGATGACATTGTTGCCCAAAACATGATGACAATGTTGTCCCAAAACATGATGACATTGTTGACATTGTTGTCCCAAAACATGATGACATGTTGACCTCAAAACATGATGACATTGTTGTCCCAAAACATGATGACTCAAAACATGATGACATGTTGTCCCAAAACATGATGACATGACATGCTGTCCCAAAACAACATGACATTATGTTGTCCCAAAACATGATGACATTGTTGCCCAAAACCTCAAAACATGATGACATGTTGTCCAAAACCCCAAATTGTTGTCCCAAAACATGACATTGTTGACCTCCCAAAACAACATGACATTGTTGTCCTCAAAACATGATGACATTGTTGACATTATTGTCCCAAAACATGATGACATTGTTGTCCCAACATATTGATGACATTGTTGTCCCAAAACATGATGACATTGTTGACCTCCCAAACATGACATTGTTGATGACAAAACATGCTGTCCCAAAACATGATGACATTGTTGCCTCAAAACATGACATTGTTGACCAAAAACATGTCTCAAAACATGATGACATCCCAAAACATTGTTCCAAAACATGATCCCAAAACATGATGACATTGTTCCCAAAACCCCAAAACATGATGTTGTCCCAAAACATGATGTCCCAAAACAATGTTGTGACAAACATGTCCCAAAACATGACATTGTTCCCAAAACATGAAAAACATGATGACATTGTTGTCCCAAAACATGACATTGTTGTCCCAAAATTGTTGATGACATTGTTGCCTCAAAACATGACATTGTTGCCCAAAACATGTGTCCCAAAACATGATGACATTGTTGTCCCAAAACATGATGACATTGTTGCTCAAAACATGATGACATTGCTGTCCCAAAACATGATGACATTATTGTCCCAAAACATGATGACATTGTTGCCTCAAAACATGACATTGTTGCCCCAAAACATGATGACATTGTTGCCTCAAAACATGATGACAATGTTGTCTCAAAACATGATGACATTATTGTCCCAAAACATGATGACATTATTGCCTCAAAACATGATGACATTGTTGTCCCAAAACATGATGACATTGTTGTCCCAAAACATGATGACATTGTTGTCCCAAAACATGATGACATTGTTGTCCCAAAACATGATGACATTGTTGTCCCAAAACATGATGGCAATGTTGTCCCAAAACATGACATTGTTGTCCCAAAACATGATGGCATGTTGTCCCAAAACATGACATTGTTGTCCCAAAACATGATGACATTGTTGCCTCAAAACATGATGACATTGTTGTCCCAAAACATGATGACATTGTTGTCCCAAAACATGATGCATTGTTGTCCCAAAACATGATGGCAATGTTGTCCCAAAACATGACATTGTTGTCCCAAAACATGATGGCTATGTTGTCCCAAAACATGACATTGTTGTCCCAAAACATGATGACATTGTTGCCTCAAAACATGATGACATTGTTGTCCCAAAACATGATGACATTGTTGTCCCAAAACATGATGACATTGTTGTCCCAAAACATGATGGCAATGTTGTCCCAAAACATGACATTGTTGTCCCAAAACATGATGACATTGTTGCCTCAAAACATGATGACATTATTGTCCCAAAACATGATGACATTGTTGCCTCAAAACATGATGACATTGTTGCCCCAAAACATGATGACATTGTTGCCTCAAAACATGATGACAATGTTGTCCCAAAACATGATGACATTGTTGTCCCAAAACATGATGACATTGTTGCCTCAAAACATGATGACATTGCTGTCCCAAAACATGATGACATTATTGTCCCAAAACATGATGACATTGTTGCCTCAAAACATGATGACATTGTTGCCCCAAAACATGATGACATTGTTGCCTCAAAACATGATGACAATGTTGTCTCAAAACATGATGACATTATTGTCCCAAAACATGATGACATTATTGCCTCAAAACATGATGACATTGTTGCCTCAAAACATGATGACATTGCTGTCCCAAAACATGATGACATTATTGTCCCAAAACATGATGACATTGTTGCCTCAAAACATGATGACATTGTTGCCCCAAAACATGATGACATTGTTGCCTCAAAACATGATGACAATGTTGTCTCAAAACATGATGACATTGTTGTTCCAAAACATGATGACATTGTTGTCCCAAAACATGATGACATTGTTGTCCCAAAACATGATGGCAATGTTGTCCCAAAACATGACATTGTTGTCCCAAAACATGATGGCAATGTTGTCCCAAAACATGACATTGTTGTCCCAAAACATGATGACATTGTTGCCTCAAAACATGATGACATTGTTGTCCCAAAACATGATGACATTGTTGCCTCAAAACATGATGACATTGTTGTCCCAAAACATGATGACATTGTTGTCCCAAAACATGATGGCAATGTTGTCCCAAAACATGACATTGTTGTCCCAAAACATGATGGCTATGTTGTCCCAAAACATGACATTGTTGTCCCAAAACATGATGACATTGTTGCCTCAAAACATGATGACATTGTTGTCCCAAAACATGATGACATTGTTGTCCCAAAACATGATGACATTGTTGTCCCAAAACATGATGGCAATGTTGTCCCAAAACATGACATTGTTGTCCCAAAACATGATGACATTGTTGCCTCAAAACATGATGACATTGTTGTCCCAAAACATGATGGCATTGTTGCCTCAAAACATGATGGCAATGTTGTCCCAAAACATGACATTGTTGTCCCAAAACATGATGACATTGTTGCCTCAAAACATGATGACATTGTTGTCCCAAAACATGATGACATTGTTGTCCCAAAACATGATGACATTGTTGTCCCAAAACATGATGGCAATGTTGTCCCAAAACATGACATTGTTGTCCCAAAACATGATGACATTGTTGCCTCAAAACATGATGACATTGTTGTCCCAAAACATGATGGCATTGTTGCCTCAAAACATGATGGCAATGTTGTCCCAAAACATGACATTGTTGTCCCAAAACATGATGACATTGTTGCCTCAAAACATGATGACATTGTTGTCCCAAAACATGATGACATTGTTGTCCAAAACATGATGGCAATGTTGTCCCAAAACATGACATTGTTGTCCCAAAACATGATGGCAATGTTGTCCCAAAACATGACATTGTTGTCCCAAAACATGATGACATTGTTGCCTCAAAACATGATGACATTGTTGTCCCAAAACATGATGACATTGTTGTCCCAAAACATGATGACATTGTTGTCCCAAAACATGATGGCAATGTTGTCCCAAAACATGACATTGTTGTCCCAAAACATGATGGCTATGTTGTCCCAAAACATGACATTGTTGTCCCAAAACATGATGACATTGTTGCCTCAAAACATGATGACATTGTTGTCCCAAAACATGATGACATTGTTGTCCCAAAACATGATGACATTGTTGTCCCAAAACATGATGGCAATGTTGTCCCAAAACATGACATTGTTGTCCCAAAACATGATGACATTGTTGCCTCAAAACATGATGACATTGTTGTCCCAAAACATGATGGCATTGTTGCCCCAAAACATGATGACATTGTTGCCTCAAAACATGATGACAATGTTGTCTCAAAACATGATGACATTATTGTCCCAAAACATGATGACATTATTGCCTCAAAACATGATGACATTGTTGCCTCAAAACATGATGACATTGCTGTCCCAAAACATGATGACATTATTGTCCCAAAACATGATGACATTGTTGCCTCAAAACATGATGACATTGTTGCCCCAAAACATGATGACATTGTTGCCTCAAAACATGATGACAATGTTGTCTCAAAACATGATGACATTATTGTCCCAAAACATGATGACATTATTGCCTCAAAACATGATGACATTGTTGCCTCAAAACATGATGACATTGCTGTCCCAAAACATGATGACATTGTTGCCTCAAAACATGATGACAATGTTGTCTCAAAACATGATGACATTGTTGTTCCAAAACATGATGACATTGTTGTCCCAAAACATGATGACATTGTTGTCCCAAAACATGATGGCAATGTTGTCCCAAAACATGACATTGTTGTCCCAAAACATGATGGCAATGTTGTCCCAAAACATGACATTGTTGTCCCAAAACATGATGACATTGTTGCCTCAAAACATGATGACATTGTTGTCCCAAAACATGATGACATTGTTGTCCCAAAACATGATGGCAATGTTGTCCCAAAACATGACATTGTTGTCCCAAAACATGATGGCTATGTTGTCCCAAAACATGACATTGTTGTCCCAAAACATGATGACATTGTTGCCTCAAAACATGATGACATTGTTGTCCCAAAACATGATGACATTGTTGTCCCAAAACATGATGACATTGTTGTCCCAAAACATGATGGCAATGTTGTCCCAAAACATGACATTGTTGTCCCAAAACATGATGACATTGTTGCCTCAAAACATGATGACATTGTTGTCCCAAAACATGATGGCATTGTTGCCTCAAAACATGATGGCAATGTTGTCCCAAAACATGACATTGTTGTCCCAAAACATGATGACATTGTTGCCTCAAAACATGATGACATTGTTGTTCCAAAACATGATGACATTGTTGTCCCAAAACATGATGACATTGTTGTCCCAAAACATGATGGCAATGTTGTCCCAAAACATGACATTGTTGTCCCAAAACATGATGGCAATGTTGTCCCAAAACATGACATTGTTGTCCCAAAACATGATGACATTGTTGCCTCAAAACATGATGACATTGTTGCCCCAAAACATGATGACATTGTTGCCTCAAAACATGATGACAATGTTGTCTCAAAACATGATGACATTATTGTCCCAAAACATGATGACATTATTGCCTCAAAACATGATGACATTGTTGTCCCAAAACATGATGACATTGTTGTCCCAAAACATGATGACATTGTTGTTCCAAAACATGATGACATTGTTGTCCCAAAACATGATGACATTGTTGTCCCAAAACATGATGGCAATGTTGTCCCAAAACATGACATTGTTGTCCCAAAACATGATGGCAATGTTGTCCCAAAACATGACATTGTTGTCCCAAAACATGATGACATTGTTGCCTCAAAACATGATGACATTGTTGCCCCAAAACATGATGACATTGTTGCCTCAAAACATGATGACAATGTTGTCTCAAAACATGATGACATTATTGTCCCAAAACATGATGACATTATTGCCTCAAAACATGATGACATTGTTGTCCCAAAACATGATGACATTGTTGCCTCAAAACATGATGACAATGTTGCCTCAAAACATGATGACATTGTTGCCTCAAAACATGATGACATTGTTGCCTCAAAACATGATGACATTGTTGCCTCAAAACATGATGACATTGTTGTCCCAAAACATGATGACATTGTTGCCTCAAAACATGATGACAGTTGCCTCAAAACATGATGACATTGTTGCCTCAAAACATGATGACATTGTTGCCTCAAAACATGATGACATTGTTGCCTCAAAACATGATGACATTGTTGCCTCAAAACATGATGACATTGTTGCCTCAAAACATGATGACATTGTTGCCTCAAAACATGATGACATTGTTGTCCCAAAACATGATGACAATGTTGCCTCAAAACATGATGACAATGTTGCCTCAAAAGATGATGACAATGATAAACAGATAAAAACATTGTAGCTGCTATAAAGGATATGTATTTAGAGCCACCATGGTCTCAAGATCAAACACGTCGGCATTGAGGTACTGGGGTCCGCCCCAGGGTGGACTCAGGAAGACGACATCAGCCTGTAAGCCAGGAGCCAGCAGCATGTAGTTGCCGACGATGAACTCAATCCTGTCCTCGACACCGTACACCCGGGCGTTATGTCTGGCTAGCTCCACTTTGATAGGGTCAATATCGATAGCAATTACTGAAGAGCATAATATATGCAAATGTACATACCCAAGTGTTAATGAAACATGTATTAATTAATTCTTTGCATGTGGAAGTCGTGATAGCGCAGTGGATGCATGTTCGCTGCAGGTGCGAAAGGGCCGGAGTTTGAGCCCCGCTGGAGCCGTTACGATTGTGCCCTTAGGCAAGGCATTTAAATTCCACGTTGCCTCTTCTCTCTCCCTCGTGGAGATGGATTCCATCAGGAATGAGGTCTCGAGAGTGATTAATATAAGGTAAGAACTTGTTTCGCAATCAATCTAAAATAAATTTGTATAGACTATGTCGTTGCTTTATATGAAACAGCCTGTATTTTTACACTGCAAACTTTTATAGTTGGTGTTAAGAATAAATACATAGTAATAGTAAATCTTAAAGTTTTAAACTTTATTTATTTTACAACGATTGCGAAGCAAGTTTTAACAACTTATATTAATCACTCTCATTGGCTCAGATGAAAGCGTAAATGAGGTCATTCGTGTGGGAGGAAACCGGAGTACACGGAGAAAACCCTCTTGTCCGATCTGGTGACCACCGTACCATCTCACATACTTCCTGGTCCGAGGATCGAACCCGGGTTGCAAACGAGAGTGATTAATAAAAGATGTTAGAACTTGCTTCGCAATCGTTGTAAAATAAATAAAGCTTATTAAGCAAACAGCCTAACGATTCCCAAACTTGCATTTTGTTACACGTAAAGTGCCTCAATAATACAAATACAACAATGTACAAATCTTAAAATGACTAAATATATACATAATAATATTGGTTACGGCAAGAAATATTTGTTACCTCTTTCACAAGTAAAGGCAAACTGTATGGTGTTGCCTCCCACTCCACAGAAGGCGTCAACAATCACATCACATCTACATCTGTCTGCTATATGTTCTGCAATCTTTTCCGGAGTCACAGAAAACCAGCCTTCTGCAAGTGTAACATTTTACACACAGTCACTTGAAAGTATCAATCAAATTTCTGATTAAAATATAAAGCTGAGGGTTAGATCTTACAAGACTTTCTAGTGTGGGTAAAATGCCGAAGATAATGAAGTGTTGGGAATCAGAAATTTTATAAGAAATTTGGCCTTGTGATCATTTCTGAGAAATTATTTTTAATTCTGTTGATTGATTCAAATGATTGTTGTTTTTTTTTAGTCAGAACATAACTATACATATCATTGTCAATTTCCCAATGAATCATTTTTTTGGGGGGAATGGGATGGTGGGGCAGGGGAGGGAATCCAGTATCTGAAGTAATAAACATTTTCTCAAATATCTAGCTCAAGTAATGTGATTGGTTGATTCTGAGATTTGCACTTGGTTCAACCATACCGAAGCCAGAGCTTGAGAGTGCTGAAAAGTTTTACAACCTCCAGGTCTGGCCAATAACCACCAAGTTTAAATAAGTTTCACACATTTCCTATGTAAATTTATTCGAGATGATTTGTAAACAACAAACCATACCATCTTTAGAGGTTTTTCTATAGCCTTTTTTTATATACATACATGTACCTTAACAGACGAGAGCCTTGGACGCGGGCATACCTATACAACTTAGAACTCGTCCTCCGATATATAAATGTCCTGTCTTACTGCCTCTTTAATCAATCACAAAGTGTTCTAGGGGCTAGCCCCACCCTGCCCTTTTATCCACTCTAGAATAAATCCTAATCTTTAAAGTTTAAACTTTATTTATTTTAAAAGCAAGTTTTAACAACTTATATTAATCACTCTCGTGTTTGAAAACGTATATGTGGTCATTCATGTGGGAGGAAACCGGAGTACTCGGAGAAAACCAACCTGTCCGATCTGGCGACCACCGTACCATCTCACATACTTCCCGGTCCGAGGATCGAACCTGGGTTGCATTGGTGAGAAGCGTGCACTAACCACTGCGCTAATCGGACACCCATCAGGAGACTATTTTCCGGGATACATAGAACGTGACTTAAGTTTCTTTAGAACGCAAGCAAAAAATATTGTGTTGAAGAAATGAACTTTTAGCAGCCTACATTGTTATGTTATATTTCGGGTTTAACGCCTGCACCAGCACCATTTTGGGCTATATCGCCGGCGGGCAGTTTACCTAACAACACCTTTCCTGGGCAGGCTCCAGCGGTTAACCAGTACTTGGGTGCACCAACCTCCGTAAGAAACTGCCAACTTTTTCATATAAATGAGCACGGCCTGAGCGGGCCTGAACCCGTGACCATCAGTGATGATAGGTTACAGTGGTATACAAGTCAGCGACCTTAACCACTCGACCACGGAGCCTACATTGTATATATATGCTGAAACTGACAGCTAAACCAACATGTTAGTATGATAAACAATAGTCTGTCCCATCTACATTGCAACAAGCTTTTTTGTTCATACTATAAGAAATTGTTTAACACAATTTATTATCATAACTGGAAGTAATTGTATAGACTTAGTTATACAAATATATTTTAGCTCGATTGCGAAACAAGTTCTTACACCTAATATGGATCACTCGCGAGACCTCATTCCTGATGGAATCCATCGCCACAAGGGAGAGAGAAGAGGCAATGTGGAATTTAAATGCCTTGTCTAAGGGCATAATATTAACGGCTCCAGCGGGGCGCGAACTTCAGGCCTTTCGCACCTGAAGCGAACACACTACCACTGCGCTATCACGACTTCCACCTATATAAACTTATAATGGAAGTATGAACAAAATGTATCAGGTTCCGTAGGTAGGTAGGGCAGACCGTAGTTGTTCAACAGTACGAACCTCTGTCAAGTTTGACCCCTTCATCAAACTTGGAGAAGAGCCTGTAACGCTGACCCCAGTATTTCCTCAGCTCTGGATCCTTCCCAATCTCCACTGGCATCTCAGCACCAACCTTCCTTCTCCTTCTCAGCTTCAACCGCTTCTTCTTTGAGCCTCTATCTGAATTATCAACTTCATTACCTTCCTTATCGACTGTTTCTACACTATCATCCCAAAGTGCAAGATCATATTCCACAGCTTCTCTATTACAGATCATTTCACTATCATCACTTTTCTCTTTGTGTTCTGCACCGAAATGAAACATATCTGTATTTTCCCTCGCATGTTCATGAGGTTTGGAACTATCCGATATATTTTCAGAGAAATTGAAAGACGGATTTTGATCAATATTCATTGACCAAACCTGTGAGTTGTCTGCTGCCTTTTCTAAGTTTGCATCCTCAGGTTCGTTCTGGTTTGGAAGTTGTACTCCAACAACAGATTTTGCTAAACCACGAATTATTTGCTCTGAAGCATCCAAATGGACCTGTTTCACAAGATCAGCATTTACATCAGAAATGATCTCGCTTTCAGTTTCACCTATTAATTTCTTTACACTGAATATATCCATGACCTCCTCATCATCTATATCAATATCATGTTGCATTTCTGTGGTAATTTTACCAAGAAAGTGCTTCACTTTGTTCAAAGTTCTACACGGTTTCATTGGTATATCGTTCCCATCTTTATCAAACCTGGTATGTGTCGACTTTTTACCCATGTTTAAGTCCTTTGATTTAGCGTAGATATTTCTGATTTTGAAATTCACCTTCCCTCCCTGAATTCTAGGTTTCTTTTCATCAGAACTGAAAACAAAAACGAAAATTGGCTATACAATGAAATAGGGTAAATGAAAGAAAATAACGCAGACATAAAAATAGGTCCAAAGTCAAAACACATTTACGATGTGGATTTAATTAGGGAAATCTCAAAACATTAAAATAGGGCAAATAATCATAAATATTCAGTTATCAGTTTGGTTAAATATTGAGGAATAAAATTGGTTAAATATTGAGGGATGAGATTGGTTAAATATTGAGGGATATGATAGGTTAAATATTGAGGGATAGATAGGTTAAATATTGAGGGATAGATAGGTTAAATATTGAGGGATCAGATAGGTTAAATATTGAGGGATACGATAGGTTAAATATTGAGGGATACGATAGGTTAAATATTGAGGAAGGTTAAATATTGAGGGATAGATAGGTTAAATATTGAGGGATAGATAGGTTAAATATTGAGGGATAGATAGGTTAAATATTGAGGAAGGTTAAATATTGAGGGATAGATAGGTTAAATATTGAGGGATACGATAGGTTAAATATTGAGGGATACGATAGGTTAAATATTGAGGGATAGATAGGTTAAATATTGAGGGATACGATAGGTTAAATATTGAGGGATAGATAGGTTAAATATTGAGGGATAGATAGGTTAAATATTGAGGGATATGATAGGTTAAATATTGAGGGATAGATAGGTTAAATATTGAGGGATATGATAGGTTATATTGAGGGATAGATAGGTTAAATATTGAGGGATAGATAGGTTAAATATTGAGGGATAGATAGGTTAAATATTGAGGGATACGATAGGTTAAATATTGAGGGATATGATAGGCTAAATATTGAGGGATACGATAGGTTAAATATTGAGGGATACGATAGGTTAAATATTGAGGGATACGATAGGTTAAATATTGAGGGAAGGTTAAATATTGAGGATAGATAGGTTAAATATTGAGGGATAGATAGGTTAAATATTGAGGGATAGATAGGTTAAATATTGAGGGATAGATAGGTTAAATATTGAGGGATAGATAGGTTAAATATTGAGGGATACGATAGGTTAAATATTGAGGGATACGATAGGTTAAATATTGAGGAAGGTTAAATATTGAGGAAGGTTAAATATTGAGGGATAGATAGGTTAAATATTGAGGGATAGATAGGTTAAATATTGAGGGATAGATAGGTTAAATATTGAGGGATAGATAGGTTAAATATTGAGGGATAGATAGGTTAAATATTGAGGGATAGATAGGTTAAATATTGAGGGATACGATAGGTTAAATATTGAGGAAGGTTAAATATTGAGGGATAGATAGGTTAAATATTGAGGGATACGATAGGTTAAATATTGAGGAAGGTTAAATATTGAGGGATAGATAGGTTAAATATTGAGGGATAGATAGGTTAAATATTGAGGGATAGATAGGTTAAATATTGAGGGATATGATAGGTTAAATATGAGGGATACGATAGGTTAAATATTGAGGGATACGATAGGTTAAATATTGAGGGATAGATAGGTTAAATATTGAGGAAGGTTAAATATTGAGGGATAGATAGGTTAAATATTGAGGGATAGATAGGTTAAATATTGAGGGATACGATAGGTTAAATATTGAGGGATACGATAGGTTAAATATTGAGGGATACGATAGGTTAAATATTGAGGGATACGATAGGTTAAATATTGAGGGATATGATAGGTTAAATATTGAGGGATACGATAGGTTAAATATTGAGGGATAGATAGGTTAAATATTGAGGGATAGATAGGTTAATATTGAGGGATAGATAGGTTAAATATTGAGGGATAGATAGGTTAATATTGAGGGATAGATAGGTTAAATATTGAGGGATACGATAGGTTAAATATGAGGGATACGATAGGCTTAATATTGAGGGATACGATAGGTTAAATATTGAGGGATAGATAGGTTAAATATTGAGGGATAGATAGGTTAAATATTGAGGGATACGATAGGTTAATATTGAGGGATAGATAGGTAAATATTGAGGGATAGATAGGTTAAATTTGAGGATAGATAGGTTAAATATTGAGGGATACGATAGGTTAAATATTGAGGGATATGATAGGCTAAATATTGAGGGATACGATAGGTTAAATATTGAGGGATACGATAGGTTAAATATTGAGATAGGATAGGTTAAATATTGAGGGATACGATAGGTTAAATATTGAGATAGGATAGGTTAAATATTGAGGGATACGATAGGTTAAATATTGAGGGATACGATAGGTTAAATATTGAGGGATACGATACGATAGGTTAAATATTGAGAGATACGATAGGTTAAATATTGAGGGATACAATAGGTTAAATATTGAGGGATAGATAGGTTAAATATTGAGGAAGGTTAAATATTGAGGGATACGATAGGTTAAATATTGAGGGATACGATAGGTTAAATATTGAGGGATAGATAGGTTAAATATTGAGGGATACGATAGGTTAAATATTGAGGGATACGATAGGTTAAATATTGAGATAGGATAGGTTAAATATTGAGGGATAGATAGGTTAAATATTGAGGGATAGATAGGTTAAATATTGAGGGATGAGATTGGTAGAGCAAGCTGTACTGACCATTCAGCATCTGCTAGCAGAGAAAATCCCAGCAGGGATAGGGCTGTTCTGGCATCAGACATATCATGCACATTGGGCTCTAGGTCATCTACTTCATGGCTGAAATACAGAATTCCCATTTCTCAAACACTACATTAATGTAAAACTATATGCATACAGTCAAACCTGTGTTAGTGGTCACCTCTATTAAGCAGCCAGTTTCCAGATTCCCAATATGTTGTTTTATTATACATTTGCCCTCTTATTAAGCAGCCACATGTGCTAAACATCCACTCTCTGTGAATCCCTTGGCTGGCTGCTCAAGACAGGTTTGACTGTATGTGTATACTGACTAACAAAAGCCAGACTCAATTTTTAACAGGAGAACAATAATCATGTACATGATAGAAAATAAATATGCTTAAACTAAACAAAGTGCACAATTGCGTTCTTAAATGGTATTATTTAATAAATTACAAAATAGGGTTAAATACACAGGATCACCATTAAATTCAACATTTGAATAGAAGGAGCCCTTGGCATGGACAGACACCGGGCTTCACAACTGACTTTCTGCAACTTCATCACATAAAAGAATCTGAGAATCTGGTCGGATTCATACATAAACAAGCAAATTCGGGATGCATTGATATCCCCGACGAACTGTACAGACTGTGAGAACAGGCAGCGAACATACAAATTTGTTTATTTTAAGTCAATTAAAGGGCAACAACTCTGGCATTACTAGACCGATTTCCACGAAAAGTGCATGTGCATATTTATTATTAAGTACAGTAAAACCCCTATAATAAGACCACCTATGGGACTTCCAAAAAGTGGTCTTATTAGCGGGGTGGTCTCTTTATCGAGTTTGGTCCAGAAGACGTATTAAGGGTTCAATTAGCATAGGATTAATGGCATTTGTCTGAATTAACTGGTCGTATTACAGAATAACGGGGTGGTCTGGTTATCGGGGTCAACGACCATTGACATATATAGTGAAATATTCCGTTCTGAAAAAAATCGTTCGCAATAGCGGGGTGGTCTTGAAATCGGGGTGGTCGCATAGAGGGTTTTTACTGTACACATATATAAAATTCCACCCATTGGTTACTGAGAACTGGATCCGGATAGACGCACGGACAGACAACGCCAAAACAATATCCAACAGCGAAATGGGAGGGGTGGTAGAACTTGAAGTGCGGACTGTTGCTACTTGTATTCTAGTTTATTCATTCATGCCCTCAACCCAGGATAATGGTATTGATGAAAGTACGCTAGAATACCATTGAGACCAGTGACTGTGTACCTGTGGGGTAGCTGGACATGTCTCCTCTCCTCAGGTGGATCATTTCCATCACCACTGGAACCAGCAGATCCTACAGGAAGGCTTGAACCTATAAGCATATACTTTATGCGTTTAGCCATTAGTCTCGGCATCTACAATACAGCTGTGGAAGTCGTGATAGCGCAGTGGACGCGCGTTCGCTTCAGGTGCGAAAGGTTCGGAGTTCGAGCCCCACTGGAACCGTTACGATTGTGCCCATAGGCAAGGCATTTAAATTCCACGTTGCCTCTTCTCTCTCCCTCGTGGCGATGGATTCCATCAGGAATGAGGTCTCGAGAGTGATTTATATAAGTTGAAATAACTTGTTTCGCAATCGAGCTAAATTAAATTTGTATAAACTATTAAGCAGCCACCTGTGCTAAGCAGCCAATTTTCATCACTCCCTTTACTGGCCGCTTAAGACAGGTTTGACTGTAAATTAAATATTAGTTTATTTTTTATTTGACTAAGAAAATGAATTATGATACAGTGAATATAATGTAATATTTTATGATAGAATATCCTCCTTCAATGCATCTAATTAAACAAATAAGCCTTTGATGTCCCTTACGAGAAGCCTGATTATTTTTCATATAGATCGAGTTAATTATCATTAATTACACTCTATTGTGAAATAACTCTACACATGTACTTTTTTATTTCAATCTATAAACAGAATATTCAGACAGGTGTGGAGGTTATAAAACTTCTCCAATCTCAAAACTCAGTCGTCTGATTGGTTCAGCTGACAGTCACACTCAGACTCAACCAATCAGTTCACTTGAGCTTGAGTTTGAGATCTGAGAAAAGTTTTATAACCCCCAGGCCAGTCCGCAATGAAGCAGATATCTAAAGTGTTTTAATTACCTCTCTGAGATATTTCCAAGTGTCATTACATATACGGAGCAATAATTATAGATGAAACATGTTTTGTATAATAATGCATATGCAAGTGTTTGGGTACAATGCTAATAAAGATATTGCTGCACCTACAAATGTTCATGCAGTTATTCTTTGATAAACAGAAACATCACATTGTTCAGTCGAAAAATAATAATAATAGTAACACCTTTACCTCCGGCCTGATTATATCCAATACTGGTTGTAGTTTGACTTGTCTGTTGCTGGTTCCGTCGTTTCTTTTCCTTCCTCTTAGTCCTGCTCCCATCAACTGGTTCCACATCTCCTACACATATTTCTCCCACATGATCATAGACTGGTTCGCTTTCTTCACTACATATTTTTCTCACATTGTCAGCACCTGGCCTCTCTTCTACAGCTCCTGAATATGTGTTTCTATCTATAATATCAGCATGGATCTCACCTAAACCACCATCTCGATCATCTGTACACATTCCTGTATTACTAGTTGGAATTTCTGTAGCCTCTTCCAGAGCATCTTCATCAGACGCTATAGCAACTTCACCAGACTCTTCACCTAGTTCATCTATATGTTGTCTTGTTTCCACTGGACATCCATCAAGTTGTACACCATTCAGTATTGATGCAATACTTTCCATGTCCAAATTGTTTACGGCAGAACCATCCTCATTTTCTATGACATAAAATATCTCAGCATCACTTGTATTCCCATTATCAACAACATAAACAATGTTTTCATCAGCACATGGAACATCAGCTTTACTTGCAACATCACCATTCATCACTATTGTTCTGTCAGACTCTGTTCTTTGTACATCCAAACCATGATGAATATAACTATTTTGAGCGTCAAATGGAGTCAAACCTTGAACAATTTCTAGTTCACCTTTTTCATTAACAATAGCGATTCCTTCTGCAACAGTTGTACCATCATCTATGTCTGCGTCATGGGGAGCAATTTTGTTAAACTTTTCAGCAAACTGGTTATAATAGTTCCAATAACTCTCTGTATAATGTTCATTCCAGAGTTCCTCCCATGCTTTACTGAAATCGTCCTCAGTTAGCTTATCATTCTCCTGTCCATCTATATCATTATGAATACCATTGATATCTCCATCTATCTTATCCACACCAACATTCTCCCCATTTCGAGCTTGTCGACTGTGACTGGAATAGCTGTGCATCATGTTAACTACTTCAGTTCTTTCATTAGCAACATTGTCTACATCTGATTGGGTATCACAGTTTTCTAAATCTTCAGAAATTTCAGTTCGTTTTTGTAATGTGGACACAATATCTTCGCCCTTTATACATTTAAAAGTTGGTGATAAATACTGCATTGGTGAACATGGGCCGGTGTAATCTTGGTGTGATGGTGTGTCGTGATCAACCATCTTATTGTTACAGTCAGTTGTAGAATCACAACAAGAACATGGATTTTCAATACAATCTGAAGTAAGTGAATTATCATCTTTACGACACTTTTTCTCATTTACAATAATCTCAGAAGATGTTTCATTTTCTAATTCATCTTTTGCAAAGTCAGTATCCGGATCCGTTTCATTCATACCAACATCTGTTGATTGCTTGTCACGTACTTCAGTAATATTATGATGTATATCCTGGTCTTTATCATTATCTTCAGCTTCTGTTTGTACTTCCACTTCTGCTATAACAGGAACTGGATGCAACTTCTCAAAATCTATCTGATCTGGATATTTGGCAACCCAGCCTTCCCAGACCAAATATTCTCCGTATTTCCACCAGTAGTCCTGCCAAACTGTATCAAGGTCAACTCCAGCTAAATTTTGATTGACCCCATGTTCAGGTGTACCTTCTTTCAGTCTGTTTTCAATTGCGACTAATGTATCAGTGATAGTACTTTCATCTATTTCCGCTCTGCGTACCTGACTTTCACCATTCATTGGTCTGTGTCTTTCTTGCTCATCTCTCTCATATTTCTTTTTATTGCGTTGCCGTTGTTTTTTCTTCTTATGTCCATGATTTTTGCTACCCTAAAAATCATATTAAATTATATGAAAAGTATTAAAGCGACACTACATCAGTGAAATCGCAAATTTCTACAGAATGTATTTTCCTATTATATGGTATAATTTTTCCCCAAATAATTGCCTCAAATACTTAGTATTTCAACTAATAAACAAAAGTTGTATACGCGGTTTGTTGACATAACAAAATAATGTAAATAGGGTCAACATACATGCGTAATGCAATGTGTGTATCCTGAATAACACAATAATTATGGTACTTATTTACCGTTATATCTCACATGTGTGCCTATGCATATTTATTTGTAGACTAGTCTTAGTTAAATTATCTTTAAACAACATTATCTCGCGTTTAGTATCGACTCCGATGACAAACAAACGTCAATTCAGGAGCGTGGATGATCGTTATATGAAATTCTACTTTCAATTTTGAAAGTTTGTAGATCACAAAAACACTGTTTATTGATTCAATGTTAGTGTTCGAATGTTTTCGGAAGAATTTGTTGTAGCAATGCATTTATATGTGCAAAAAATGCATTTTATTTGCTTTTTGCGATGCAATGTCGCTTTAAAGGAAGACACTTTAATCATCCAGCAAAATACTCGACATGGGATCAATTACATAATACAAAGTATCAACATTTACAACTGGAAGTCGTGATAGCGCAGTGATAGCACGTTCGCTTCAGGTGCGAAAGGTCCGGAGCTCGAGCCCCGCTGGAGCCATTATGATTGTGCCTTTAGGCAAGGCATTTAAATTCCACGTTGTCTCTTCTCTCTTCCTCGTAGCGATGGATTCCATCTGGAATGAGGTCTCGAGAGTGATTAATATAAGTTGTAAGAACTTGTTTCGCAATCGAGCTAAAATAAATTTGTATGACCCAACATTTACAACATGTGGATCAAATTTAGAATCAGTGAAGTTGTGCTAAACGGTCACTGTGGATGAAATTGATCTGGAGAAGCATGTAACAAATATACTTGGGAATAATGAAAGGACAGGCTGGGACAATAAAGTAAAACTTGCAAAACTTGCTGGAATACCGGAGTTACAGGGATCAAATAACTGCATCCATGGTGAAATACCGGAGTTACAGGGAACAAATAACTGCATCCATGGTGAAATACCGGAGTTACAGGGAACAAATAACTGCATCCATGGTGAAATACCGGAGTTACAGGGAACAAATAACTGCATCCATGGTGAAATACCGGAGTTACAGGGAACAAATAACTGCATCCATGGTGAAATACCGGAGTTACAGGGAACAAATAACTGCATCCATGGTGAAATACCGGAGTTACAGGGAACAAATAACTGCATACAAATTACATGTTAGTAAATCAGAGCTACAGGGAACCAATATGTGCATACAAATTACATGTTGGAATATCGTGGGCTACAGGGAACCAATATGTGCATACAAATTACATGTTGGAATATCGTGGGCTACAGGGAACCAATATCTGCATACAAATTACATGTTGGAATATCGTGGGCTACAGGGAACCAATATCTGCATACACATTACATGTTGGTATATCAGAGCTACAGGGAACCAATATCTGCATACAAATTACATGTTGGTATATCGTGGGCTACAGGGAACCAATATCTGCATACAAATTACATGTTGGTATATCAGAACTACAGGGAACCAATATCTGCATTCAAATTACATGTTGGTATATTGGAGTTACAGGGAACCAATATCTGCATACAAATTACATGTTGATATATCAGAGCTACAGGGAACCAATATCTGCATACAAATTACATGATGGTAAATCAGAGCTACAGGGAACCAATATGTGCATACAAATTACATGTTGGTATATCATAGCTACAGGGAACCAATATCTGCATACAAATTACATGTTGTATATCATAACTACAGGGAACCAATATCTGCATACAAATTACATGTTAGTATATCGAGTTACAGGGAACCAATATCTGCATACAAATTACATGTTGGTATATCAGAGTTACAGGGAACCAATATCTGCATACAAATTACATGTTGGTATATCAGAGTTACAGGGAACCAATATCTGCATACAAATTACATGTTGGTATATCAGAGCTACAGGGAACCAATATCTGCATACAAATTACATGTTGGTATATCGTGGGCTACAGGGAACCAATATCTGCATACAAATTACATGTTGGTATATCAGAGCTACAGGGAACCAATATCTGCATACAAATTACATGTTGGTATATCGTGGGCTACAGGGAACCAATATCTGCATACAAATTACATGTTGGTATATCGTGGGCTACAGGGAACCAATATCTGCATACAAATTACATGTTGGTATATCAGGGCTACAGGGAACCAATATCTGCATACAAATTACATGTTGGTATATCGTGGGCTACAGGGAACCAATATCTGCATACAAATTACATGTTGGTATATCATGGGCTACAGGGAACCAATATCTGCATACAAATTACATGTTGGTATATCAGAGCTACAGGGAACCAATATCTGCATACAAATTACATGTTGGTATATCAGGGCTACAGGGAACCAATATCTGCATACAAATTACATGTTGGTATATCGGAGCTACAGGGAACCAATATCTGCATACAAATTACATGTTGGTATATCAGAGCTACAGGGAACCAATATCTGCATACAAATTACATGTTGGTATATCAGAGCTACAGGGAACCAATATCTGCATACAAATTACATGTTGGTATATCAGAGCTACAGGGAACCAATATCTGCATACAAATTACATGTTGGTATATCAGAGCTACAGGGAACCAATATCTGCATACAAATTACATGTTGGTATATCAGAGCTACAGGGAACCAATATCTGCATTCAAATTACATGTTGGTATATCAGAGCTACCGGGAACAACAATACTTGTTGCTTGGAATATATCAGTGTTACTTGGAATATATCAGTGTTGCTTGGAATATATCAGTGTTGCTTGGAATATATCAGTGTTGCTTGGAATATATCAGTGTACTTGGAATATATCAGTGTTGCTTGGAATATATCAGTGTTGCTTGGAATATATCAGTGTTGCTTGGAATATATCAGTGTTGCTTGGAATATATCAGTGTTACTTGGAATATATCAGTGTTGCTTGGAATATATCAGTGTTACTTGGAATATATCAGTGTTGCTTGGAATATATCAGTGTTGCTTGGAATATATCAGTGTTGCTTGGAATATATCAGTGTTACTTGGAATATATCAGTGTTGCTTGGAATATATCAGTGTTACTTGGAATATATCAGTGTTGCTTGGAATATATCAGTGTTACTTGGAATATATCAGTGTTGCTTGGAATATATCAGTGTTACTTGGAATATATCAGTGTTACTTGGAATATATCAGTGTTGCTTGGAATTAAAACCTGTACACATCAGACGCACAGGGAATCAAAAACTGTTTACCGGCTGGAATATCAGATATAGGGAACCAGAATTTGCATACAGAATTGGTGCATACACAACTCTGAACAACTTGGATTGAGGTACATGAACATTGTATCATGCATAACTTTTGTGATATATTCTAAGTGTCATCCATATATTCAGGCTTCAGCCCGACCTTCAAAGTGGAGAGACATTTTTGGTACATTAGAGAGAAGCCACAAATACGTTCCCGCTATAAATTCTATATGGAAACACTTCTCTCTCTGTCTGAAGAGGGAGAAGTGAGGCAGCTGAGGGAGACCCTATGTCTCCTAACATGAACCCTGATATTTCAAATATGTGGAAGCAGCTTGCTCCACAAAGAATGCTAAGATGGGGTCTCGAAGGGGGTGAGGGGGGGAGTACAACTACACATTGAAAATCTGACATTTCTGGTTCTACCTTTGTCTTTTTGCCAGTCTTTCCAATGTAAAATTCGACAGGTAGACCCATTGTTTTCATCATGTCTATTTCTGCCAGCTGTTCATCAGTGAGGGCCATCTCTTCCTCTTCTTCCTGCTCCTCTATACTTCGTTCTTCTTGGACATCATTGGGAAAATCATTTCGCTGGGTGGTTGGGACATCGTGGTTGCATGCATAATCTACATAGATGAACAGATTAGTATGAAGAGATACACCTGTAGTGTTAACACTGCTTATCGAAGACTAAGATTGCTATTTCAAGAAATGTGTGACAGTATTATTTTTTTGAATGTGTGCAAGTTCTTTTGTTTGTTTATTTGTTCGTCTGTTTTTGGAGTTTAAAGTCGCATCAACAGCTTAGGTCATATGGCGAGTCTCCAGCTATTGTTGGCGGAGGAAGACACGGGGTGCCCTCTGAGACGTATATCAGGCATGGACGGGCACCCGGGTAGAACCACCGACCTACTGCAAACCAGCTGGATAGCTTCCTCACATGAAAGAATTAGACATCACCAGTGGGATTGGAACCTGCAGCAGTGAGAGGAAAAGTGATTTTAAGGCAATGACATTAACCACTTGGCCTCGGAGGCCCCACATGAAACTTCTGTTAAAACTGTTCATTTGTTAAGAAAAGTTTAATAATCCAAGCATGTAGTGTTAACACTGCTTATCAAAGACTAAAACTGACATGTTTAGAAAATAAGAGACATAACTGGTTTTTCTATAACCTCCCTTGATGGATAAGGTCAGATTTATCCCTAAATGTATATTGGTCCTTTTAGTTGGAATCCTTTGTTTTTACTGTTGTCGTCTAAACAGATGTTGCGTTAGGATAAATGTAATTTGATCAAAATCGTGTTAATTAATTGAACCAATTTTTACAGTAAGGTATCCATTGGACATACTAAAGGATATGTGTCGAGATTTAATAATTTCATAATTATAAGACGAGAATACGGATGAGAATGGAAAACATGTGGTGCAAAGGAAACAACAATAAAAACAAAGGAAACCAATTAAGAGGACCAATATACTATTATGAGTATTCAGGGGCAGTAACTGACTAATGTTTCTCATTGCAACTCCATTTTTGAGATTGTTCTGTTAAATATCGTCATATTTTAAGAACAATACAGTAATGTACTTATGTGGTGCAACAGACACCTTTCAATAAGAGTAGAATAAGAACAAAATCTTCGGAACGTAAAGCTGTAACTAGAAAAAACTGCATTTCACACATTTCTTGTTAAATCCTAGCCTGGGAACAGGCGTTGATATATTTTGCCTGGTCAGTCAAATAAATATATTTTAACACCGAGATCATTAATTGGGTCGTATTGAGTTTCTCATAATATCAACGTCATTTTGCTAGAAGTTAAAAAGTGAAAAATCGACAGACTGGAAGGAACCCATGCTAGTCAAATCATACAAAGTGCCTGGAAAAGAAATCAACAGTAAACATTGTATGACATACATGTATGCCTTTCAGAATAAATGCTAGCCCTTTTTTTTAAAGATGACTCGATGTATCTCTCTAACTGAGGTAAGTGATGTAATATAGTGAAGTACAAACGGTCAGGTGACATAACACGAGAAGAGGTTATCATACCTGAAAAATCAGCTTCGAAGATGTCCATTGCATACCACATGTCAAGCTTGTAGATTGAAAACTGTAGCCGTTGGTAGATGGTTCAGATGAACTACAGTCAAACCTGTGTTAGTGGTCACCTCCATTAAGCAGCCAACCATATTAAGCAGCCAGATTCCCAATAAGTTGTTCCACAGCCAGATTCCCAATAAGTTGTTCCAATATACATTTGCCCTCTATTAAGCAGCCAGCTGTGCTAAGCAGCCACTTTCTGTGATTCCCTTGGGTGGCTGCTTAAGGCAGGTTTGACTGTATGTTGTAATATAGTCAAGTGCAAAAGGGGGCATAATTCAAGACGTTATTATACCAGTAATCACCATGTCAACGATTATTATTATTAGTAAGCGATTTATCGTCGCCCCTGCAATTTCTGGGCAATCTTTTACATATTTTATAAAAGTCAGTGGGGTCAGTGTAATCCTTAAAACCTTCTCAGTAACATCTAAATAGATGTGATATAGATGATGACCCATTATCTATCGATTAAGATAGTTAAATGACTGCCTTATGTATGGATATACAGTAGCGTGTATAAGCTTATATCTGTATGGGTGAAAGGGTCAAACAGCTCTCAACTCAAATAGTAATGTGTGTTTTACGTTTATTTATCGTCGCTACCGGTTGCCCATATGAGCGACACCTCCTGAAGTAGGGTTCTTTTAAAAGAAAAATGTCAAATAAAGGAATTAATTCCTACAAAGGCGATTTTTGGTATATGCAATATATAGGGTGTTTTACCTAATATAGTAAAAGTCCACCATAGTCTTCCGATGTTAAATGCCCTTTTTTGGGGTAAAAAGTTGAAAATGTAGACGAAATGGTGAATTTCTGGAATCCGCCAATAACTTCATCCATATTTGTCTGAGGAAGTTGAAAATTGCCAGGAATGTATAAATGAATATTGCGCAAATACTAGAGACATTATCGTTTTCGAAAAAAAATCCAATATGGCTGCAAAATCCAAAATGGCCGCCAAAAATGTCTTTTTTCAAGCTTTACCGATGCGTTTACATGAACACAGTTTTCATTAGCTAGCTTAATGTTAATGTTTATTGTAAATATTCATGACACCACATGTTTATATCAACAATTGATGCAGAGAAGCAGATAGAAGAATTCAAAAGAGCGCCAAACATATTACTCTCGGGTATACAGAGCAACACATTTCAGAACAGACACTCACTGATTTATTTAGGATGGAACTATTATATTAACTTGTAAACTTGGTAAGTGTTTAATCTCGACCTGATTGGTAGAGATCTGGATGAAACTGATGGCCAGGAACACGAAGCAGAAGGAATTTATCTTGAGGACATTGAGAATGTCGCACAGAGCAGTTCACAATCTGTAGAACATGAGGATAGTATTCCACAGCTACACAATGATAGTACCTCAACACATGGGAAAAGTAAGAATATCTCTGATGAGATGAGGAATGATACAGTTTCGAAAACTGATATAGAATCGACAATGGATGGAATTTCGCATGAGATTGACGCTGATTTAGAATCTGCTCTGGAATTGTTTGACAATGTATTGACAGGAGAAATAGGCATAGAACAGGCATGTAAAGATGAAATAGTCACAAAAATTCAAAGCAGAATGGATGCATATTGTGACAAAATATCAGCTAACAGTAGAACAGCACGATTGTGGTTGCAATATATTGAAATGGTGGAATTACTGAGAGAATTCATAAAAGCAGAGCGAACAGGAAACTGGCAGTTACACCTGAAGACATTAAGGGCCATGTTACCATATTTCACAGCATCTGGGCATAACTTATATGCCAAATCAGCCTATTTGTATCTAGTGAAAATGAATGCCTGGCAGAAAACACACCCAAAGCTCTATGAATATTTCATGAAAGGGTTTCATGTTGTTAGACGGAGTGATAGGTATTGGGCTGGATTGTCGACAGATCTAGTGATTGAGCAGGTGCTTATGCGGAGTTTGAAGAGTGCAGGGGGACTGACTCGAGGTAGAGGAATGACTGAGATACAAAGAGCCGTGTGGGTACTCTCTCGACCTGTAACATCGTCTATTAATGAAGCAATGCAAACCTTCTCTGGTGCGATATATACCTCAAGTGAACAACACAAAGATACATACTTATGAGTGCGAAAGCGATATATAAAAAAGACATGCAAGTGGTAACTGAGTATCTACTTGAACGAAACCCATTCAAAACCGAAAATGATCTCAAAAGCATAACAAGTAGGATAGTGTCGTATGACAGTACTGCTGATCAGGCAAAGCAGATTGGAGAGAATATTGTGATAAAGATGGCTGGCCAAAAAGTAAACGAGTTCTCGTTCAAGAGGAAAGATGCAGTCGTGCCTATGAATGATAAATCTGCGTTCAAAATTGACGAAGATACAGTCAAGATCGACCCTCAGTTGTTGTTCCAGAGATTAGTTAGTGCGGCTAGCAGAATGACTAATGAACCCGATCTTCCACTTACATATGAGTTATGCACACACCCACCGGCATTATTTGAATCATCCAGACAAATGAGAGTAGCAGACAAACCTGTATTAGCGAAGAAGTCAGCCGACAATCCTAGTCCGAGAACACATGATCCTGGTGATAGTTATCATGTTATTGATGGTGGTATGTTGCTGCAGTGGATTCATTGGGAAAGTGGTCAGATATTTGAAGACATTTGTTCTACATACGTCCAGTTTGTGCAGTCTAGGTACACCAATTGCATTGTTGCCTTTGATGGTTATGACAATGGGCCAACTACTAAAGACAGCACTCATGGTCGTAGAACTGCAGGAATGGTTGGTACAGAAGTAAGATTTACCCAATCCAGCACATTTAGAGAGAAAAAGAAAACATTTCTAGCTAACCCAAAAAACAAACAGCTCTTCATAAACATGTTGTCAGGGAAAATGAACAGTGAGGGCATAGAAACATCACACGCCGTTGCCGATGCCGATTTACTCATCGTATTAACAGCTGTACGCCGTTCACAGTCAAAACCAACCATATTGGTCGGAGATGACACTGACCTATTGGTGTTATTGTGTTATCACACATCACATGACTCGCACCCTGTATATCTACAGCCTAGGCCCAAATTCAACCGTAGTATATGTTGGGATATACACAAACTACAAGCGTACCTTGGCGACGATGTTTGTAGGAACATATTGTTCTTACATGCTGTGTTGGGGTGCGATACGACGTCAAAAGTGTATGGCTTAGGAAAATGGACTGCTCTGAAAGCATTTGAAAAGAGTGAAGTATTCTGTCATGTTGCATCAGTGTTTCATACACCACCAACAGAGGTGACAAAAGAGAATATTGTCAGCAGTGGGGAACAAGCTCTCGTGTATCTATACAAAGGCAGTCGTGGAGAAACATTGGACAGCTTACATGTGAGCAAGTTTGTCGAAAAGGTAGCCACAAGTACCATGTTTGTTGATCCGAAACAACTCCCCCCAACCTCTGATGCTGCAGAATTCCACAGCTTGCGAGTTTACCTGACTGGAAATGTGATGATGCACTGAATCCAACGGACTGGGGCTGGGATCTAGTTGGAGACTATTCCCTGTGACAACTAGGAAAGGTCCAGCTCCAGTACATATATTGACGGTTGTGCGTTGTACTTGTTCTAGTGGCTGTAAAACAAAGGCATGCAACTGCAAAAAAGTTGGCCTTGAATGTAGTTCTGCATGTAGTTCCTGCAAAGGATTTAGTTGTGAAAATTCAGTACATCCAGACTTTGAACCTGACTACTAGCAGTTTACATTGTGCATAAATGTCTGCACATAAAATAGATTTGTAATCATCTTGGAATGTGAATTTGATAGTACACTAATTGAGAACCAGTACCAGTTTTAACATTTCCTATGTTTGTTTTCTGCGACCACATTGTCAAATCCAGATTATTACAATAATGTATATGCGTAATATTCATTTATGCAAATTTGCATAGTTCTGTGTTTTGACGCCATATTGGATATTCTAAATTGACCAGCAGCAATGGACTCTCATGACCTTTTCACATGTTGTATTTCACAGTATATACAATAAATACACCATACAATTGTTTATGTAGGACACCATTACTTTGTATATGTAAAAATATTGATTTATCTCGAAAATCGTCGGCCATTTTGGATTTTTGCCACCATATTGGATTGTTTTTTAAAACGGTAATGGCTTTAATCTATGCGCAATTTATATTTATACTTCCATGGCCAATTTTAACTTCCTAAGACAAATAAAGATGGAGTTATAGGCGGATTCCAGAATTTCGCAGTTTTGTTTATATTTTCAACGTTTTACCCCAAAAAAGGCATTTAGCATCAGAAGACTGTGGTGGACTTTTACTATGTTAGTTAAGACACCCTATATATTGCATATACCAAACATCGCTTTTGTAGGAATTAATTCCTTTATTTTCATAAAAGAACCCTACTATGAAGAGATTAGTCATTTTAGATTTTTGGAGGATAGTGCAATGATACAGACAGAGACCGATTCCAGAGTCTCCTCTGGTTCTTTTACATGTACGGTGTAAAGCACCGACACGAGACCATTGGTTTAATGTTCCATGTTAAAGACTGTTAATTTTATTAGGGTCATACGGGGGATCGAACCTGCGATCCATGGATTACCAGTCCAGCGTGTTACCACTGGACTACAGATCCGTCTGTAAAAATAGTAATGGTAACACACTCATCGCCTAAACACATGATAAAACATACTGGTACCCATGTGATTTTTAGACACATCAACGGTTCCCGCTCCAGTATCATGTCCATCCTCTAGCTCATCATCTCCTTCACTCTCTGCATTGTCCCAGTCATATTGATCCTGCAGCCCCAGCTTATACAGGTAGCCATCTCTGTAAATACGGCATCAATATGTTAATGCAAGTAAAGCCTCCCCTTCTAGTGTATACAAATATATTTTAGCTCGATTGCGCAACAAGTTCTTACAACTTATATTAATCACTCTCGAGATCTCATTCCTGATGGAATCCATCATCACGAGGGAGAGAAGATGCAACGTGGAATTTCAATGCCTTGCCTAAGGGCACAATCGTAACGGCTCCAGTGGGGCTCAAACTCCGGACCTTTCGCACCTGAAGTGAACGCACATCCATTGCGCTATCACCTCCCCTTCTAATGACAGAAGTAGGTTTAACAAGTAAAACTGTCCCTTGTAACTATAGCAATAGCGTAAACAAGTAAAACTGCCACTTATAATGATTGCAATAGGATTAACAAGTAAGACTGCCCCTTGTAATTACAGCAATAGGTTTAACCCTTAAAATGCTGAATAAATTGGAAGGAATATCTATGTTGTTTGCTATTCAGCCAAGTGTTTTAGCTCCACTAAAGTCACTATACAAATAGCAATTTCTGCAAACAACATAGAGTCTGATCAGATGGCATGTTCTATGCACGTTCTGTGCCATCTGATCTGGCTCTATGCTGTTTGCAAACATGAATATACTCGTTTCCAGCACAGTAAGGGCTAACAATTGACACTGCCATTTGTAATGACAACAATAGGCAAACAAGCAAAAATGCCCCTTGTAATTACAGTAATAGGCTAACAACTGAAACTGCCCCTTGTAATGACAGCATATTAATTACCCTACCCCCATCAGGTCATGCACTAATTTCTAATACTGTACCCGATGAATGCCCTGGTGCAGTGACATCTGATGACATTATCTGTCTCCCCTTGTGTCATCTGCAACTCAAGTTCTGCTACATGATTCCATCTATAACACATCCTGCAACTTCTCAACCTGACAGTGACCTGTACTGCACAAATGTATATCTGAAATTGAATACAATGTGTAGTTCGGGGGGGTTTTACGTTTATTTATCGTCGCTACCAGTTGCCCATATGAGCGACGCCTCCTGAAGATATTAGTCATTTTAGATTTTGGAGGATAGTGCAGTGATACAGACAGAGACCCATTCCAGAGTCTCCTCTGGTTCTTTTACGTGCACGGCGTAAATCACCGACACGAGACCTCGGTTTAACGTCCCATCTGAAAGACTGTTAATTTTATTAGGGTCAGACGGGGGATCGAACCTGCGATCCCTGGATTACCAGTCCAGCGTGTTACCACTGGACTACAGATCCGCCTGTAATGTGTAGTTCAAGTACAGGTACCATGGCCATCAACAAAGAAAGACATTTCAACCCATTTACTAATATTCCATGTCTTCCAATTCAGTTCACCACCAATTAGTGCACACATGATGACAAAACACATGCTACAAATTGCCCCACTAATCACAAGTATGCATGCAAACACCCAGGACCACTCGGGGCTATAGAACTCAAGACAATACCTGTCATGTCTCACTAACCGCTCTCAATGCTAACAACTTTATATTGTAACATCCTCATGGAAAGGAATTTACAAAAGCTCTCAGCTTGATTTCCAATCCATTTCAAATATTGTATACTGTATATACATTGAATGAACTGAATAAAATATGTTTAAACTACAGAACGACACTGTATTGTGTTTACACTTGTGTGGCGTCCGTGGTCCAGTGGTAGAGCGTCGGATTTGGAATTGAACGGTCCCGGGTTTGATACTCGGAAAGGCCACGTTACGTATGTAGTGTCATTGAGCAACGCACCTCACACACATTGCTTAGTACTGGTTAATCGCTTAGGTCGGCTAAGCCTGCCCAGGAAAAATGTCTAGGTCCCCGAGAGGGGTTTGACATTAATGGAACATACATACATACATACATACACTTGAATTTTCTATCGAACATGTTACAAGAATTGAGCATTCCTATGAGCTAACTCAATGAATGGCAAAGATGCTACTGAAATTTGTTTGATGTCACCCCCATCCGGTCTCCCTATTCACAGACAAGAAGTGACAAGAATCGTCAAGAGCAGAAAAATGGTTAAACAAGCATACAACTTACAAGACGTCGACAAGAGATGGTTACTGAACAAATATGATATAATAAAGTCATCTAAAGTATTAAATATAACATGTGTTTGTCTTATATTGGCTTATTCCATCCAAAAAACTCAACACGATCAAACGCCGTCTTGACGGTCCGCCATACTGTAAAGGGACTTAACTCTGTCTGACCCAGCAGCCGACAAGAATAGGTGAATAGGGAGACCCCCCCCCCATCCGTATGATCCGTAAACACCTCATCAAACTCAAAAAGTGTTGTTTCAAACATAGATCAAAGTTCTTGGACAAACAACAAAATGGAATGCATGTTTGATCTTACAACACACGGTCAAATACTACACAATACGATTTAGTGGTGAATAACCTAAAAATAAAATTATATTTTGGGTTCGCGAAATCTCATGATAAAGATAATAATTGTGTTTATGCTTCAGCTATAACAAATCAACAAAACTGACAACATTTATGATTAAATTCAGTGGGATGTACGTGAATTTTGCAGAAATTATATCCTATGTCATAACGGTAAACGAAAAACAACAATTTTCTCGTTATATTTACAGATCTGGGTTTGTCAAACGATTGGTTTGTTGTATTACACCACAACGAAGATATAAATACTGCAAAGATAATACGAAACTGGAGAGCAGGGTAGAGCTCCCGCTAGCCTGGGTGTCAGTCTGTCGATTGTTCACGTTTTAACTTCTGACAAAATGACATGATCAGACACTCAATATGGCCCAATTAATAGTCTAGGTGTTAAAATATATTTATTTGACTGACCAGGCAAAATCACAGGCACCAGACACAAATTTTTATTTTATTTTTGGCCTATGGTCATATAGTAAGTAATATATATTATATATTACTTACTATATGACCATAGGCCAAAAATAAATAAAAAATTGTGTCTGGTGCCTGTGGGCAAAATATATCGACGCCTGTTCCCAGGCTAAGCTCCAGCTAATATGTACCATATTGTCAAAAAATGACCACATAATTATAATTGAAAATTACTGGGGATCCAATTATTGGCTACCACACAACATTATTGGGTAATTTGGTACTTTATGTATGTATGAGAGAAATGTATGTCTACACCGGTTAGTTGATATCACAACAAAAACAGTGGACGCACATATTCTTATATTTTAGCGAAAATGGTCATATATGTCAGATATTTAACAGAAATATGCATATGAGAACAATGATTTAACATAATATCACTCATTTACCTGCTTTTTTCGCATTTTAACTGCACCAGCTCGGCTCTACTGTCATAAAATGGCGTCCAAGATAGAATGTATGCTCGTTCGGACATTCGTTGTGTAGATATTCCCGCAAAAAAACGAATCCACGAGTCACGGAGGATCCACGACACAAAGCAAAGGACCCATATGTTCCATTAATGTCAAACCCTTGCGGGGAAATAAGCATGTTTCCTAAGCAGGCTTAGCCGACCTAATCTGTTGACCAGTATGAAGCAATGTGTGTGTGTGGTGGGGGTGCCTTGCTCAATGACACCACACACGTGCCTGACTAAGTATCAAACTCGAGACTCTTCGATTCCAATCCGACGCTCTAGATACCACTACAGGGATTCGGCACGTTTGGGGGTACTAGTATATATATTTAGGTACAGGGATTCTACTCTGTGGGATGTCAGATTTCGCATCGATCAGTAAAATGGCCCTATCTGAAACAATTTTGTACAAATCTGTCCAAATATAACGCCTATCCCGAGTCTTTATATTGTTCTCCAAATAAAACACAACTTTAAGCTGCATGCATGTATACTTTGCAAACAATTGCCACATACATTGGCCATAGCAGGTCACATTTCCATACTAGGACACGGGTTCTGTCAGCAACAACAAAAATCTTCGACGGGAGAATTTTAACTGTGAATAACATTATCAATAAAATTTGTTTCCACTAACGTGTAGGTTTATTCGGCAAAAATGTACGTCAAAAAGAGATTTCGTAGTATTTTCAATTTGTTTTGAAAATTTCAAAATCAATGTATGTATACATGTAGGTTCCATTTATGTCAAACGTTTGGGAGACCTATACATGCTTTCCTGGGCAGTCTTAGCAGACATATGCGGCTAACCAGTACTAAGCAATGTTGATAGTATTTTCAATGTGTTTTGAACATTTCTAAAGCGGCGCAATTCGCGTTGAAACGAGCGTTCTGATTGGATTATTAGAATGTAACAAGATGTTTTTTTTATATGAAGAATAATCATAATCCAATCAGAACGCTCGACCACGGACGACGCTTTGGAATCGATCAGAACTATATTTGGCTATAATTATGAATTTGATAAGATATTTGAATGCAAAGATACCATATAAGATGCCATTGAGGAAATTGTTCATGGATTAATGGACGAATGGTACTCAAGTGAGTTTCAAGCAAACACTTAAATATTTTATTCGCTATCAAACTTGCATCTCCAACACCTTCCCACATTGAAATAACAAATACAACATAACTCTCCAAACGTGTATGCACATGTCTGCTTTTTATGGCAATAATATGTTCCAACAAAGGTATGCCTTATACACCGCAGTTCTTAAACTATCCCACTTATATGATCTTGAGGGGTAGTATATATTATTTGTGAGTTGAGAACACGAATCTGAAACATTTATATTATTGTTGGTAAACCATTGTTACGATTTTTATCTGGAACAGTCCAGCAGAAATAGACGATTAAGGCAAACCAAAGCAAACTTGGTTGTGTGTGTATGTGGGGGCGGGGGGTGTACATTTGGATGTTGGTTTGCATGTGATTGCATAAGAAACAGGCTAATACGAATAATTATGTGAAGCTGAGAAGTATATAAACCCTGAGAGACAACAGACGTGTTGTATGTGTTATGTGTATTAGAGATGCTAAGTTTCATTGCAAATATAATAGTGATTGCTGTTAGCTCACATGATATGAGCACCATTCGTCAAACAATGAGTAGTCGGTGATTAGCATCAGAGTAGTGAAACCTAGCTAAATGTGAAGTGTGCTAAACTACTATTGTGGTGGATGCTCGTTCGCTTCAGGTGCGAACGGTCTTGAGTTCGAGCCCCGCTGGAACCGATACGATTATGCCCTTAGGCAAGGCATTTAAATTCTACGTTGCCAATTCTCTCTCCCTCGAGGCCTCATTTCTGATGGAATCCCCATCAGAAATGAGGCCTCGAGAGTGATTAATATAAGTTGTAACAACCTGTTTCGCAATCGAGCTAACATAAATTTGTATAAACTAAAACACTTTAGATATCTGCTTCAAAGCGGACTGCTTCAATATTCTGTTTATAGATTGAAATAAAAAAGTATATGTATAGAGTTATTTCACAATAGAGTGTAATGAATGATAATTTACTCGAGCAAAATAATCAGGCTTCTCCTAAGGGGCATTGGCCTGGAGCTGTGTAACGATGTCCGGGGGTGCACCCCTCAACATATATTTTGTTATTAGATGCATTGAAGCGGGATATTTCGCTCAAATAAATTTGTATAAACTACTAGTGCGGAATCCTTATAATGAGGCTGCGAGACATGTACTCTACTTTGTAGTATTTAGTAATCCTTAACCCCAATACTCTTTGTCAGGAAAACGCATACAACAGCGTTTTTGATTGGTCGTTTCAGTTCATTGACCTTTGACATGACATATGTACATAATTAGAAAAGTTGGATGAGTGTGACAGCAAGTGATAAACTAGGATTAGGCACGAGATGGACACTTATAGACCAGGTAACTTGCGTAATCTGCAAAAGCAGTTCATGTTGAAGCTATGTGATAAATTACTGTATATAATCATACAGAATGTTTTGTGAAATACCTCAAATTGTTACACACTGTCTAAGTCAGTATAATGTCAATTACCAGTATGCTCAGTCAATGATTGTTAGTACAGTCATGATGCCCAGATTATTGCCAATTGTCCCAAGATTATTGCCAATTGTATATTTCGTTACTGCCTCTATCGCTAAATACACGGAATACGACCCACGTCAGGTGTGCAGCCAAATCGTGTGTTATTGTATGAATGACATATAGCTTGGCACTACGTGGAAGTCGTGATAGCGCAGTGGATGTACGTTCACTTCAGGTGCGAAAGGTCCGGAGTTTGAGCCCCGCTGGAGCCATTACGATTGTGCCCTTAGGCAAGGCATTTAAATTCCACGTTGCCTCTTCTCTCTCCCTTGTGGCGATGGATTCCATCAGGAATGAGGTCTCGAGAGTGATTAATATAAGTTGTAAGAACTTGTTTTGCAATCAAGCTAAAATTAATTTTTTTTAAGATAAAACTAAACTAGCTTTGCACTTCCAATTGCTGTCTTAATCAGTTGTTAATAATGAATCAATTGCTGTAGGTTGTGAGTGTGTAGTGTATTTCGGCAGGCATGGGTAGAACGGTTGTTGGGTGTTTCGTCAAACTACAAATTCGTCAAACTTACTATTGTGTATAAAACAGGTAGTCGTTTCGTCAACCTTATTTATATACCGGTAGTAGTTTATTGTTATGGTCGCGGAGGTGTTACATACATATTAGACGAAACACAAACAAGGCAATTATGCATATTGTTGAAAAATCAATGATATTAGATGTCATCTAGGTTGCTGACTAGATTGGTGTTTTGGGATACAATGATTTAAAGTAATATTGTTGACTATTCTGTAATACGTTTTCACAAAGCAGTGGAGAAAAAACGTATTTCAGAATAAAGTCCAAGATTATTTTAGATCATTGTATCACAAAACACATAATAATTTGTTAGAAAATAGATTTTAGATAATTAAATTTCCAAAATTAATATTAATTTCAATTGTAAAATAAGTTAAATGATATGTTGTTGAATCCTCGTTGTACATGCTCACTACAGGTCTCTGACGTTTGCCCGTACATGTATCTCTCAGAAAGACAATATGGCAGGACATTAATGATAAATGGAACAAGATTGTCTACTATTGTCTACTTTTATTTTGGTGCATTTAAATATATATACAAGCATACACAAATGGTGACATTAATAAAACACAATGACATTTAAAATATACATGTATAACATGTATTCGTACAAGACTGACTGTTGAGATTTTTTACAATTATACATTTAATTTATTGCATCTAATCTGACGAAACGAAATAAAGATTAGATTCATTAATGTATAATATAATAACAATCAAAAATATTTAAAATATACATGTATAACATTTCTGTTCTTATTAACGTCTAGAAGTCATCGTCATGAACTGCATCTGTGGTGGTTGTAGGTCCAAGTCCTGCGATGTGACTCACGGTACGCAATAATTGGGTCGTCGTCAGCTCGTCAATTTCGTACTTATCCCACGCCTCGAAGAGTCGTCCGTGTAGTGAGGCATATTTCTTCCGATGTATTCTTGTCAGTAGGTGCTCGCTGACGAGGCGGATCAGCAAGTCGACGGTCTCTGCCTCGCCACGGAGTAGGGGTATCAAGACGTATATGTGTAGCCGTCGCTACTGATTAATTTGCGGTCATCACGCTTGCTGCCTCCCTCTACAACCTCGTAAGTAACGGGGGCATCAATGGGTATTTCCCTGTCTAATGGCCTGTCAACTAAGGTCTCATCCAACGGTAAATGTGGCCTGTTGAAATCTCGATCGGGCAGATCAAATGTTATGTCTTCAATGACGGAAGGCGTCTCGAATTCGTCGTGGGTGGATATGTTATCGTCAGCGGGTCTTATGATGAATGTCGTCGATAGATCCCTGATTGGAGAGGCTGTTACATCTAGTACTGGTGGTGTCATGTCCACGGATGTCGTCGATAGATCCCTGATTGGAGAGGCTGTTACATCCAGTACTGGTGGCGTCGTGTCCATATTTACAGTAGAGTTGATGTGAGGGTCAACTACTTGTAAATTCATTTCAATGTCACTACAGTTAGCGCATTTCCATGCCAGTTCTAATTCACCCTTACACATCCTACGATACTGATCGGCGGAGATGCCTGTGTTGCACTTCCGATGCTGCCAGCGTTCACATGTATCACAACAGACCGCATGCATCCGACGGGTAACTATGAGAGTACAACGTATACAGTAATATTTGGTAGCCATGATTAATAGTGAAGAGAACAGACCAAAATCGCCTTTTAAACTAGTCGAATTAACTTGACGTTCATCACTTTGACAACAAACTGCTTCAAACACCTGACAAGAATGTACAAACATAATACACACCCACGCCAGCATCTAATTAACGTTATCAATTCAACGCCAAACACATGCCTGCCACGTGCAATTAATTGGATCGTAATTTCCTTTTGATTATAATTGCAGTTATAACGATAGAGCGCATTTATTGTAAAACAAACAAATTGAGTGAATTAAATTAAAGTGGCTGCGTTTTCAAATCATCATCATGAATACACAACCCTACTTGATGTTACTCAAATCAATAGTATTCTATAGTATTGAGCTATAACCATTAAAAGGTGTGATATACTATATTATCAGTCTGACGAAACATCCAGTCCAGGTAGTACATAACACCATTTTGACGAAACCGTAGGTTGACGAAAACTCCGTAAACCGGTAGAACATGGGCCTGGCTAGCTAGGCCCACTCTGGAACATTAGCGTACATTATCCTAGCACAGTTAATAAAGCCGTCACACTAGTGTTAAGGAGGTCGCGGTCATCGATATATTCCCCTTAACCGTGAGTTTTACCTACATGTACATTCTCAATACCGTGAGATTTACCTAAAGGTACATTCTCCGTACCGGTTTGTTTTAACTGTACAATCTCCGTACTGTGAGTTTTACCTGAACATTCTGCGTACTGTGAGTTTTAACTGTACATTCTCCGTACCATGAGTTTTACCTGTACATTCTCCGTACCACGAGTTTTACCTGTACATTCTCCATACCATTAGTTTTACCTGTACATTCTCTGTACCGTGAGTTTTACCTGTACATTCTCCGTACCATGAGTTTTACCTGTACATTCTCCATACCATGAGTTTTACCTGTACATTCTCTGTACCATGAGTTTTACCTGTACATTCTCTGTACCGTGAGTTTTACCTGTACATTCTCCGTACCATGAGTTTTACCTGTACATTCTCTGTACCATGAGTTTTACCTGTATATTCTCTGTACCGTGAGTTTTACCTGTACATTCTCCGTACCATGAGTTTTACCTGTACATTCTCCGTACCGTGAGTTTTATCTGTACATTCTCCATACCATGAGTTTTACCTACAGGTACATTCTCTGTTCCGTGAGTTTTACCTATACATTCTCCGTACCGTGAGTTTTATCTGTACATTCTCTGTACTGTGAGTTTTACCTATACATTCTCCGTACCATGAGTTTTACCTATACATTCTCTGTACCATGAGTTTTATCTGTACATTCTCTGTACCGTGAGTTTTACCTATACATTCTCCGTACCATGAGTTTTACCTATACATTCTCTGTACCATGAGTTTTATCTGTACATTCTCTGTACCGTGAGTTTTACCTATACATTCTCCGTACCATGAGTTGTACCTGTACATTCTCTGTACCGTGAGTTTTACCTATACATTCTCCGTACCATGAGTTTTACCTACATGTTTATCTGCTCGTACCGTGAGTTTTACCTATACATTCTCCGTACCATGAGTTGTACCTGTACATTCTCCATACCACGAGTTTTACCTACATGTACATTCTCCGTACGTGAGTTTTACCTGTACATTCTCCGTACCATGAGTTTTACCTACAGGTACATTCTCCGTACGTGAGTTTTACCTGTACATTCTCCGTACCATGAGTTTTACCTGTTCATTCTCCGTACCATGAGTTTTACCTGTACATTCCCCATACTGTGAGATTTACCTGTACATTCTCCGTACCATGAGTTTTACCTGTTCATTCTCCGTACCACGAGTTTTACCTGTTCTTTCTCCGTACCACGCGTTTTCACTGTACATTCTCCGTACCATGAGTTTTACCTGTTCATTCTCCGTACCATGAGTTTTACCTGTTCATTCTCCGTACCACGCGTTTTCACTGTACATTCTCCGTACCACAAGTTTTACCTGTACATTCTCCGTACCACGCGTTTTCACTGTACATTCTCCGTACCATGAGTTTTACCTGTTCATTCTCCGTACCACGAGTTTTACCTGTTCATTCTCCGTACCATGAGTTTTACCTGTTCATTTTCCGTACCATGAGTTTTACCTGTACATTCTCCGTACAACGCGTTTTCACTGTACATTCTCCGTACCATGAGTTTTACCTGTTCATTCTCCGTACCATGAGTTTTACCTGTACATTCTCCGTACCACGCGTTTTCACTGTACATTCTCCGTACCACGCGTTTTCACTGTACATTCTCCGTACCATGAGTTTTACCTGTTCATTCTCCGTACCACAAGTTTTACCTGTTCATTCTCCGTACCACGAGTTTTACCTGTTCATTCTCCGTACCACGCGTTTTCACTGTACATTCTCCGTACCGTGAGTTTTACCTGTACATTCTCCGTACCGTGTGTTTTACCTGTACATTCTCCGTACCGTTATGCATAAGAACATGGACACAATTTTGATGAGAATCAGCAATTATTTTATGACATGGCAAATGTGGCTGCATGGGTTTCATCACGTTATCCTCAGACATTGATCCAATCTGGTTGTAGTGTATGAAGCTTGTCGATCCAATAGTGTTCTTGTTCACTCTGTCTATGTGAATGTCCTGTCTGAGGATCTAGATTTTTTGGTATTGTGGTTCGTAAAATTAATGGGGTTAATGTTTTTGGTTACTGGTGTTTGTTTAGACACATACCGTATATTTGTGGACATAAGTCGACCCTTTTTCTCATCTAGAAATGTGATGAAAGTACCAGGTCGACTTATGGCCAAGAAACAAGCAAATGAAATTTTGAAATCAAAAGTTGAATTATTATTTTTTATTGTGTGTTTTACGTTTATTTATCGTCGCCACCGGTTGCCCATATGAGCGACGCCTCCTGAAGATATTAGTTATTTTAGATTTTGGAGGATAGTGCAATGATACAGACAGAGACCCATTCCAGTCTCCTCTGGTTCTTTTACGTGCACAGTGTAAAGCACCGACATGAGATCTCGGTTTAACGCCCCACCTGATAGACTGTTAATTTTATTAGGATCGATGATTGACATATGGTCGAGATCGACTTATGGTCGAGATTGACTTATGGTCGAGATCGACTTATGGTCGAGATCGACTTATGGCCAGGAATATATAGTATCTCTTGGATCTTCTCAGATTTTGTAATGTGCATTTCGTGTCGTCTATCAATATATTGTTCATTGCGTCGTGTATATTATTATTATTATAGCGTTATTATTTGAGCGCCCTTGTCATATAAACATTACACGTTTATTACGCTTTACATAAACATGTAATACACACATATAACAATAAAAATCAAAAGATTACAAAATGTGGAATGCAGGGTTAAAAGCATGTGATAAAAGTACGAAAAAAATTATATAATTTCGATTTATACTGCGCTTTCAAAGTAAAGTAATAATACCGTTGGAATATTACACTACTGTATAGGTAAGACAATATACGATAGCTTACATGTACTGTGATTTATTGCTTAATAGGTTACACCTGACTTACCTATAATGCAGTAGTGTATCGAATGTTTGTTTACAACTGTTATTACTTTACTTTGAAAGCACAGTACATATATATATGTTAGTAAGTACCGGACCATTGCATTGCTTGTTGTATAGTGCATTCTGACTGGCCAGTCTCTTACATAATGGGTGATTGTACAGCCTCGGTTAACCGGGTTTCTACTGAAAAAGTTTGCATATATTATTTTGTGGTATTTAGCCTTGTTTTCTAAATTTGTATGATAAAATGTGTTGCCACTGAAGAGATGAAGGCTGTTGTTTCTGATGTAGATGTCTTCTTAATTATAATGTAATACTATTGGGATATCATGGTGTCTGCCGTTTAGCTGGTCATAGTCGAACAGTCTATATACAGGGGAGGTAATCGTGTGATACTGCAGTTTAGCTGGTCATAGTCGAACAGTCTATATACAGGGGAGGTAATCGTGTGATACTGCAGTTTAGCTGGTCATAGTCGAACAGTCTATATACAGGGGAGGTAATCGTGTGATACTGCAGTTTAGCTGGTCATAGTCGAACAGTCTATATACAGGGGAGGTAATCGTGTGATACTGCAGTTTAGCTGGTCATAGTCGAACAGTCTATATACAGGGGAGGTAATCGTGTGATACTGCAGTTTAGCTGGTCATAGTCGAACAGTCTATATACAGGGGAGGTAATCGTGTGATACTGCAGTTTAGCTGGTCATAGTCGAACAGTCTATATACAGGGGAGGTAATCGTGTGATACTGCAGTTTAGCTGGTCATAGTCGAACAGTCTATATACAGGGGAGGTAATCGTGTGATACTGCAGTTTAGCTGGTCATAGTCGAACAGTCTATATACAGGGGAGGTAATCGTGTGATACTGCAGTTTAGCTGGTCATAGTCGAACAGTGTATACAGGGGAGGTAATCATGTGATACTGCAGTTTAGCTGGTCATAGTCGAACAGTGTATACAGGGGAGGTAATCGTGTGATACTGCAGTTTAGCTGGTCATAGTCGTACAGTATATACAGGGGAGGTAATCGTGTGATACTGCAGTTTAGCTGGTCATAGTTGAACAGTCTATACAGGGGAGGTAATCATGTGATACTGCAGTTTAGCTGGTCATAGGCAAACAGTCTATACAGGGGAGGTAATCGTGTGATATTGCAGTTTAGCTGGTCATAGTCGAACAGTCTATACAGGGGAGGTAATTGTGTGATAAATGTGTGAAGACTGTACCAATATTTTACATATTGGATCCGTTTGAGGCTTATATCTTATTTAAAACACACACTCATACAACGAGATCCTACTAATTAAAATTGTTAATTTCATACATTGATACGTAGTATTTAATATAATACTCTGGCCTTTGACGTCAGTCCAATATTATTAATAATGGACTGCAAGTACAAAGGTATGACGTCACAACAGTGTTTTATAGGGTGATATACAATGGTAAATCTTTACGAAATCTCTTTCTGACCATTCATCACACATTATTATGTATGATACACACACTGTTGTGCTGTTTCCTGCATTATTTTCTAGATTGTTTATAACAATTCCATTTTCAGGGTTTATACAAATTTATTTTGGCTCGATTGAGAAACAAGTTCGTACAACTTATATTAATCACTCTCGAGACCTCATTCCTGATGGAATCCATTGCCACGAGGGAGAGAGATGAGGCAACATGGAATTTAAATGCCTTGCCTAAGGCACAATAGTAACGGCTCTAGTGGGGCTCGAACTCCAGACCTTTCTCACCTGAAACAAACGCGCATCCACTGTGCTATCACGACCTCCACAATGGAGGGTAGTACATCAGTATCAACTAGGAGTAGGAGTATGTTTTTCATCATTTCAGTCTAGAGTATAAAGGGAAGGGTTTTCTCCACATCTCTCTCACAGACTGACCTGTAGTCCAGCTGTTAACACGCTGGACTGGTAATCCAGGGATCGTAGGTTCGATTCCCCGTCTGACCGTAATAAAATTAACAGTTTTTCTAATGGCACTTTAAACCAAGGTCTCGTGTCGGTGCTTTACACCGTGCACGTAATGGAACCAGAGGAGACTCTGGAATGGGTCTCTGTCTGTATCATTGCACTATCATCCAAAAATCTAAAATGACTAATCTCTTCAGGAGGCGTCGCTTATACATGTATGGGCAAACGATAAATAAACGTAAAACACACACACAGGTAGCCCCTTCCCCCCTCTACAGAAAAGTTGTCACATCTCCTAAGGTCAAACTACATGTATGCCACTGTTTATGTCAACAAATGTCATAATTGCTGTGGCAAATATTATACACAGTATGGAAATTTACATTCTGTAGAAATTCCCTTTTCCCCCTCTCAACTTTATGTCTAGTTTATACATATTTATTTTAACAAGTTCTTACAACTTATATTAATCACTCTCGAGATCTCATTCCTGATGGAATCCATCGCCACGAGGGAGAGAGAAGAGGGAACGTGGAATTTAAATGCCTTGCCTAAGGGCACAATCGTAACGGCTCCAGCGGGGCTCGAACTCCGGACCTTTCACACCTGAAGCGAACTTTATGTCTCCTTAACCCATTCAACACCAAGTAACTCACATGGACTGGTCCATGATATTCATAAACCAATAAATGAATCAGAAAATCATATGTGGACAAGTTCATTTATCAAAATTGGTAATTATGTCTAAAAATAGTCATATCACTGGCAAAAAGTGCAGATCCTGATGAGACGGCTCGTCACGAGCCGGCTCATCTGGATCTACACTTTTTGTAAACCTATTTAGAGGTCTGTGGTGTTGAAAGGGTTAACCCATTTAACACCAAGTAACTCACATGGACTGGTCCATGATATTCATAAACCAATAAATGAATCAGAAAATCACATTTGGACAAGTTCATTTATCAAAATGGGTAATTATGTCTAAAAATAGTCATATCACTGGCAAAAAGTGCAGATCCTGATGAGACGGCTCGTCATGAGCCGGCTCGTCACGAGCCAGCTCATCTGGATCTACACTTTTTGTAAGCCTATTTAGAGGTATGTGGTGTTGAAAGGGTTAATTAATGTATCTAATGTAAATATAGCTGTGTAACATTGTTATTTTTAGCTTTGATTCCTTTCCACACCCACTTGTTTATTTCTTCTGGCTGCCTGATATGCTAATTCCTGTAATAGTCGATTGCAGCAGGCTAATATTGGCTGTAATAGGAGAGTATGGATATTGTGTTCCTGAATTCCTCTACCTCCAGCACAGTGTCATAAACTGTTGATCAGTTGTGAAATTATTGGTCCATGTTGACCAGTACATGTACCTTGGAAAATCTCTATTGATTTCCCACATCCAGTTTTACAGTCAAGAGACATTTATAATGCACTCTGATGGAGACAATATATAGTGTACTTGGATGAATGACATATAATGCACTCTGACGGAGACATATATAAATTATAATGTATACAGGGTTCCCTCTGTCTGAATGTTTGTCTGCGCCACTTCTGTCGCCAATTGAAAAACACTGGAGCCAATTTAAAAAACTTGGAGCTAACTAAGAGCCATATAGTTCGCAAATAAATATTTGAGGACTTCAATTTGATAAAACATGTGCCCCCCCCAAATAAATACGCCAAATATTTTCGCCAATTCACAAAATTGAGCGCCAATATTTGTTTTTTTGTCGCAATTGGCGCCATTGGCGACTGACAGCGGGAACCCTGCATATATAATGTACTGATGGATGACATATATAATGTACTCTGATGGAGGACATATATAATGTACTCTGATGGATGACATTATTGACATATATAATGTACTGATGGATGACATATATAATGTACTCTGATGGAGGACATATATAATGTACTCTGATGGATGACATATATAATATACTGATGGATGACATATATAATGTCTGATGGAGGCATATATAATGTACTGATGGATGACATATATAATGTACTGATGGATGACATATATAATGTACTCTGATGGAGGACATATATAATGTACTCTGATGGATGACATATATAATGTACTCTGATGGATGACATATATAATGTACTCTGATGGAGACATATATAATGTACTGATGGATGACATATATAATGTACTGATGGAGGCATATATAATGTACTGATGGATGACATATATAATGTACTGATGGATGACATATATAATGTACTCTGATGGATGACATATATAATGTACTGATGGATGACATATATAATGTACTGATGGATGACATATATAATGTACTGATGGATGACATATATAATGTACTCTGATGGATGACATATATAATGTACTGATGGATGACATATATAATGTACTGATGGATGACATATATAATGTACTGATGGATGACATATTAATGTACTCTGATGGATGACATATATAATGTACTGATGGATGACATATATAATGTACTGATGGATGACATATATAATGTACTCTGATGGAGACATATATAATGTACTCTGATGGATGACATATATAATGTACTCTGATGGAGACATATATAATGTACTCTGATGGATGACATATATAATGTACTGATGGATGACATATATAATGTACTCTGATGGATGACATATATAATGTACTCTGATGGAGACATATATAATGTACTGATGGATGACATATATAATGTACTGATGGAGGACATATATAATGTACTCTGATGGATGACATATATAATGTACTCTGATGGAGACATATGACATATAAATGTACTCTGATGGATGACATATATAATGTACTCTGATGGAGACATATATAATGTACTGATGGATGACATGTATAATGTACTCGGATGACATATATAATGTACTGATGGATGACATATATAATGTACTCTGATGGATGACATATATAATGTACTGATGGATGACATATATAATGTACTGATGGATGACATATATAATGTACTCTGATGGAGACATATATAATGTACTGATGGATGACATATATAATGTACTCTGATGGATGACATATATAATGTACTGATGGATGACATATATAATGTACTCTGATGGAGACATATATAATGTACTGATGGATGACATATATAATGTACTCTGATGGATGACATATATAATGTACTGATGGATGACATATATAATGTACTGATGGATGACATATATAATGTACTGATGGAGACATATATAATGTACTGATGGATGACATATATAATGTACTCTGATGGATGACATATATAATGTACTGATGGATGACATATATAATGTACTGATGGATGACATATATAATGTACTGATGGATGACATATATAATGTACTCTGATGGAGACATATATAATGTACTCTGATGGAGACATATATAATGTACTGATGGATGACATATATAATGTACTGATGGATGACATATATAATGTACTGATGGATGACATATATAATGTACTGATGGATGACATATATAATGTACTGATGGATGACATATATAATGTACTGATGGAGACATATATAATGTACTCTGATGGATGACATATATAATGTACTCTGATGGATGACATATATAATGTACTCTGATGGATGACATATATAATGTACTCTGATGGATGACATATATAATGTACTCTGATGGAGACATATATAATGTACTGATGGAGACATATATAATGTACTCTGATGGAGACATATATAATGTACTGATGGAGGACATATATAATGTACTGATGGATGACATATATAATGTACTGATGGATGACATATATAATGTACTGATGGATGACATATATAATGTACTGATGGAGGACATATATAATGTACTGATGGATGACATATATAATGTACTGATGGATGACATATATAATGTACTGATGGATGACATATATAATGTACTGATGGATGACATATATAATGTACTGATGGATGACATATATAATGTACTCTGATGGAGACATATATAATGTACTCTGATGGAGACATATATAATGTACTCTGATGGAGACATATATAATGTACTCTGATGGAGACATATATAATGTACTCTGATGGATGACATATATAATGTACTCTGATGGAGACATATATAATGTACTCTGATGGAGACATATATAATGTACTCTGATGGAGACATATATAATGTACTCTGATGGAGACATATATAATGTACTCTGATGGAGACATATATAATGTACTCTGATGGATGACATATATAATGTACTCTGATGGAGACATATATAATGTACTCTGATGGAGACATATATAATGTACTCTGATGGAGACATATATAATGTACTCTGATGGAGACATATATAATGTACTGATGGATGACATATATAATGTACTCTGATGGATGACATATATAATGTACTGATGGATGACATATATAATGTACTGATGGAGGACATATATAATGTACTGATGGATGACATATATAATGTACTCTGATGGAGACATATATAATGTACTGATGGATGACATATATAATGTACTCTGATGGATGACATATATAATGTACTGATGGATGACATATATAATGTACTCTGATGGATGACATATATAATGTACTCTGATGGAGACATATATAATGTACTGATGGATGACATATATAATGTACTGATGGAGACATATATAATGTACTCTGATGGAGACATATATAATGTACTCTGATGGATGACATATATAATGTACTCTGATGGATGACATATATAATGTACTGATGGATGACATATATAATGTACTGATGGATGACATATATAATGTACTGATGGATGACATATATAATGTACTGATGGATGACATATTTAATGTACTCTGATGGATGACATATATAATGTACTGATGGATGACATATATAATGTACTGATGGATGACATATATAATGTACTCTGATGGAGACATATATAATGTACTCTGATGGATGACATATATAATGTACTCTGATGGAGACATATATAATGTACTCTGATGGATGACATATATAATGTACTCTGATGGATGACATATATAATGTACTCTGATGGAACATATATAATGTACTGATGGATGACATATATAATGTACTCTGATGGATGACATATATAATGTACTCTGATGGAGACATATATAATGTACTCTGATGGATGACATATATAATGTACTCTGATGGATGACATATATAATGTACTGATGGATGACATATATAATGTACTCTGATGGATGACATATATAATGTACTGATGGATGACATATATAATGTACTCTGATGGATGACATATATAATGTACTCTGATGGAGACATATATAATGTACTCTGATGGATGACATATATAATGTACTCTGATGGAGACATATATAATGTACTCTGATGGAGACATATATAATGTACTCTGATGGAGACATATATAATGTACTCTGATGGAGACATATATAATGTACTCTGATGGAGACATATATAATGTACTCTGATGGATGACATATATAATGTACTCTGATGGAGACATATATAATGTACTGATGGATGACATATATAATGTACTGATGGGACATATATAATGTACTCTGATGGAGACATATATAATGTACTGATGGATGACATATATAATGTACTCTGATGGATGACATATATAATGTACTGATGGATGACATATATAATGTACTGATGGAGACATATATAATGTACTGATGGATGACATATATAATGTACTCTGATGGAGACATATATAATGTACTGATGGATGACATATATAATGTACTCTGATGGATGACATATATAATGTACTGATGGATGACATATATAATGTACTCTGATGGATGACATATATAATGTACTCTGATGGAGACATATATAATGTACTGATGGATGACATATATAATGTACTGATGGAGACATATATAATGTACTCTGATGGAGACATATATAATGTACTTGATGGATGACATATATAATGTACTCTGATGGATGACATATATAATGTACTGATGGATGACATATATAATGTACTGATGGATGACATATATAATGTACTGATGGATGACATATATAATGTACTGATGGATGACATATATAATGTACTCTGATGGATGACATATATAATGTACTGATGGATGACATATATAATGTACTGATGGATGACATATATAATGTACTCTGATGGATGACATATATAATGTACTCTGATGGATGACATATATAATGTACTTGATGGAGACATATATAATGTACTGATGGATGACATATATAATGTACTCTGATGGATGACATATATAATGTACTCTGATGGATGACATATATAATGTACTGATGGATGACATATATAATGTACTCTGATGGATGACATATATAATGTACTGATGGATGACATATATAATGTACTGATGGATGACATATATAATGTACTGATGGATGACATATATAATGTACTGATGGATGACATATATAATGTACTCTGATGGATGACATATATAATGTACTGATGGATGACATATATAATGTACTGATGGATGACATATATAATGTACTCTGATGGAGACATATATAATGTACTCTGATGGATGACATATATAATGTACTCTGATGGAGACATATATAATGTACTCTGATGGAGACATATATAATGTACTCTGATGGATGACATATATAATGTACTGATGGATGACATATATAATGTACTGATGGATGACATATATAATGTACTGATGGATGACATATATAATGTACTCTGATGGATGACATATATAATGTACTGATGGATGACATATATAATGTACTCTGATGGAGACATATATAATGTACTGATGGATGACATATATAATGTACTCTGATGGATGACATATATAATGTACTCTGATGGATGACATATATAATGTACTGATGGATGACATATATAATGTACTGATGGATGACATATATAATGTACTCTGATGGATGACATATACTGAGTCAAAAAAGAAACGATACCAAACTAAAAATGACGTAAAACGGATAAAACCATAGAAAGGTTTAATATATTATTACGTATCAGTACCGGGTATCTTATTGCAACGTCAGCCAACCATAAACACAGGTAAATAAACACCCGATAATCCTGGAACGCCGAATTTCCGATTTGCACGTGCTCCTCAACAAAGACAACTTCCTGCACATGTACAAATCGGAAAACCGGTTTATTGTACTGGTATTGCATTATCATCGAGGAAAAACACCTTACATACTCATTGTTACCTCTAACAAAATGCCTAGGCTAAATGGCAATCAGAGAATGCGTGCCATTGGCATGATTGACGGCGGTTTACGTCAGCGTGACGTCGCAAATCGACTCGGGGTTACGCGGATCACGATAACACGTCTACTTCGACGTTATCGAACACATGGATCGGTGGACGACCGTCCAAGATCTGGTCGACCACGTGTGACGACGCGTGAACAGGACCGTCACATTCGGACGTCACATTTACGTGACCGGTTCCTACCTGCTACGCACACAGCTGCCGTTACTCCTGGGATGACCAACAATCGCATCAGTGCACAAACAGTCAGGAACCGGCTCGGTGAACGTGGCATTCGTGCCTATCGGCCATACGTTGGACCCATCCTGACACGACGTCACCGTGACGTACGGCGGGAATGGACGACGGAACGTGCTCGCTGGACTCGGTTACAGTGGAATTCGGTGATGTTTAGCGATGAATCACGGTTCTGTTTGCGTCGAGCGGATGGCAGAGAGCGGGTATATCGCAGACGCGGTGAACGTTACGCCGACGCATGTGTACGTCAGGTCGATATGTTCGGGGGCGGAAGCGTTATGGCGTGGGGCGGTATCACCTTCGGCAGTCGCACTGAACTGTTAGTGGTGGACGGGAACCTATACGCCCAGCGGTACTGTGATGAGATCCTTGCGCCAGTTGTTGTGCCGTTCTTTAACGCCAACAGAAACATCACACTGTTCCAACAGGACAACGCCAGGTGTCATACTGCTCGGATTTCCACCACATTATTGGAGCAGAACAATATTGAAACCCTGCCGTGGCCTGCTTTGTCACCAGACTTGTCACCCATAGAACATTTGTGGGATACGTTAGTCCGCCGCGTCAGACGGTAACGTTAAACCAACTGAGGGATGTTTTGCGTCAGAAGTGGAAAATATTGACCAGCAAGAGATTCAGACACTCTTCCATTCGATGCGACGGCGTTGCATTGCAGTGAGAGACGCAAATGGTGCCCATACTCGGTATTGACATCTGTGTGAAAACTCCATTAGACCCCTGTCCGACGAATTACGTCATCACGCAGCAGACAGTTTCGGAGGCTCATTATGCTTTGTGTGCTCCTCTTTCAAACATGTTGGACTATCATCTTATGAATTTTCAAAGAAGTTTCTTAATAAATGTTGAAATTATAGACACATAAACAACAGGTATCGTTTCTTTTTTGACTCAGTATATATAATGTACTGATGGATGACATATATAATGTACTGATGGATGACATATATAATGTACTGATGGATGACATATATAATGTACTGATGGATGACATATATAATGTACTGATGGATGACATATATAATGTACTGATAGATGACATATATAATGTACTGATGGATGACATATATAATGTACTCTGATGGAGACATATATAATGTACTGATGGATGACATATATAATGTACTGATGGATGACATATATAATGTACTCTGATGGAGACATATATAATGTACTCTGATGGATGACATATATAATGTACTGATGGATGACATATATAATGTAATCTGATGGATGACATATATAATGTACTCTGATGGAGACATATACAATGTACTCTGATGGAGACATATATAATGTACTCTGATGGAGACATATATAATGTACTCTGATGGAGACATATATAATGTACTCTGATGGATGACATATATAATGTACTGATGGATGACATATATAATGTACTCTGATGGATGACATATATAATGTACTGATGGATGACATATATAATGTACTGATGGATGACATATATAATGTACTCTGATGGATGACATATATAATGTACTGATGGATGACATATATAATGTACTGATGGATGACATATATAATGTACTCTGATGGAGACATATATAATGTACTCTGATGGAGACATATATAATGTACTCTGATGGAGACATATATAATGTACTCTGATGGATGACATATATAATGTACTCTGATGGAGACATATATAATGTACTGATGGATGACATATATAATGTACTCTGATGGATGACATATATAATGTACTGATGGATGACATATATAATGTACTGATGGATGACATATATAATGTACTGATGGATGACATATATAATGTACTCTGATGGATGACATATATAATGTACTCTGATGGAGACATATATAATGTACTCTGATGGATGACATATATAATGTACTGATGGATGACGTATATAATGTACTGATGGAGACATATATAATGTACTGATGGATAACATATATAATGTACTGATGGATGACATATATAATGTACTGATGGAGACATATATAATGTACTGATGGATGACATATATAATGTACTGATGGATGACATATATAATGTACTGATGGAGACATATATAATGTACTGATGGATGACATATATAATGTACTGATGGAGACATATATAATGTACTGATGGATGACATATATAATGTACTGATGGATGACATATATAATGTACTGATGGATGACATATATAATGTACTGATGGATGACATATATAATGTACTCTGATGGAGACATATATAATGTACTCTGATGGATGACATATATAATGTACTGATGGATGACATATATAATGTACTGATGGATGACATATATAATGTAATCTGATGGAGACATATATAATGTACTGATGGATGACATATATAATGTAATCTGATGGAGACATATATAATGTAATCTGATGGAGACATATATAATGTACTGATGGATGACATATATAATGTACTGATGGAGACATATATAATGTACTGATGGATGACATATATAATGTACTGATGGATGACATATATAATGTACTGATGGAGACATATATAATGTACTGATGGATGACATATATAATGTACTGATGGATGACATATATAATGTACTGATGGATGACATATATAATGTACTCTGATGGAGACATATATAATGTACTCTGATGGATGACATATATAATGTACTGATGGATGACATATATAATGTACTGATGGATGACATATATAATGTAATCTGATGGAGACATATATAATGTACTGATGGATGACATATATAATGTAATCTGATGGAGACATATATAATGTAATCTGATGGAGACATATATAATGTACTGATGGATGACATATATAATGTACTCTGATGGATGACATATATAATGTACTGATGGATGACATATATAATGTACTCTGATGGAGACATATATAATGTACTGATGGATGACATATATAATGTACTGATGGATGACATATATAATGTACTCTGATGGATGACATATATAATGTACTGATGGATGACATATATAATGTACTGATGGAGACATATATAATGTACTCTGATGGATGACATATATAATGTACTGATGGAGGACATATATAATGTACTGATGGATGACATATATAATGTACTGATGGATGACATATATAATGTACTCTGCTGGATGACACATATAATGTACTGATGGATGACATTTATAATGTACTGATGGATGACATATATAATGTACTGATGGATGACATATATAATGTACTGATGGAGGACATATATAATGTACTCTGATGGATGACATATATAATGTACTGATGGAGACATATATAATGTACTCTGATGGAGACATATATAATGTACTCTGATGGATGACATATATAATGTACTCTGATGGATGACATATATAATGTACTGATGGATGACATATATAATGTACTGATGGATGACATATATAATGTACTGATGGAGACATATATAATGTACTGATGGATGACATATATAATGTACTGATGGATGACATATATAATGTACTCTGATGGATGACATATATAATGTACTCTGATGGATGACATATATAATGTACTGATGGATGACATATATAATGTACTGATGGATGACATATATAATGTACTGATGGATGACATATATAATGTACTCTGATGGAGACATATATAATGTAATCTGATGGAGACATATATAATGTACTGATGGATGACATATATAATGTACTCTGATGGATGACATATATAATGTACTGATGGATGACATATATAATGTACTCTGATGGATGACATATATAATGTACTGATGGATGACATATATAATGTACTGATGGATGACATATATAATGTACTCTGATGGATGACATATATAATGTACTGATGGATGACATATATAATGTACTGATGGAGACATATATAATGTACTCTGATGGATGACATATATAATGTACTGATGGATGACATATATAATGTACTGATGGATGACATATATAATGTACTGATGGATGACATATATAATGTACTGATGGAGACATATATAATGTACTGATGGATGACATATATAATGTACTGATGGATGACATATATAATGTACTGATGGATGACATATATAATGTACTGATGGAGACATATATAATGTACTGATGGATGACATATATAATGTACTGATGGATGACATATATAATGTACTGATGGATGACATATATAATGTACTGATGGAGACATATATAATGTACTGATGGATGACATATATAATGTACTGATGGATGACATATATAATGTACTGATGGATGACATATATAATGTACTGATGGAGACATATATAATGTACTGATGGATGACATATATAATGTACTGATGGATGACATATATAATGTACTGATGGAGACATATATAATGTACTCTGATGGAGACATATATAATGTACTTGATGGATGACATATATAATGTACTGATGGATGACATATATAATGTACTGATGGATGACATATATAATGTACTGATGGATGACATATATAATGTACTGATGGATGACATATATAATGTACTGATGGAGACATATATAATGTACTGATGGATGACATATATAATGTACTGATGGATGACATATATAATGTACTCTGATGGATGACATATATAATGTACTGATGGATGACATATATAATGTACTGATGGAGACATATATAATGTACTGATGGATGACATATATAATGTACTGATGGATGACATATATAATGTACTCTGATGGATGACATATATAATGTACTGATGGATGACATATATAATGTACTGATGGATGACATATATAATGTACTCTGATGGATGACATATATAATGTACTGATGGATGACATATATAATGTACTGATGGTTTGTCTGATGGATGACATATATAATGTATCTGATGGAGACATATATAATGTATCTGATGGATGACATATATAATGTACTGATGGATGACATATATAATGTACTGATGGATGACATATATAATGTACTGATGGATGACATATATAATGTACTGATGGATGACATATATAATGTACTGATGGAGACATATATAATGTACTTGATGGATGACATATATAATGTACTGATGGATGACATATATAATGTACTGATGGATGACATATATAATGTACTGATGGATGACATATATAATGTACTCTGATGGATGACATATATAATGTACTGATGGATGACATATATAATGTACTGATGGATGACATATATAATGTACTGATGGATGACATATATAATGTACTGATGGAGGACATATATAATGTACTCTGATGGATGACATATATAATGTACTGATGGAGACATATATAATGTACTCTGATGGAGACATATATAATGTACTGATGGATGACATATATAATGTACTCTGATGGATGACATATATAATGTACTGATGGATGACATATATAATGTACTGATGGATGACATATATAATGTACTGATGGAGACATATATAATGTACTGATGGATGACATATATAATGTACTGATGGATGACATATATAATGTACTCTGATGGATGACATATATAATGTACTCTGATGGATGACATATATAATGTACTGATGGATGACATATATAATGTACTGATGGAGACATATATAATGTACTCTGATGGATGACATATATAATGTACTCTGATGGAGACATATATAATGTACTCTGATGGAGACATATATAATGTACTCTGATGGATGACATATATAATGTACTGATGGATGACATATATAATGTACTGATGGATGACATATATAATGTACTGATGGATGACATATATAATGTACTGATGGATGACATATATAATGTACTGATGGATGACATATATAATGTACTCTGATGGAGACATATATAATGTACTGATGGATGACATATATAATGTACTTGATGGATGACATATATAATGTACTGATGGATGACATATATAATGTACTCTGATGGAGACATATATAATGTACTGATGGATGACATATATAATGTACTGATGGATGACATATATAATGTACTCTGATGGATGACATATATAATGTACTGATGGATGACATATATAATGTACTGATGGACATATATAATGTACTCTGATGGACATATATAATGTACTGATGGATGACATATATAATGTACTGATGGATGACATATATAATGTACTGATGGATGACATATATAATGTACTGATGGAGACATATATAATGTACTGATGGATGACATATATAATGTACTGATGGATGACATATATAATGTACTGATGGATGACATATATAATGTACTGATGGAGACATATATAATGTACTGATGGATGACATATATAATGTACTGATGGATGACATATATAATGTACTGATGGATGACATATATAATGTACTGATGGAGACATATATAATGTACTCTGATGGATGACATATATAATGTACTGATGGATGACATATATAATGTACTGATGGATGACATATATAATGTACTTGATGGATGACATATATAATGTACTGATGGATGACATATATAATGTACTGATGGAGACATATATAATGTACTGATGGATGACATATATAATGTACTTGATGGATGACATATATAATGTACTGATGGATGACATATATAATGTACTGATGGATGACATATATAATGTACTCTGATGGATGACATATATGTACTGATGGATGACATATATAATGTACTGATGGATGACATATATATGTACTGTGTGGATGACATATAATGTACTGATGGAGACATATATAATGTACTGATGGAGACATATATATGTACTGATGGAGACAATATATATGTACTGATGGATGACATATATAATGTACTGATGGATGACATATATAATGTACTGATGGATGACATATATAATGTACTGATGGATGACATATAATGTACTGATGGATGACATATATAATGTACTCTGATGGAGACATATATAATGTACTGATGGATGACATATATAATATACTGATGGATGACATATATAATGTACTGATGGATGACATATATAATGTACTGATGGATGACATATATAATGTACTGATGGATGACATATATAATGTACTGATGGAGACATATATAATGTACTCTGATGGATGACATATATAATGTACTGATGGAGACATATATAATGTACTGATGGATGACATATATAATGTACTGATGGATGACATATATAATGTACTGATGGATGACATATATAATGTACTGATGGATGACATATATAATGTACTCTGATGGAGGACATATATAATGTACTCTGATGGATGACATATATAATGTACTGATGGATGACATATATAATGTACTCTGATGGAGACATATATAATGTACTGATGGATGACATATATAATGTACTGATGGATGACATATATAATGTACTGATGGATGACATATATAATGTACTGATGGAGACATATATAATGTACTGATGGATGACATATATAATGTACTGATGGATGACATATATAATGTACTTGATGGATGACATATATAATGTACTGATGGATGACATATATAATGTACTGATGGAGACATATATAATGTACTGATGGATGACATATATAATGTACTGATGGATGACATATATAATGTACTCTGATGGATGACATATATAATGTACTGTGGTGATGGATGACATATATAATGTACTGATGGATGACATATATAATGTACTGATGGAGACATATATAATGTACTGATGGATGACATATATAATGTACTGATGGAGACATATATAATTTACTGATGGATGACATATATAATGTACTCTGATGGATGACATATATAATGTACTCTGATGGAGACATATATAATGTACTCTGATGGAGACATATATAATGTACTCTGATGGAGACATATATAATGTACTCTGATGGAGACATATATCCACATTACATTCTCTCTCCCTCATGGTGATGGATTCGAGAGTAATTTATCTATTGTTGTAAAACCTGGTGTCACAATCGAGGTATAACCTGGTGTCACAATCGAGGTATAACCTGTGTATAATCGAGGTATAACCTGGTGTCACAATCGAGGTATAACCTGTGTATAATCGAGGTATAACCTGGTGTCACAATCGAGGTATAACCTGTGTATAATCGAGGTATAACCTGTGTATAATCGAGGTATAACCTGTGTATAATCGAGGTATAACCTGTGTATAATCGAGGTATAACCTGTGTAT
>CM026397.1:27493123-27514720 GCA_014843695.1 Archivesica marissinica | reverse complement strand
AGCCGGATGGAGGATAAACCTATGCCACACTGGTAGAGGAGCTGGGTGGAGGGTAAACCTATACCACACTGGTAGAGGAGCCGGATGGAGGATAAACCTATGATACACTGGTAGAGGAGCCATATGGAGGATAAACCTATGTCACACTGGTAGAGGAGCTGGATGGAGGATAAACCTATGATACACTGGTAGAGGAGCTGGATGGAGGATAAACCTATGATACACTGGTAGAGGAGCTAGATGGAGGATAAACCTATGCCACACTGGTAGAGGAGCTGGATGGAGGATAAACCTATGCCACACTGGTAGAGGAGCTGGATGGAGGATAAACCTATGCCACACTGGTAGAGGAGCCGGATGGAGGATAAACCTATGCCACACTGGTAGAGGAGCCGGATGGAGGATAAACCTATACCACACTGGTAGAGGAGCCAGATGGAGGATAAACCTATACCACACTGGTAGAGGAGCTGGATGGAGGATAAACCTATACCACACTGGTAGAGGAGCTGGATGGAGGATAAACCTATGCCACACTGGTAGAGGTGCCGGATGGAGGATAAACCTGTGCCACACTGGTAGAGGAGCTGGATGGAGGATAAACCTATGCCACACTGGTAGAGGAGCCAGATGGAGGATAAACCTATACCACACTGGTAGAGGAGCCGGATGGAGGATAAACCTATGCCACACTGGTAGAGGAGCTGGATGGAGGATAAACCTATGCCACACTGGTAGAGGAGCTGGATGGAGATAAACCTATGCCACACTGGTAGAGGAGCCGGATGGAGGATAAACCTATGCCACACTGGTAGAGGAGCCGGAAGGAGGATAAACCTATGCCACACTGGTAGAGGTGCCGGATGGAGGATAAACCTATGTAACACTGGTAGAGGAGCTGGATGGAGGATAAACCTATGCCACACTGGTAGAGGAGCCGGATGGAGGATAAACCTATGCCACACTGGTAGAGGAGCTGGATGGAGGATAAACCTATGCCACACTGGTAGAGGACTAACAAATACGAGTACTTGCTTCATTCATGATAGCACTCATAAATATAGATGTTACATGTAACTTGAGCATAGCTAAATTATACAAAATAATAACCTAACAATACACTAAATGTATATGTATACAGAAGCGTAATTTGCTCCGGATTTCTCCATTGGTAATACATTTTGTAATCCTAAACTATAAGAATAAACCATCACCTCTATGCATGTATACAATATCACCATATAAACAGATTCCCTTTATAATGAAAACTTGATCAAATGAAACATGGTATTTCTTTTTAATACAGTGTGCAGTGTTCTATCTATTTAATATAGTATTGCATGGTGCATTGTTCTATCTATTTAATATAGTATTGCATGTTGCAATATTCTACATATTTAATATAGTATTGCATGTTGCATCATTCTACCTATTTAATATAGTATTGCATGTTGCAATATTCTACATATTTAATATAGTATTGCATGTTGCATTATTCTACATATTTAATATAGTATTGCATGTTGCATCATTCTACATATTTAATATATTATTGCATGTTGCAATATTCTACATATTTAATATATTATTGCATGTTGCATTATTCTACATATTTAATATATTATTGCATGTTGCATTAATCTACATATTTAATATAGTATTGCATGGTGCATTGTTCTATCTATTTAATATAGTATTGCATGTTGCAATATTCTACATATTTAATATAGTATTGCATGTTGCATCATTCTACCTATTTAATATAGTATTGCATGTTGCAATATTCTACATATTTAATATAGTATTGCATGTTGCATTATTCTACATATTTAATATAGTATTGCATGTTGCATCATTCTACATATTTAATATATTATTGCATGTTGCAATATTCTACATATTTAATATATTATTGCATGTTGCATTATTCTACATATTTAATATATTATTGCATGTTGCATTAATCTACATATTTAATATAGTATTGCATGTTGCATCATTCTACATATTTAATATATTATTGCATGTTGCATTATTCTACATATTTAATATAGTATTGCATGTTGCAATATTCTACCTATATAAATATACTGTGGCATAGTTCTACCATTTCAAAATACTGTAGTAATATGTCAACTTAATATGGCCGAGAGAAACGGGCGTACAAAATATGTTTTTTAAAATGTTTAAATCTTTTTTTAAAATTTCTTGGAACTTTATATAAAAGATATTTGATTTGACTTGTCTGTTTTATTTGATTTAATATACCATTAGGCATAGACAATTATTTAGAGCATAAACAATAGATATAGCTGACAAACAAACTTCATAGATTATTGTTGTGCATCAGCGCACTGTTTTATGATTTGTAATGGAATAAAGTCAACCAGATATCTCAAATTGAACCCAGGTCCATTCAAACATGAGTCCACTGTCCTAACGAAGGTCATTAATCCACTAAGTACCTATAGTACCACAACGTACCTATAGTACCACTAAGTACCTATAGTACCACAACGTACCTATAGTACCACAAAGTACCCTCGACTTAAGGAAGGATCCAGCTTAAAATCAGCCTTTTCAAGCCAAAATTTGATATTGAATATATGGCCGAGAATATAGGGTACCAAGAAGATGCTGCATGACTTACATAGGGTGTTTCTGATTACTAATCTGTGCTAGATTACACAATCCCCGATTGCTGCAAGTGTCAACCCACGGGTAACAATCCCGGATTGCTACAAGTGTCAACCCACGGGTAACACTCCCTGATTGCTGCAAGTGTCAACCCACGGGTAACACTCCCTGATTGCTGCAAGTGTCAACCCACGGGTAACACTCCCTGTAGTGTTTATATGTGTCAACCTACGGGTTAACAATGATATATGATACCCAATCATGCGTAAAGCATGATCCCACCATCAACTTAGCTAAAGTACGAAGCACCGCATCACCGCTCATATTATCCGTATAAATACACTAAGCGCATCTACAGTCTAACATTCTAAGAGCCACTACCCATAAACGAGTAACTGTCAAATGAGATATTATGCGTCCTGTGGTCGAAGTTTGAAGAGCGCATCCACTACGGTTTCATCGGCCATTGTGGTTATATCCCCTATATCACGATCCCCTACAGCAATCTTACGCAACACGCGCCTCATGATTTTACCCGATCTGGTTTTCGGAAGTCCTGGTGCCTCCTGGATGAAATCTGGCGAGGCGAATGCTCCTATTTCGCTTCTCACTGCAACAAACATTTGATATATTCCTTGTAATTCTACGCACCTGTACATGACTAAATATATTCTAATTACAATTAACAAAGTTGGTATTAGTGTGGCATCCGTGGTCCAGTGTCGCAATTGATATAGAAGGGTACCGGGTTCGATACTCGGTCTGGGCACGTATGTAGAGCCCTTGAATAAGGTATCTAACACACTTAGTACTGGCTAACCGGTGAGGCCGGCTAAGCCTGCCCAGGAAAACATGTCTAGGTCTGGACTCCACACGGAGGTTTCGACATAAATGGAACATACAGACATTGGATAAACAATTAGTTTAAACCTATTTACTCGACATTATAAAACATAAAATTTAAACTTGATTTATTTTACAACGATTGCGAAGCAAGTTCTAACAACTTATATTAATCACTCTTGTTGGCGCGGATGACAGCGTAAATGTTGTCATTTGTGTGGGAGGAAACTGGAGTACCCGGAGAAAATCCACTTGTCCAATCTGGCGACCACCGTAACATCTCACATACTTCCCGCTCCGAGGATCGAACCTGGGTCGCATTGGTGAGAAGCGAGCGCACTAACCACTGCACTAATCGGACAGTGTGAATGATATCTGTTTAACTGATCAATAGTGTTATTGTTTCTGATCTCCCTTTTAGAACAAACCCAATTTCCGACCCCAAAAGCTCACATATCAAACTTAAATTTGTTATTTGGATTTAGAGTTACACCAAAAGCTTTGGTCATATGGCTCCAGGTGCTCCTACGAGCAGTATTTCATGCACGTGCTCCTACGAGCAGTATTTCATGCACGGACAGGTACAGAGGTAGAACCACCAACCTTCCGCAAGCCAGCTGGATAGCTTCCTCTTCGAATTTACAACAGAGGTGAGAGAAGAGTGATTTGACGTCACAGATTGTAAACACTACAGTCGTTGACATCAAATCACGAGACTGTAGTAAGTGCACACTATTCCCTGAAATTCTACGTGCATGGAGAACTCTTTGCATGCTGGGTAAAATAAATAGTTTGTACAATTGTAGCAGATGACAATTCTTTAATGTGTTCCACAAAATGAACGCTATTGTTTGTGTTGCAATACACACGACATAGAGACCAAATATGCTTAAGTTTATTGAATTGTTGCAATCTAATAAAAGAAATATCCTATATAATTTAGCTATATAATAAAGCAGTTGACATTAAAATAACACTCAAATCCAATATCAGCACTAATTATTGTTCATCCTCATAATTAGATGCATTTTCTTATTATTATCAGATTCTATATGCCACATGACCACGATAAAATTGTTGTATATATTTACATCATATATATTTGTATATATGTATTTGACGATGTACCATGTACAAGTCTTAATAAAATTTCTGTTCTGTGTTTTTCTTATTTGTAACTGGAAATATGACGAGATATTTCTAAGGAAATTCCGTGACATATTTGATTTTGATTTTCACCGCTATTGTGCAGCGCTAAATACACTTACAGCCACTTGTAACTCGACACTTATATAATTCGGTATATTTGGATTATTTGTAAACGGATTTCATTAAAATTTGGACTAGGAATAATTCAACACGGTATACATTCTTCCTAGAAATTTCTTTTCAATTGATCAACAAAAAGATATAAAACTTAACAAATAAAAAACATCACTGTAAAATCCGAATTCACAAAATGACACAACTCAAAACCCGACGGTCACGTTTGCACGTGGGACAGGCACGTTTTTACAATTTTGCACGAGGAAATTTAGCTGAGAGAAAATATCGATTTTTACATTTTATGATTCTAGAAGGGAATTCACACGGAAAAACAAAACTTTGAGTTTAAAATTGTTATGGTTCGAATGAATAACCAAGAGCGCGGTCGCGCTATTGGCATGTTGCACGCAGGCCTTTCACTCAGACACGTATGCAAAAATATGCAATATGAACTTATTCAGTATAAATCATAACAAAAAGTGAAATTTTATCTCTGAAAACTAGTTTATATTGTATTTTGTTTCTTTACAGGTAGCTCGAGTCTTTGGCAGGCATGTGTCCATCATAGTCAGCCTACTGCAGAAGTTCCAACGCACTGGCCGAGTTGATGACGAGCCCAGGCAGCCTCGCGGAAGGGTGACTACGCCGGTACAGGATGCGCAGATTGTTGCGGATCATCTTTAGAATCGTTTCAAGACCGCAACATGTACTGCGAGGACGACCAATGGAACGCACAGTAGGACAGTTAGTAGACAAACAGTCCTCAGGCGGCTCCACGGTCAGGGAATAAGAGCTTTTAGTTTATACATTCCGAGGCCTTATTCTGACACCACGCCACCGGCTGCAGCGTGAGCGATGGGCCCGTCGGCACCAGCGTATGACTCGGGCGGAGTGGGCAAACGTCCTGTTCACGGACGAGAGCCGGTTTCACTTGTACCACAACGATGGAAGGATGCGCGTGTACAGGCGTCGAGGTGAAAGATTGAACGACGAATGTGTGTTTCTGCGAGACCAGTATGGCGGCGGCTCCGTGATGGTGTGGGCCGGAGTGTCGCTACACACCAAGACCGACTTGGTAATTGTTCAAGGGAACCTTAACGCTGCTAGGTATCAGCAGGAGATTTTGATCCCAGTTGCAATTCCGCACCTGCGAGCCGGTGGACGTGGCATGGTATTTATGCAGGACGGGGCACCAGCCCACACAGCGCGTACGACACAGACATTACTTCAGCAACAGAACGTCCGGCAGCTGCTTTGGCCTTCAAAGTCACCGGATCTTAATGTTATCGAGCATCTGTGGGACGAGCTGAACAGGCGAATACGGATGCGACCAGCAGCCGCTCGCAACCTACGTGAACTGGAACAGGCCCTTGTGCAGGAATGGAAGAATATTCCCCAAGGTTTCATCCGAAACTACGTGATGTCGATGAGACAAAGGTGTGTGCACGTCGTAAGAGCCATGGGAGGACACACGCGGTATTAGTTACTTGGACGTACGGATTTTATTGTGATTCAGTGACTTTTCACATTGTTCGGATTTTGCGTTGTATCATTTTGTGAATTCGTATTTTACAGTGATGTTTTTTATTTGTTAAGTTTTATATCTTTTTGTTGATCAATTGAAAAGAAATTTCTAGGAAGAACGTATACTGTGTTGAATTATTCCTAGTCCAAATTTTAATGAAATCCGTTTACAAATAATCCAAATATACCGAATTATATAAGTGTCGGGTTACAAGTGGCTGTAAATGTAGGCACATATTTACACCATGTAAACTGAATCACAATAAAATAATTCTCACCTTGCAATCGGAGTTCTTTTATTAACTCGGCTGTGAACGTGAACCCCTGTAATAAGAGTTTATGTATATTTAAGTTGTATTATTGCGTACACAAGCAGTGCTCCCGCTGTCGGTCGCCAATGATGCCAAAAACTGGCGCTAAATTGTTTATTGGCGAAAATATTTGGCACAACTTTTTTATATATATTTCGGGGGGGGGGGGGGGCACATGGTTTGTCAAATACATGGCTTCAAATATTAACTATATGGTTCTTAGTTGGCTAAAGTTTTTCAAATTGGCTCCAGTCTTTTTCAATTGGCAATAGAAGTGGCGCAAACAAATATACAGACAGAGGGAACCCTGCACAAGTTTCAAGGGTAGAGGGCACTGTGCTTTACAACACACCAATACATTTTAAAGGAATGTTTGCATGAATAAATATCTCAATTCTCTAAGCAAATAAGATACATTTCGCAAGATATCTGAAATAGCTTTCACAAACATTAGAACATTCAACACTGCGTCCACATCCAGGATCGTTTTCTGTCACATACAATATGAGGTCGTAATAGCGCAGTGGTAACGGGTTCGCTTCAGGTGCGAAAGGCCCGGAGTTCGCGCCCAGCTGTAACAGCTACAATTGTGCCCTCAGGCAGGGCATTTTAATTCCACGTTGCCTCTTCTCTCTCCCTCGAGGCGATGGATTCCATCAGGAATGAGTGATTAATAAAAGTTGTAGGAACTTGTTTCGCAATCGAGCTAAAATAAATTTGTATACGCTAAGTATACAGTAAACGATTAAACAGTAGTACCTGTTTCAAGGTAACGAAGCAGTATGTACATTGCCCCTTGATATCATGTGGATGCCCAACAACAGCCGCCTCTGTCACTGCCTTGTGCTCCACCAACGCCGACTCTATCTCGGCTGTACTGAGCAGATGACCGGATACATTCAACATATCGTCTATGCGGCCTGTGATCCATATATAGCCATCCTTGTCTCTCCGGCCACCTAAAATAAATGTCTTTATTGTGAAATTACTTCAGAATAAAAACATTTCGAATACGGTACTTTGTTCAGTATGAAATTATTTACCAAGTTACTATAATTATAGTCAAGAAAGCATCGAGGTCACACCCAGAGCATAGCTCAGAGCTCAGCCTGGAGGTCATAAAGATACATCTCCAATTGCAAGCTGCCGATTGGTTCAGATGAGGAAAATCTAGACTCAACCAATCAAATCACTTTAGATCTGAGAAGTTTTAAAAATTTAGTGCCTGGATAACAAATAAAAAGTTCACCCAAAATTAATCTGTACAAACTACGAGTTGTGACAAACAGCACTGTACAAACTACGAGTTGTGACAAACAGCACTGTACAAACTACGAGTTGTGACATACAGCACTGTACAAACTACGAGTTGTGACAAACAGCACTGTACAAACTACGAGTCGTGACAAACAGCACTGTACAAACTACGAGTCATGACAAACAGCACTGTACAAACTATGAGTCGTGACAAACAGCACTGTACAAACTATGAGTCGTGACAAACAGCACTGTACAAACTACGAGTCGTGACAAACAGCACTGGTATACAATCTAGACTATCTGTACAATCAGGTAACATGTATATACATTTATTTTATGCTAATTGATGAAATACAGTGTTCTATCAGTGAGATATAATCCGTATCACTCATTGCATATCACTCACTGTATTTTGCCGGACTACTTTTTTATTATCTCCCTTCCCAATACACTATTCTTGCACTATTCTTGTCACACATGTCATTTAATTTTCACCGTTTACCTGGCTTCAATGACACTATTTACCTGTATTATTGTTTTTGTTATGAAACAAATCAAAAGCGAAATACAACTGACAATGTCTCGAATTTTGTCACTGCAAATTGTAACAATAAATCCAATAAATGTTTTCATGTATCGACAGATTTGTGTATCGACTCACGACGTATAGTCGTCAATGTATTCATCCGCGCAAAAACACGGCGGCCAGCTATTATAATTTCTTCAGTTTGTGTTTGTTTTTCACCAATTAGCATAAAATAAAAAGAAAATTTGTTTGTTTCGAGGTGAGAAAATATGAACATTCTCAGTGAGATATATTCCATATTCACTCAAAACAAACAAATATCCTCTATATATTGTATGAAAATTGTAATAAAAGAGAAAAGAAAGATGATTATTATGGCAACTATTTCGCCAATGGTGTCCCCCTAGGATGAGCCCAGTATTAAAAACCTATCTATAAAGACAAACCGCATTGATTTTCCACTTAGCCTTTCTCCATACAAATTATAACCATTTATCACAGACCACATTGTCAGCAAATATAATTGTTTGCCATTCCTGTAGAGTGTAAACACAAAACCCACCAACATAGACAGCTTTGAATAATGTTTTGCCATTCCTGTAGAGTGTATAGACAGCTTTGAATAACATTTTGCCATTCCTGTAGAGTGTATAGACAGCTTTGAATAATGTTTTGCCATTCCTGTAGAGTGTATAGACAGCTTTGAATAACTTTTTGCCATTCCTGTAGAGTGTATAGACAGCTTTGAATAATGTTTGCCATTCCTGTAGAGTGTATAGACAGCTTTGAATAACTTTTGCCATTCCTGTAGAGTGTATATACAGCTTTGAATAATGTTTTGCCATTCCTGTAGAGTGTATATACAGCTTTGAATAATGTTTTGCCATTCCTGTAGTGTATAGACAGCTTTGAATAATGTTTTGCCATTCCTGTAGAGTGTATAGACAGCTTTGAATAATGTTTGGCCCATCCTATTAGTTGTATTATAGATAGGTTTGACTGCATAAAATATTTGTGACGCCCGAGATACTCACCATCTCCTGTGGTATAGTAGCCCGGGAACTTCTTGAAGTATGTGGTCTCAAACCTCTGTGGGTCTCCATACACTGTCCTCATGATACCTGGCCACGGCTGCTTGAATACCTGCAATAGATAATATACACAATAAACAACTTCTTTCATAGCAAATCTCAGCAACTATCCATGATAATTCTGTCACAATTTATCGAGGATGCTTGCCCCGACGAGGAGAGGTAATATTGATCATGACATTCCTCGCCATCAACCCCCCCCCCCCAAGAGATGACAGGTATTAAATGATCAACTCAAGACATATCCCTCACCATCACCCCCGCCCCCGCCAAGGCAACAGTAATACTAATAGAACCCATGACATATATCCCTCACCCCACCCCCCAATGAGGCACGAGGTAATAAATGATTGACTCACGACATATCCCTCACCCACCCCCCAATGAGGCACAAGGTAATAAATGATTATCTCATGACATATCCCTCACCCCAATGAGGCACAAGGTAAAATGATTAAATCACGACTATCCATCACCCCCCCCCCCCAATGATGTACGAGGTAATAAATGATTAACTCACGACATATCCCTCACCACCACCCCCTCAATGATGTACGAGGTAATAAATGATTAACTCACGACATATCCCTCACCCCACCCCCCCAAGATATACGAGGTAATAAATGATTAACTCACGACATATCCCTCACCCCACCCCCCAATGATGTATGAGGTAATAAATGATTAACTCACGACATATCCCTCACCCCACCCCCCAATGATGTACGAGGTAATAAATGATTAACTCACGACATATACCTCACCCCACCCCCCAATGATGTATGAGGTAATAAATGATTAACTCACGACATATCCCTCGGCATCACCTTCCACTTCCTTTCCCTCATCATTCAGAATGACTGGCAACACACCGAAAAATGGGAATGTCTGAAATGACAACATAGTATTCATTTACACCGACGCATCTTACGCAATGTGGTAGCTTCTGCAAGGATCATTACAGACACATTAAGTCATCCGTACAATTCCACAGATTTTCATGGTTCATTCTAGGTCAGAATTTTTGGGAGAAATGAGAAAGCGCATGATCGCTTCCTTAAATGGTGTTCTTTAATATACTTCTCCAAAATAGAGTTAAAATGCACAGTACAACAACCGTTAAATACAACATTTGAATAGAAGGAGTGCTTTATAATGGGCCAGTGTATCTTACTAAGTTTTGTTTGAAAATCCTTTTTTAAGGGAGAAGTGGGGCCCCCAGAGTGCGAAGTCAGGGTCCCTAGGGCGACTATTTCGCCCACTAGAATGATCCCTGGATTTTGCTACCATGCGTTTCTCCGCCATGAAATTATCTATAACTCAACTGAAATATATATGTATACTATGCACATAGTGTACTTCTCCAAACTATGTATGTTGTGCTTGGAACAATATATTAACCCTTTGCATGCTAGCGGCAGATAAAATCACTTTTGCAAACAGCATTGAGCCAGATCAGACGGCACAGAACATGCCGCCGTTATGACATCATACACTCTGCGTTATGACATCATACACGCAGAGTTATGACTTCATACACTCAGCGTTATGACTTCATACACTCAGCGTTATGACATCATACACTCAGCATTATGACTTCATACACTCAGCGTTATGACATCATACACGCAGCGTTATGACATCATACACGCAGCGTTATGACTTCATACACTCAGCGTTATGACATCATACACTCAGCGTTATGACTTCATACACTCAGCGTTATGACATCATACACTCAGCATTATGGCTTCATACACTCAGCGTTATGACATCATACACTCAGCATTATGACATCATACACTCGGCGGTATGACTTCATACACTCAGCATTATGACTTCATACACTCAGCGTTATGACATCATACACTCAGCGTTATGACTTCATACACTCAGCGTTATGACTTCATACACGTTATTGTGCAAGGTTTATTATGCGCTGACTAATAAAGCAAAGTTTATACGGCAGGCCAGGGTTGTACGTCATTGTGCATGAAGGTAGGATAAACTAGTTTATGAATTAAATGTTTCAAAAACTAGGCACATATAATAATCAACTTACAGCTGATCCTGGTTTGGTGGGTGTGGCACCAGGCAACGGAGATATAACATGGCCGCCCTAAAATATAAACAAGATTAAATAACATATATATGCAGTTAAGTTAAAACAAATTTACACAACTTGAAACAACATTAGCCTCTTTAGATGGAATCCATTGCCAGTAGAGAGAGAGAGAGGTGAGAGAGAGACTGTTCTCTCTCCTCTCCTTTCCTCTCCACCCACCCATCCCTCCCTCCCTCCCTCTCCCTCTCTCTTGACTAAGGCCACAATCACTGTGGTTCTGGTTGATTCAAACTCACAAACCCTCCTTTACGAGGTAGACACTGTATTCATTACACAAAGGAGACTCCAATAGACTGCTCCTAGAAACAAAATGATCTGTATTGAACTTCATTTAAAGTGACATTACATCGCAAAAAGCCAACAAAAATGCATTGTTCACGTATAAATGCATTGCTACTACAAATTCTTCAGAATATATTCGAACACAAATATTGAATCAATAAACAGTGTGTTTGTGGTCTACAAACTTTCAAAAGTGAATGTAGGAAGGGTTCCATATAACGGTCATCCACGCTCCTGAATTGACATTTGTATGTCATTGTAGTCAATACTAAACGCTTGATACTGTCTCTTAGAGAAAATAAATTTAACCAAGATTAGTCTACAAATAAATATACATAGGCACAAATGTGAGATATAACGGTAAATCGGTACCATAAATCTCGTTATTCGGGATACACGCGTTGTATTACGCATGTATGTTGACAATGTTTACATTATTTTGTTATGTCAACAAACCGCCTATACGACACTTGTTTATTAGCTGAAATACACAGTTTTTGAGGCAAATATTTGGGGGGGAAATTATACCATATAATAGGAAATTACATTCTGTATAAATTTGCGCTTTTACTGATGTGGTGTCGCTTTAATTAATAAAGACAACTGAACATTTTGAAATGAGATAAATTCAAGACACTGACTGTAACAATACTCGAAGCAACAACAAATAACACATTGTCCTCCTGAGATAAAAGACATGGGGGTGATTATGTCTACTGGAATGTGTCTACGCCAACAGATCAACACACTGTATGTAACATAAACAAATTGTATTTATACCTACCGTTTCTGTTTGCCAGAATGTATCTATGACAACAGATCAACACACCTGTATGTAACATACACAAATTGTATTTATACCTACCGTTTCTGTTTGCCAGAATGTATCTATGACAACAGATCAACACACCTGTATGTAACATACACAAATTGTATTTATACCTACCGTTTCCGTTTGCCAGAATGTGTCTACGACGGCACATTTCTTGTTTCCTACAACGTTGTGGTACCACAGCCATGCCTCGGGGTTTATGGGCTCGCCTACTGTTGCTATCACCTTCAGGGAATTAAGATTATACCTGAAACAATTGCAAGCATTTCTCAAAATCTATATCACGGTTATGCAAATTTCTTTTTAGCTCGGTTGCGAAACAAGGTCCTACAACATTAGATTAATCGCTGTCGATACCTCATTCCTGATGGAATCCATCGCCATGAGGGAGAGAGACGGTTATGTGGCTATAGAGTCTTGCCTAAGGGCACCACCACTGTGGTTCTGGTGGGGTTTGAACTGGATGCGGTCATCGTATCCATTACACCATTCGATGCTCTATATTATGTCCATTTTGACTAATGTCAAGACATAAACACAGCCAACAGGCCAAAACTTCCACGAAAACTGGCGACTTTGAAATAGCTTGAGGAAAACATTTATGTCCATTAGTGACTTGGGACTTAAATATCCGAAAGAACTGAAGACCTGGACTGCTATAATGGTCATGGAAATTTATTAATCAATGTGTAGAATTAATATCTAGGGGCATTGTGCAAGAATGTTAGAACAAACTTCCATAAAATGAAGATGTTACAATGCTGCACAGGGTTGATTCTAGGTCAGAATTGTTGGGAAAAGTGAGAAAGTCTTTAAAAAATGGTGTTATTTAATAAATTTCAACAAAATATGGCTAAAATGCACAGTATGACCATTAATTAGAACATTTAAATAGAACAAGTGCTTTATAATGGGCCAGTGTATCTTAATGGACAAAATTTTGTATGAAAATTTAAAAAAAAAAAATTGGCGAAGTCATGGTTTCTAGGGCGACTATTTCGCCCACATTGCCCTCTGGAATGAGCCCAGAATGCAGTGTTATTTTTCCAGTTTTTGACTCGGACTATCACTGGTGGAGGAACACCCCGGATGCTCCCCAGTGCATTACTTCAGGCACAGACGTGCGCCCGGGTAGAACCACATAAAACTGGTACTTTTTGTGACCTTAGTTGAATTCATCCGTTCAATTTGAAAATTAGTATTCCATTATTTCCTGATAAGTTGGAAAATATGAAGTAACAATTGTTTATACATATTGTCATGGATAATCCGATATATAACATTGTGTGCCATCTCATCTGGCTCTATGCTGTTTGCAAAAGCGACTTTATTCGTGATTGGCAGGTTACGGGTTAAGATTAGTCGACCAACCTATTTTCTTAGAATGTCTTTTTGTTTAACGTAGTATACAGTCTATACACCCTCGTCTTAAAAACCAATTCCTTCACAAATGTAGCGAAAATAAATGAAACTTACTTTGTGACATATTCATCACCAAAGCCCATTAAGGATCTAATGGCTGTCGGCGCAGTGTAGAACTTCGTCACTTTGTATTTTTCCACAATTGCCCAGAATCTTCCAGGGTCAGGGTATGTAGGAACACCCTCAAACTGAAAAAAGCATCCAATGCATACAACCGTGAACTACGTTCAATATTAACCCTTTCAACACTACAGACCTCTAAATAGGCTTATTTTTAGACCAATAAATTAATAAGAAAATTACATTTGCACCAGTTCATTTATCAAAATGGGTAATTTTTGTCTAAAAATAGTAATAATACTGGCAAAAGGTGCAGATCCAGATGAGAAACCGGAGTACCCGGAGAAAACCCACCTGTCCGATCTGGCGACCTCCTTACCATCTCACATACTTCCCGGTACGTGGATCGAACCCGGGTTGCATTGGTGAGAAGCGAGTGTGCTAACCACTGCGCTAATCGGACAACCCTATATTAAGCAGCCATTATTCCCAATGTGGCAATTTGTTCAACAATTAACCTCTATTGAGCAGCCACCTCTGACATACAGCCACTTTTCATCACTCCCTTGGCTGACTGCTTAAGACGGGCATGACTGTATAGGCAATACCATTGTTCACACTTACAACAAGGTAACTAAACTTGGCTGGAACATAGATCCTAGTGGATCTTGATATAAAGGCTTGCATTTACCAAAACATGATGGCAACAGTGACGTTAGGACAAGTCTATTCTGTAATTCTGGGACTAGCTGAGCTAACTCTGTTATATCTCGCGAACATTTTTTCAAATTGTCCTTTCTTAGAGTATAGTGAAAACCCCATTACCGAACCTTGTGGAAGTCGTGATGGCGCAGTGGATGCGCGTTCGCTTCAGGTGCGAAAGGTCTGGAGTTCGAGCCCCGCTGGAGCCGTTACGATTATGTCCTTAGGCAAGGCATTTAAAATTCCACGTTGCCTCTTCTCTCTCCCTCGTGGCGATGGATTCCATCAGGAATGAGGTCTCGAGAGTGATTTATATAAGTTGAAAGAACTTGTTTCGCAATCGAGCTAAAATAAATTTGTATAAACAATTACCGAACCGGTCACAGTGGACCAAACTAGGCTTAGAGGGTTGTCATTGGGTGGGGGGGGGTAGTCATTAAATAAAAGAGTCGACCAAAATAAAGAAATGCAGAATTTAATCTTTATTTGTAGTTGAAATATGTGCATACTTTTAAGAAAATGTACTCCGCTCCTGGAATAAATAGAGGTACTCCGGTTGTTGACAATATATAAACGGAAAATGAAGATAAAGTGTCTGGTTTGGAGAGAAAAGGAGAGTTTCGGTATTTCACTATATGTACTTTAAATGTTTGCGACAGCGTTATGTTATTAGATTGTATAAGTATTAAGCTATAGTTATTGTAGTTTATTCATGTGTTACAAACAATACCCCAATCTGCGGCTCAACCTACCTGCCCTGAAATACTTATTTATATGTTATATTTCGGGTTTTACGCCTGCATCAGCACCATTTCGGGCTATATCGCCGACGGGCAGTTTACCTAACAACACCTTTCCTGGGCAGGCTCCAGCGGTTAACCAGTACTTGAAATTGTTAAATATATATATTTCGGGTTTTACGCCTGCATCAGCACCATTTCGGGCTATATCGCCGACGGGCAGTTTACCTAACAACACCTTTCCTGGGCAGGCTCCAGCGGTTAACCAGTACTTGGGTGCACCAACCTCCATAAAAAGAAAGTGCCAACTTTTTCATATAAATGAGACACGACCTGAGCGGGGCTCGAACCCGTGACCATCAGTGATGATATGTTACAGTGTTATACAAGTCAGCGACCTTAACCACTCGACCACGGAGGCGGACTCTTCAAATGTAAACGAAAGCATCTACATTACTGAACTTATAGTCTGACCTGTATAGCATTGCGCATTGTTCGTGAGGCCAAGACTTTTATACACATTTTTATAACAAACTCCTACCATAACTGAAGTTGCTCCATTAGCAAGGGGACCATAGGCGACGTACGTATGCCCGGTGATCCAACCAACATCTGCCGTACACCAGTATACATCCTCAGGGTGGTAATCAAAGTCATATTTGAACGTGGTAGCTGCATAGAGCATGTAACCAGCCTGGGTATGTACCACGCCTTTAGGTTTCCCCGTAGAACCACTGAAAACAAGCAAATTCCATGAATTGCCATCCCCCGACATACTGGCTCTGGGAAGACGAGTTTGTGCATTTTAACAATTAAATGACAATAACTTTGGTGATATTGGGTTGACTCAGACGAAACATGCATGTGCACCACCACACTAGTGTTACATAGTTCTTTTAAGTGGCTTGAAATTCCACCCATTGGTTACTAGTAACTAGCTGCAGACGCACTATGCCAGAACAATATACCTCCGATTCCCTCGCTGACTAGGTGGGGGGGATTCCCTCGCTGACCATGTGGGGGATTCCCTCGCTGACCATGTGGGGGATTCCCTCGCTGACCATGTGGGGGATTCCCTCGCTGACCAGGTGGGGGGGGATTCCCTCGCTGACCAGACAGAGGATAACAACAAAATCACCACTAAACAAAGTGGCTCAAAATAAATACTGGCAATAATGTAACAATGAAAATGTAATACAGGAGGCTTGTCAGCAGACTTGGGTTTACAATATGAAGGGACAAATAGTTCCCTTGATCCTATAAGGAGGGCAACACATAATCAGAATATGCCAATGCTACTACCCCTCTCAGTGCAGACTGCCTTATACAACACCAAATACCTAGCATCTGTTACAGAACACAGTCGAATAAACACAACACACATGCATCTGCTTCTCTACTTTATACAACCATTGAACTGGTGTGTTCTAGTATATAACTTAGTGGATGTAGGTTAAATATTACCAGGTATATAACATAAATATTGGATGTTTGTTAAATATTACCTGGTATATAACATAAATAGTGGATGTTTGTTATATATTACCTGGTATATAACATAAATAGTGGACGTTTGTTAAATATTACCAGGTATATAACATAAATAGTGGACATTTGTTAAATATTACCAGGTATATAACATAAATAGTGGATGTTTGTTAAATATTACCAGGTATATAACATAAATAGTGGACATTTGTTAAATATTACCAGGTATATAACATAAATAGTGGATGTTTGTTAAATATTACCTGGTATATAACATAAATAGTGGATCTTTGTTAAATATTACCTGGTATATAACATAAATAATGGATCTTTGTTAAATATTACCTGGTATATAACATAAATAGTGGATGTTTGTTAAATATTACCGGGTATATAACATAAATAGTGGACGTTTGTTAAATATTACCAGGTATATAACATAAATAGTGGATGTTTGTTAAATATTACCTGGTATATAACATAAATAATGGATCTTTGTTAAATATTACCAGGTATATAACATAAATAGTGGATGTTTGTTAAATATTACCGGGTATATAACATAAATAGTGGATGTTTGTTAAATATTACCGGGTATATAACATAAATAGTGGATGTTTGTTAAATATTACCAGGTATATAACATAAATAGTGGACGTTTGTTAAATATTACCGGGTATATAACATAAATAGTGGATGTTTGTTAAATATTACCGGGTATATAACATAAATAGTGGACATTTGTTAAATATTACCAGGTATATAACATAAATAGTGGATGTTTGTTAAATATTACCTGGTATATAACATAAATAGTGGATCTTTGTTAAATATTACCAGGTATATAACATAAATAGTGGACGTTTGTTAAATATTACCTGGTATATAACATAAATAGTGGACGTTTGTTAAATATTACCGGGTATATAACATAAATAGTGGATGTTTGTTAAATATTACCAGGTATATAACATAAATAGTGGACGTTTGTTAAATATTACAGGTATATAACATAAATAGTGGATGTTTGTTAATATTACCGGGTATATAACATAAATAGTGGATGTTGTTAAATATTACCAGGTATATACATAAATAGTGGACGTTGTTAAATATTACCTGGTATATAACATAAATAAGGATCTTTGTTAAATATTACCAGGTATATAACATAAATAGTGGACGTTTGTTAAATATTACCAGGTATATAACATAAATAGTGGACGTTTGTTAAATATTACGGGTATATAACATAAATAGTGGACGTTTGTTAAATATTACCGGGTATATAACATAAATAGTGGACGTTTGTTAAATATTACCAGGTATATAACATAAATAGTGGACGTTTGTTAAATATTACCGGGTATATAACATAAATAGTGGACGTTTGTTAAATATTACCGGGTATATAACATAAATAGTGGACGTTTGTTAAATATTACCAGGTATATAACATAAATAGTGGACGTTTGTTAAATATTACCGGGTATATAACATAAATAGTGGATGTTTGTTAAATATTACCGGGTATATAACATAAATAGTGGACGTTTGTTAAATATTACCGGGTATATAACATAAATAGTGGATGTTTGTTAAATATTACATGGTATATAACATAAATAGTGGACGTTTGTTAAATATTACCGGGTATATAACATAAATAGTGGATGTTTGTTAAATATTACCAGGTATATAACATAAATAGTGGACATTTGTTAAATATTACCAGGTATATAACATAAATAGTGGATGTTTGTTAAATATTACCGGGTATATAACATAAATAGTGGACGTTTGTTAAATATTACCGGGTATATAACATAAATAGTGGATGTTTGTTAAATATTACATGGTATATAACATAAATAGTGGACGTTTGTTAAATATTACCGGGTATATAACATAAATAGTGGATGTTTGTTAAATATTACCAGGTATATAACATAAATAGTGGACATTTGTTAAATATTACCAGGTATATAACATAAATAGTGGATGTTTGTTAAATATTACCGGGTATATAACATAAATAGTGGACGTTTGTTAAATATTACCAGGTATATAACATAAATAGTGGACGTTTGTTAAATATTACCTGGTATATAACATAAATAGTGGACGTTTGTTAAATATTACCAGGTATATAACATAAATAGTGGACGTTTGTTAAATATTACCTGGTATATAACATAAATAGTGGATGTTTGTTAAATATTACCGGGTATATAACATAAATAGTGGATGTTTGTTAAATATTACCTGGTATATAACATAAATAGTGGATGTTTGTTAAATATTACCGGGTATATAACATAAATAGTGGACGTTTGTTAAATATTACCGGGTATATAACATAAATAGTGGATGTTTGTTAAATATTACCTGGTATATAACATAAATAGTGGATGTTTGTTAAATATTACCAGGTATATAACATAAATAGTGGATCTTTGTTAAATATTACCAGGTATATAACATAAATAGTGGATCTTTGTTAAATATTACCTGGTATATAACATAAATAGTGGATCTTCAGCATCCAACCATACAGGTGGGCAGTCCTTGGAGGCTTTCTCCACAAGCTTATGGTACCATTTATCTCGTGGTGCATTCCATTTTATACGGAGAAGTCGGGATGGTCTTTTACCTGGTGGTTCTTTTTCGTCAGTACCATCGTCTGCACTGGTTTGTTCGGGGGGCAAGGAGAGGTGCCGACATACGACAACATGATCAACAGTGTGCCCGCTGTTACAAACAAGAATAGATCAGAACAATTAGACAGTTTATTTCTTAGAAATGGGGAGCTTACCATCATATTCCTATTCAAACTGATTTGTCACAATTTCTAAGAAAGTTGCTTTCATTACAAAACTAGTACAGTGAAACCCCTCTAAACCAAACAGCCATCCGACAAGAGGAAAAGTTCAGTTTTTGGAGGGGTTTTTGGTTTGGAGGGGTTTTTGGTTTGGTGGGGTTTTTGGTTTGGAGGGGTTTTCGGTTTAGAGGGGTTTTCATAGTAGGGTAGATTTCTCCTAAATAAACAATTCAACTCTGTAATGCTTAGGAGGCAGGTTTATAGTTTGGCAGATAGTAAAAAAACTGATGTTGTGTACAATACGTTCTGAAAAGAATAGCTCAACGTGTGTTTGTTTAAAAGAAATATTCAGTTTCATATTTGATGTAGACAAGTTGCTGTTCAGTTTACAGTGGTAAATTACAGTTGAAAATATTATGTTATGTTATATTTCGGGTTTTACGCCTGCATCAGCACCATTTTGGGCTATATCGCCGACGGGCAGTTTACCTAACAACACCTTTCCTGGGCAGGCTCCAGCGGTTAACCAGTACTTGAAATCTTGTTTAAATATATATATATTTCGGGTTTTACGCCTGCATCAGCACCATTTTGGGCTATATCGCCGGCGGGCAGTTTACCTAACAACACCTTTCCTGGGCAGGCTCCAGCGGTTAACCAGTACTTGGGTGCACCAACCTCCTTAAGAAACTGCCAACTTTTTCATATAAATGAGACACGGTCTGAGCGGGGCTCGAACCCGTGACCATCAGTGATGATAGGTTACAGTGGTATACAAGTCAGCGACTTTAACCACTCGACCACGGAGGCGGACTTTGCTTGTTTAAAAGAAATATTCAGTTTCATATTTAATCTAGACAAGCTGCTGTTTACAGGGGTAAATTACAGCTGAAAATGTACAGATGTTTTAAAAATTATGTTAGGTATTTGGAAAAAGAGGGGTTCCGGTTTATACAGAACTTTTTGTACAATGGACAAAGAAGGGACAATTTCGGGACCAACAAATTTGTTTGGTTTAGGAGGTTCCAGTTTGTGAGGGTTTCGCTGTATTACCCAAATTTTCCAGTAAAGACACCCAATATTTTTAACAACTTTAACCCTTAAAATGCTGAATAAATTTGAAGGAATGTGCAAACAATAGATCCAGATCAGTCACGGCATTCCACGTCTAAAGCAAGCAAGTTCTAACAACTTATATTAATCACTCTCGTTGGCGCGGATGAAAGCGAATATGTGGTCATTCATGTGGGAGGAAACCGGAGTACCCGGAGAAAACCCACCTGTCTGATCTGGCGACCACCATACTATCTCACACTTCCAGGTCCGAGGATCGAACCCGGGTTGCATTGGTGAGAAGCGAGCGCGCTAACCACTGCACTTATCGGTCAGCCCTCATTGGGGTACAAGGATGAGCATGTATGATCTGATTACTTATGCCTGTTCACACTTGCCTGCACTTATCGGACTGCCCTCATTGGGGTACAAGGATGAGCATGTATGATCTGATTACTTACGCCTGTTCACACTTGCTTGCACTTATCGGACAGCCCTCATTGTGGTACAAGGATGTGCCTGTATGATCTGATTACATACGCCTGTTCACACTTGCTTGCACTTATCGGACTGCCCTCATTGGGGTACAAGGATGAGCATGTATGATCTGATTA